>ONZH01016503.1:0-42178 GCA_900303285.1 Rhinella marina
AAAATTGTTTGTAGGCCCAAGAGGTGAGACCTCTTAAAAATTGTTTGTAGGCCCAAGAGAGGTGAGCCTGAGAAAAATTGTTTGTAGGCCCAAGAGGTGAGACCTCTGAAAAAATTGTTTTGTAGGCCCAAGAGGTGAGACCTCTTAAAAATTATGTGGAGGCCAAAGAGGTGAGACCTCTTAAAAATTATGTGGAGGCCAAAGAGGTGAGACCTCTTAAAAATTGTTTGTAGGCCCAAGAGGTGAGCCATGAGAAAAATTGTTTGTAGGCCCAAGAGGTGAGACCTCTTAAAAATTATGTGGAGGCCAAAGAGGTGAGACCTCTTAAAAATTGTTTGTAGGCCCAAGAGGTGAGACCTCTTAAAAATTGTTTGTAAGCCCAAGAGGTGAGCCATAAATATATATTTTTTTTTTTACGGAGCAATTCTACGGCGGTTAAGGAGGAGGAGGAGGAGGTGGAGGAGGAAATGGCACTTCATACAGATGGCACTTCACTTTTGGCTGCTTTCCACTGTTGGAGAAGCAAAGTCCGGGTCAATCCACTTGCTGTTCATTTTGATTAGCGTCAGCCTGTCGGCACTGTCGGTTGACAGGCAGCTGCGCTTATCGGTTATAATGCCCCCGGCTGCGCTGAACACCCTTTCTGATAGCACGCTGGCGGCAGGGCAGGCAAGCACCTCCAAGGCATACAGGGACAGTTCCAGCCACGTGTCCAACTTGGAGACCCAGTAAGTGTAGGACGCCGAGGGATCGGGGAGGACAGGGGTACGGTCTGCCAGGTACTCCCGCAACATCCGCCGATACTTGTCCCTCCTGCTGATAGCGGGCCCCGCAGTGATGGAAGTTGCACGAGGGGGTGTCCCACACCTTGGAGAGTGTTCCCCTGGTGGCTGTGGGCCTGATCGATGTTGTGGGACTCTGGGAGACTCTCTCCTCTCTGCTGCCAGCGATGGTGGGTGGGAAAATCTCCATCATGTTCTGCACGAGTTCCCTCTTGTATTCCAGCAATCGATTCGTCCTCTCCTCTACCGGAATAAAAGAGGAGACGTTATCTTTATACCGGGGGTCCAGGAGTGCGAAGACCCAGTACAGTTTGTTCTCCACTATCCCGACAACACGTGTGTCCCGGGAAAAGCAGCCCAGCATGAAGTCAGCCATGTGTGCCAGACTCTGAATAGGCATGACGTCACTGCCCCCACCAGAAGGATCACTTGCCATTTCCTCCTCTTCCTCTTCCGCCTCCTCTCCGCCCCATCCGCGCTGAACCAATGGGACGCACACAGCCTGACTGCTACCCTCGCCGCCAGGATCCGCCTCCTCTTCCACAGCCACCTCCACGTCGTCCTCCTCATCCTCCTCCTCCTCCTCCTCCTGCAACTGCCACCGAGAAGCAGACAAAAGTGTGGTCTGACTGTGTAGCTCCGTTGCGTCTCCTCCTACCCCCGTCTCCTCTGCGCGCAATGCGTTCTCCCTTATTGCGATGAGCGATTCTTTAAGGACGCATAGGAGCGGGATGGTTACGCTCACTATAGCGTCCTCGCTGCTGACCTTCTTGGTGGACTCCTCAAAGATACGCAGTACATCGCATATGTCTGCCATCCATGGCCACTCGTGGTTGGCAAACTGAGGGAGCTGAGTTGGAGGCACGCGTGGATTCATAATCTGGTACTCCATCAATGCTCTCTGCTGCTCACACACCCTGGCCAACATGGAATAGGTGGAATTCCAGCGAGTCGGCAGGTCGCACAACAGCCGATGTTCAGGCAAATGGAGGCGTTGCTGGAGTTTTTTTAAGCTAGCAGCAGCTACAGTTGAATCCCGAAAGTGAGCGCACAAGCGCCGCACTTTCACCAGTAGCTCTGCCAGGTTGGGGTAAGTCTTTAGAAATTTTTGGACTACCAGATTAAAAATGTGGGCCAGGCATGGTACGTGATTGAGTTCGGCAAGCTCCAGAGCCGCCACCAGGTTACGGCCGTTATCGCACACGACCATGCCTGGTCCTAGCTGCAGCGGCGACAGCCACATCTCCGTCTGCTGCAATATGGCGTCCCTCACCTCTGGGGCGCTGTGCTTCCTGTCGCCCAAGCTGATGAGCTTAAGCACCGCCTGCTGACGTCTCCCCGCGCCAGTGCTGCAACGCTTCCAGCTAGCGGCTGAGGGCGATGTTAAGGCAGAGGAGGAGGAGGAGGAAGAGGAGGGGGGTTTATCAGAACCCGTGCTGGCAATCTTGGGCGGGGGTGGTAGGTAGGCCGTCTCTGTTTGCGACCCCGTCCCCGCTTCCACAACATTCACCCAGTGTGCCATCAAAGAGATGTATCGTCCCTGGCCGCAAGCGCTTGTCCACGAGTCGGTGGTCAAGTGGACCTTTGCGCTGACTGCGTACCTCAGGGCCCGCCTGATGTTACGCGACACGTGCTGGTGCAGGGCGGGGACGGCACTCCGGGAAAAGTAGTGGTGGCTGGGGACGGAATAGCGAGGTGCGGCAGCCGCCATCAGGTCGCGGAAGGCCTGCGTCTCCACAAGCCTAAACGGCAACATCTCCAGGGCCAGCAGTTTGGAGATGTGGCAGTTTAAGGCTTGGGCTTGGGGGTGACTCGAGGCGTACTTCCGCCTGCGGTCGAACGCCTGCGAGATGGACAGTTGATGGGACGAGGAGTGTGAAGGTGCAGGCGAAGATGCGGGGGGAAGGGGAGGCTGAAGGAGAAGGCCCCAAAGTAGCCGAGGCAGAGGCAGATGTGGAGGTGTCCTGGCTGGAGGTCTGGACCGCAGTGGCAGCACACAACAAAGGGGAAGAGGCAGTGGCAGGAAGACCTTGCGCAGGTTGTATTGCTTTTGCTCTCTCCCACTCAGCCCAGTGCTTGACTTCCAAGTGACGCCGCATGCCTGAGGTTGTCATATTGCTCTTCTCAGAGCCCCTACTCAGTTTTGAGTGGCAGAGTGTGCAAACCGCGCTCAGTTTGTCATCCGCACAAACATTAAAAAATCTCCACACCACAGAAGTACGAGGCCTCGATGGGGGAGCTTCGCGCGACTGCCTGCTGCCGGGAACAGCTTCGGCCCTGCTGACTGTGGCCTCACTTCTCTGTCTGGACTGTCCTCTGCCTCTGGACATCCCTCTGCCCTCTTGCTGCCTTTTTCGGTGCTGCGCAGACCACCACCTCTCCACTGCTTTCCCCGCTGGACATCACCCCTGGCCAAGTGGGGTCGGTCATTTCGTCATCCACCACCTCCTCTTCCACTTCCTCACTCTGCTCCTCCTCCTGCCCACTGGACATTCCAACAGCCTCCCTTGATGGCAACTGCGTCTCATCATCATCATCGCTCATGATAACAGATGCTGGTTCAGGGTCCACATCAGCAGGAGATGGCGAATACTCAAGTGGTTGGGCATCACTACAAACAAATTCCTCTGGTAGCTCCAGGGATTCTTCCGGCACATCTGAAAAAGGACCCGAAAAGAGCTCCTGGGAGGGGTCAAGGGTGGGTTGACTCTGTTGGCCAGGTGTGGAGGAAGGAGGGTCAGAGTGAGACTGTGTGGATGACTGGCTGGTGGACAACTGTGTGGAAGCGCTATCGGCTATCCATTGCACCACCTGTTCACACTGCTCAGGCCTCAACAGCGGTGTAACCCACCCCCTGCTTAACTGTCCCATAAAGGCAGGGATTCTGGATGAGCGGAATCCTGGCTGCCCCTCACCAGCACGCATTGTATCCCCACTGTCTTCAACAAGGCCCCCAACAGCATTTCCGCGCCCCCGTCCTCGTTTTCGCTAGCCCTCCGCATTTTTTTTTTTGTTACAATATTTGGCGTACACAGCCGTGTACTAACAGGTCAGACGGTGTGTATTAACACCACGTATATAAAATAATTTTGCAAGCACGCAGAACGCACAGTACAGGTGCCAAATAAAATGCCTTTTTTTTAATATTTCTAGGTACACAGCCGTGTACTATCAGGTCAGACGGTGTGTATTAACACCACGTATATACAAGATTTTTGCAGGCACGCAGAACGCACAGTACAGGTGCCAAATAAAATGCCTTTTTTTTATATTTCTAGGTACACAGCCGTGTACTAACAGGTCAGACGGTGTGTATTAACACCACGTATATAAAATAATTTTGCAAGCACGCAGAACGCACAGTACAGGTGCCAAATAAAAGGCCTTTTTTTATATATTTCTAGGTACACAGCCGTGTACTAACAGGTCAGACGGTGTGTATTAACACCACGTATATACAAGATTTTTGCAAGCACGCAGAACGCACAGTACAGGTGCCAAATAAAATGCCTTTTTTTTTTAATATTTCTAGGTACACAGTCGTGTACTAACAGGTCAGACGGTGTGTATTAACACCACGTATATACAAGATTTTTGCAGGCACGCAGAACGCACAGTACAGGTGCCAAATAAAATGCCTTTTTTTTATATTTCTAGGTACACAGCCGTGTACTAACAGGTCAGACGGTGTGTATTAACACCACGTATATAAAATAATTTTGCAAGCACGCAGAACGCACAGTACAGGTGCCAAATAAAAGGCCTTTTTTTATATATTTCTAGGTACACAGCCGTGTACTAACAGGTCAGACGGTGTGTATTAACACCACGTATATACAAGATTTTTGCAAGCACGCAGAACGCACAGTACAGGTGCCAAATAAAATGCCTTTTTTTTAAATATTTCTAGGTACACAGTCGTGTACTAACAGGTCAGACGGTGTGTATTAACACCACGTATATAAAATAATTTTGCAAGCACGCAGAACGCACAGTACAGGTGCCAAATAAAAGGCCTTTTTTTTTAATATTTCTAGGTACACAGCCTTGTACTAACAGGTCAGACGGTGTGTATTAACACCACGTATATAAAAGATTTTTGCAAGCACGCAGAACGCACAGTACAGGTGCCAAATAAAATGCCTTTTTTTTTATATTTCTAGGTACACAGCCGTGTACTAACAGGTCAGACGGTGTGTATTAACACCACGTATATACAAGATTTTTGCAGGCACGCAGAACGCACAGTACAGGTGCCAAATAAAATGCCTTTTTTTTTAAATATTTCTAGGTACACAGCCGTGTACTAACAGGTCAGACGGTGGGTATTTACACCTGGTATACAAAAAGGGTATTGCAGGCACACAGAACCCAGAACACTAGAGCCAAAGAAACTGTATTTAAAAAAAAAAAATGTACACAGCCGTATACTGCCAGAAGATCAGATGGTGCATATACACACTAGGTATATAACAGGGTTTTGCAGCCAAAAAGAACGCAGAACAGTAGTGCCAAATATAGTTTGGTATGTAGCAGAGCACCTAATACACCACTAATGCCTCTCTCTGTCCCTACTCCAGCAGCTATCCCTGAATACAGCAGCCGTTCTCTGCAGAGTGTATATGGTAGTAAAGCTATCACTGTACTGCACTATAGTAGCCCTGATAAGGGCTTTTAATCACGCTCCTGCCTGTCCAACAGCTAAAACCTATCTCTCCCTTCTCCAGCCTCTGTCCCTGACTAAGTTCACGCAGCATATGCGAACGAGCAGGAAGAGCTGAGTTTTTATGATTCGAGGTCACGTGGTTTTTCCAGCCAATCCATGTAGACGCCGTTTTCGCGCTGCCAGCGTGCTCCGCGGGACTGTCATACATGGTGATTGGTGGAAAAAGAGCGCCAGGGAAGGTGGGAGGGGAAACGAATTCTAAGTGCGCCATCGCCGTTATACTCGATCGAAATCGAGTATGCCGAATAGCGTAGTATTCGATCGAATACCGGCTCGATCGAACACTACTCGCTCATCTCTAGTACCAATCAATACGCTTTTTTGATCACCTGCTATTACACTTTTTGTAAGGGAAGGTGACCAAAAAATGTCTGTTTTGGCACAGTTTTTTTTTTTTTTTTTTTACTGCATGCACCTGACGGGGTGGATCATGTACTATTTTTATAGAGCCGGTCGATACGGATGCGGCGATACCTAATATGTCTATTTTTTTTTCACTATTTTTTACAATTTTTTTTATATTATTTTGTAAAAATGACGTTTTTTTTGGGGGGGGGCTTGAAACTTTTTTTTTGTAAAACTTTATTTTTTCCACTTTTTTTAACTTTCTTATTTTACACTTTTTTTCACTTTTGGGGGTCCGATCCCCTTACAATGCATTACAATACTTCTGTATTGTAATGCATTGGCTGGAAGTGTATTACTCAATGTAATACACTTCCAGCACACTGCCTGTGAGATCCAGGGGGCTGGATCTCACAGGCTTCCGTAGATAGCAGCCGGATGCCTAAGGAAGGCATCCGGCTGCTATCTCAGCCATCGGTCTTTCAACCCCTTCCCACCGCCCGCATCGCATGTGCCGCGGTCAGCGTTGACCGTGGCACATGAAGGGTTAATGCACCGGCATCGGTGTTTTCACCGATGCGGGTGCATACATCATCGCCCCATTCATTTCTATGGGAAGAATCGCTTCCATACAAGTCTATGGAAGCGATTCTTCTCATAGAAATGAATGGGGCGGTGAGGTGTAATTACACCTACTCACCACTACCCCATTACGGCCAGCATGTAAACAATGAAGAGGAGGCAGCGCTGATAGGGCGCGCGCCTCCTCTTCAAACAGCTGATCGGCGGGGGTGCCAGGTGTCGGACCCCCTCCGATCTGATATTGATGACCTATCCTGAGGATAGGTCATCAGTATATATAACTCGGAAAACCCCTTTAAGAAGATATAATAATAATTAACGCCTAACATTATGAAAATGTTCAGGACTACTCACCTTGTATATTCAGTATACAACCCATGGTGGTTATTGCCTTTAAAGGAATATAAACAGTTACAGTTTAATTTTCTCTTTGCCTAAAGAAATCATATAAAGAGTTTCGGCCTAGCATGTAGAAAATATGTCTTTTTTAGGAAAAATCCACCCAGGCTTCTAGCCAAACCAGAACTCAATGATTGGATTCTAAAATAAAGTTGTAGGGTGGCGTACAATGTCTGCTGCTTACAGGCCTCCGAGTTATTGTTATTAATAGTGTTTTGCTGCACATGCCACTCTACAGTCTGTGGGGTGCCTTTGTTTATTATCCTGGCATTATAATTGTTTTCCTTGTTTTAGTGCTTTTCAGTAATGTGGTCCAGTGCCAGCATTGTAGACAGACACCTAGGCTCCTTATACTGAACTTACTGACTTGTGTGCTCTGTTTGTTTTGCTGTTGTTCATATTAAAAATATATTTATGGTGTTTTAATTTTCTGTTAAAAATGTATTATTTTTAATTTTAACAATTGTTGCACTTATTTATTTGAGAAATGTGCAACTCTGCAGTTCTTTTCAGTATGTTAAGAGCTTGTTCCGTGGGTTTATCTTTTTTTTAAAGATGTGTGTACCTATTGCTTTATTGCAATCATTGTGTGAACATGTCAAGATATATTTACGTAGAATTATTGCTTTCAGTAAAGAATTCCTCTATAATATGGCACCATAGGGCTCCACCATGTCAGGACCTGGAAACGATTGGTTAAGGTATATTATAGAGCGATAAAGACTATGTGTGCCTCCAGACAGCCTATGTGTACATGGCTCTGTCTTAAGAACATGTTTTAGCAATCTCCCGTTAACAACAGCAGATCTACAGCAGATCTTAAGCATGCCATACACTTTAGATGTCAGCTGAAAGTTCATTTGTCTGACTACTATTGCTAGGCTTAGCCAAACGTGTATGTATTGTCAATAGACGGAGAGTAGAAAGTCACTGTCATACACCTCTGGTATTGGATTATTTGACATGTCTGACCAGTGGCGTACATAGAGAAATAAGGGCCCCATAACAAGGATCAAACTAGGCCCCCCACACAGGACAGAAGGGTTTCCGCCTAAACCCCTTTCAATGACCTTTCGGCCATTTTTCCCATTGCCTCGTTTGCTAAAAGTTGAAAGTCCTGACCAAGTTTTCACCACCAGTAGAAGAGGGTATGATACCAACTGGGCTCCCTCTTGCCCTGGGCCCCACAGCAGTCGCATGGTTTACCACTATGGTAGTTACGCCCATGTGTCTGACCCTTCTTTCCTCTGACATCTGGGGCAAATTACGATACCACCATACACATTGGATGGCAAGCCAGGGTTGAGCAGAAAGGTTGAGATATAATTTCTTCTAATGTGCAAGGCCAGCTTTAGCAGACAACAAATGCAAGCTTTGTAAGGCTATGTTGATATCTGCTCTATTTCTCTGCCAGAACGATGGATTACCTTTAGCGTAGATGTGAACCTACCCTAGACAAACAGACAATATAAATGTTCACTGTCTGAAATAAGCACTAAGATTTTCATCCAACAAACATAACTTAGGATCTTCATTAGATTACAGCAAAACCTAAATAAAACGGGGTTCCTGGAACAAAGGTGCTACACGTATGTGTTCTGAGAATAAACTACCTGTTATCTCAGTCACGAATTCCGGACTTTTGGGTCATTGCCAGGGAAGTGTGGTCTTTTATGGGGGAGCTCTTTTTATTGCTATCTGCACAGCACCAATGATAGATGATCACCTTATGATGAGCACGTTCTTCAAAGCACTGTTTGATAATCGAAAGAAAAAAAAAAAAAAATATATATATATATATATATATGTGTGTGTGTGTTTTTCCTGCTAGTTGTTATTTAATTTTTTACAAGTTTCTGTCAAAGCTATGTGGGTACACTCCCTGAATAGACATGAGAGCCATTTGTTTGCCCTTGGCTACTGTATGTCCTACATTCATCATGGCAATCATTGAGGAACATCTATCATCTGTTTGCAGTGAAACAGCCTTTCTCTCTTCTTTGTATGTTTTAGATAAAGGTTATTCTTCAACTACAGGTGCTTCCACCTATAAGGCCAAATGTGAACTCCTTGGTTGACCTAGGACACATCTGTATGTGATCTATGGTGCTTTTGTATCTTTTTGAGATAAGGGTATGTCTGAATATGACATGCCCACTGGGTAGCTTAAGCCAGTCACACATAAGATAACGGTCTGCCAAATGCTCATTTGGCTGGCAGTCATCTCTCCTGATAACCCACATACCCTCAGCATTGTGAATAGGAGAGGGGAGAAAGCTGTTGTCAGACATCTCTGTTGGGCGACTTCCCCCCTATAACTAAAGGATCGGCATGTTGATATCCAACATGTCTCAGTAGCCTGACCCTTCTTTTCCCCAACATCTGGCTTGAGGAGTATCAGTAGGCCCACATACAAATCAAAAGGTCAGGCAATCCATCAAAATGTGGGGGTTTGGACACATGCATTGAAGGTGTATGGCTAGCTCTAGTTTTGATGTTGTGAGTGAAATAGACTAATCCTTCAATGCTGTCATAACTGGATGTTAAGTTTCGGCACCCCAATAATATCTCTCTTTATAACAAATGACAAGTGTAGAGTTAAAGTGGTTGTCTGCTTTGAGCAATGCCTTTTTGTTACTAATGGGTCTGATGAAGAAGGGAGGCCCCCTTTGAAATGCGTTACCCTGCTTATTTTTTGCATATATTTTTTAAAGGGAATCTGTTAGCTCTGAAACACCCACCAAACTAGAGTAGGCAGTGTATGGTGTAAGTGATGCAGAGTCTGGTGATGTCATTTTTATCTTCCTAATCACTTGCATTGTGACACTGTGTTCCAACAAACCAGCAGTAAGATGCATTGAGAGGACTCCCGGGCTCACACACATAATAGGGAGGACTGAAAGAGGAGTCTTCACAATGCATCTTTCTGCTGGCTGGTCGAAGCACAGCATCAGAATGCAAGTGAGTATGAGGATAAAAAACTACATAATCGGACTCAGCATCACTTATACTATACAACGCTTACTCTAGTTTGGGTGGTGTTTTGGAAGTGACAGATTCCCTTTAAATTAAAGTCCACTTTTATCATTTGGCATCCCCGATTCCACTTTTTTTATTTTGTCTTATTGCCATTTTTTGTTACAAGGGGCCATTTAAGATAAAATGATTACATGGTGTCCAGCAGGGGAAAAATTACATAGTGAGTCTTTAATTCCCTTAACAAGAAATAAAGAATTACACAATGTTCATTGAAGTCTATGGATTATCCGTGTAAAGCATGGACATGCTGTGTCCTCCAGAGACAATATTTGCAGCTGCTCAATGCTCTGGTTAATCAGGAACTCCATCTATTAAACCAGATTTCACAACCCAATTAGCTGCTCTTATCCCATAGGAATGGCCATTATTTATTTCATATTGAGATCTACAAATCCCTATCACTGTGATATTTTTTTACAGCATTTCGTGCTATTCCTTCCCTACCTTCTCAGCAAAACCATGAAAAGCCTTGTATTTCCTGCATTTGGACTAGGTCAGGAACTTTCTTCTTGTGTTTGCTCACCACTTACTTATTGGAGTATGCACATTAGGTAAGACCAGCTGTGTTTACCTGCTTCATGAGATTGCGTCCACTACTTTTTAACACATCTGTCCACAGGTTAATGTTCTCTTGTTCTTGTATTTTATAATAGTCCTCCCATGGATGCACCTGATCAGAAGAGCTGAGGCTTTTATTCATTGACTGTTGAGGCTTCACCATATAACCCAAGGTGAGCAGGTAACCTACCTATGACCTGAAGGCAATTTCTCCACATACGGATTTTAAAGTAATTTTCTTATCTGAAGTTTATTCTGAAGAATAAATTAACTCTTTGAATAAAACAAGAACACATTAATGCAGCAGGAATTTTCTTTGTTGTTTTGCTTTTCTTTAAGAAAATGTTAAAGGGGTTGACTAAGCCCAATAGCAATTATAGATATGGCCTAGAATCTGTTCTATTTTGAAGAAATAAAGCCACTTTCCTAGTACTGCCTCTCCTTATAACATCTGTAGACCGGAAGTGTGATGTCCTATCTGTGATCCTGTGGACTGCTGCAGCCATTCACTGGCCTCAGCTGTCACATGCCACTGCTGAGGGCAGTGAATAATGGTGGCAGGCCTTGTGATGACAGACAAGATGTCACACATTTCTGGTCCACAGAGGACCAGAAGCAGCGGGGACAGGATCCTTGACTCTGGAATGGGTTGCTGATGACTAGATCAGTGGTTTTATTTCTTTGAGCAGAGCAGATTCCTAGCCATATATATGGTGGGAGAACTTCTTTAACTTTGCTTTATATACACAGAAAATCCATTTCTTGGTTTCTTGAGAAGAGGGCTTTTTTTTGCTGTGGTTATGTGAGCCAACAGAAACGTGGTTATTACTACTACTTGACCATAAATAATAATAATCATAATAATAATCATAATAAGAAATGGTAGTATGATGATGAGAGGGGAGGTCAACAGTTTCCTTTAACACTGAGATAGGGAACCATAAGTCTTACCATCAGCCCCATTTCATCATTTTTTTTTAAAATGAAAGACAGTCTAAGAGCTCTTGCACACGACCGTTGTTTTGTGGTCTGCAAATTGCGAATCCGCAAAACATTTTGCCCATCGGCCCTCCCTTAATATTTCAGTCCTATCCTTGTCCGTAATGCGGGCAATAATAGGACATGTTCTATTTTTGTGTGGAACAGACATGCAGACAAACAGACACGAAATACTCACGGAGTCATTTCCCTTTTTGCAGCCCCATTGAAGTAAATGGTTCCGCATATGGCCTGAAAGAGAAATGGTACGGATACAGACAAAAAATACGTCAGTGTGCATGAGCCCTAAGGGGGAGTTCAAAATATATAGGATCCTGTATGAAAACGGATTCTGTGCAACAGTTATGCACATTTGGCATCCGTTTGAGCCATTTCCATCTGAAATAACGGAAATAAAGTCCTGCATGCTTCTCTTTGACATGTCTCCCTCTTATTATTAATGAGTGACCTACCATTTATAGCACTAGTGTTACGTTCCTCTTATATGACTTGAAGGAAATTAAGGCCACCTCTGGTAGGGTGACAATCTTTACTACGTTATATATTTGTTACTAAGAAGGGTCTGGAGTACTTCCTGGTACTCATGTAGCTAGTGGAGAATCCTTGTCACCTACTATCACTCAGGTCACTGCTGCTTATCTCTCACCTCCAGCCATCCTCTGTCCTCCTATGATTAGACAGACGACCTCAATACTTAAGCTTCTCTGTAAACTACAGTCTGGTCCTTAAAGGAAAGACGGGTGAGCAGGATGTCAATGGAAGAACCCATTTCCTAGTTACATAAATCCGATCAGACAACGTAGTTACATAGTTACATGAATCCTCGTAAGAGCTATTGATAGATGGGAGATTCTATATGATTCTATATAGAATCTATTGACGAGTATTTCATTACAAAGGGTTTACTTTATAGTACATTGCACATAGCATAAATATTCTGGACACACTGGGTACCTGGCTCCTGGAATTTTCTAGCCATTTTTCTAGCTGACACATTGGTGGGCCAGTAAGCACCAGCAATTTCATAGAGGCACTCGTTTAGGAGGGCTTGTCCTGATGGTAGGTTTCATGTGCAAAACTGGCAGTACCAGAAATTGTGGGCATACAATGGGTGCATCTACTATATTCATGCTGTAGATATGTCTCATAATGTCAAATATGTCTCAACAGTCTTTGAACAGGCCTACTAAGAATATCTGTATCTGATACAATTGCATGTGTTAAAACAGCCCTTAAATAACAGATATGAGAGCCATATTAAAATGTAAGCTAAGCTTAGTTTACTTGAATGGGGTTTAGCTCCGCCCAGGCCGGTGATATTAGTCGTGATTAGGGTTCGCCGGGTTCAGACGAACTTCAGGTCAAAGTTTCGGTTCGACACTGGATACTCCAAAGTTATGTAGAGGCCGGCGCCTCAAAATAACTTTGGCAGATCCACTGGCAGCGCAGGGGTTATTAAGATCGACGTCTAAAATGCTGATCTTAATAAATGACCCCTTAAGTACTTTAACAAGAAATCATAACATTTAACTCTGTAGCATGCCTCGTTAAAAGGGGTTTTCCAAGACTTTAGTATCTGATTGGTGGGTTCTGACACCCAGGACCCCGTTGATCAGCTGTTGGAAAAGGCAGCGGTGCTAGCATTAGCGTCACTGCCTTGTCTCTGTTTTCCCTGGGCCGAGTGATGACATGTTCATTGGTCACATGGCATAGGCGCAGCTCAGCCCCATAGAAGTGAATGGGGATAAGTTGCGTTACCAAGCACAGCCGCTATACAGCGTACGGCACTGTACATAGTGAGCAGGGAGCAGGTCATGCCACTCACAGAAGCACAGGTGCCTTCTCAAACCCCATGATCAGACTGAGGAGTGTGAGATGCACATGGCTGGTATCCGTATTTTGCGGATACGCAGTTTGCGGACCACAAAATACATTCAGTTGTGTGAGCAATAAATTAACTCTTGCAGTAAACCACTGGGTAACTGCATATACAGTGCTCCATGCCATAACGTAGGTATAACAGGTATATAATATGATACTCTGTGCTGCATGCTCATGCCTAGTATTCCCCCTCTATAGAGGAAGTGCATTCACCTCCAGTATAGACTGTCATTCTCTGAGCGTGACCGCGTACACGTTATAGACATAGACACAACACAAGTTTATTTTTGCACCAAGGATGTGAGATATTTTGAGCTGAATGTTCAGTGGTTTACCTTTGACAACCTTTCATTCTGCAGAGCTTGCACTTAGGTGGCACGCTGGAGGAAATGCTAACATTAAAGACATTTGCCTCCATTTCAATAAATACAAGTAAGAAATGTTAGAAATGTATGTTTTTCATCACTTTTCCATGAACATTCTTAGATGCTGAACAACCTCCTAAGTGAAGTATAGTTATTGCCCTGCTAGGCTGGGACTGCACACACATTTATATCCTGTGCTTAAAGGGGCAATCCATCTTCATACTTTCCATGTAAACAGCAGTGATCATTTTTCAACTTCTATGCAGCGGAGCAGCAGATACACGTTTACCAGATGTAGGAGACCTAGGTTTATAATTCACCAATCAACCCATTTGATGAATTATGATAGGGCACCAATGTTTTACATAGGAAGGCAAGTAATCTATCTACTATCTATCTATCTATCTATCTATCTATCTATCTATTTATCTATCTAATATCTATCTATTATCTATCTACTATCTATCTATATATCTATCATCTATCTATCTAATATCTATCTATCTATCTATCTATCTATCTATCTATCTATCATCTATCTAATATCTATCTATCTATCTATCTATCTATCTATCTATCTATCTATCTATCTATCTATCATCTGTCTATCTATCTCATATTGTCATATCTGTCATATCTATCTCTCTATATTTCACCAGAGCGACGTTTCAGTCCTCAGTAAGTCCCAGTAAGAGGACTGAAACGTCGCTCTGGTGAAATAAAACACAACTTCTTTTGAGCACATTTTTTGGTGGTGCAGTGGAATTACTTTTTTGTCTATTGAGGATTTGACCGCTGGCACACTGATATACCTTCTACTCTGCTGTGCTGCTTCCATTAGTTTTTTTTTCTATCTATCTATCTATCTATCTATCTATCTATCTATCTATCTATCTATCTATCTATCTAATATCTATTTATCTAATATCTATTAACTATTTATCAAACTATCTATCTAATTTCTTTCTTTCTTTCTTTCTTTCTTTGAATGTAAGAAAGTGAATACCTTTCCTGTAATTTTGCCTGACACAGGGCAATAATACTGCCATATAGTGGTGCCATAATATTCTTCTACAGAAAACACATATGCTGTAGTACCCAAATGCTGGAGGGTTTGCTGATGCCACAGTCCGGTCGTTTAGATTGACTTCAGTGACTGATGAATAATCTGAAACATAATAGACTTATAATGTGTCTTCTCTTCCCCTCAACAATCCTTTTGATCATGAAAGGATTACACACAAGACACTTTGGCAATTGTGACAATGTTCTAGGCTGCTATGAAAGCAGATCCTTTGGCTACCTAAACTGTGAGATGGGAGGGGGGACGAGAAGGGATAAAGTAGTAAGCGAGGCTGGATAACCAGGACACACCCCCCCTTGTAAAACACCTCTGGAGCATGAATGAAGCTGAGATTAAGTCCTCCCTATCCCTCATGTCATTGGCTGGCCCGGCAGAAGAAAAAGATTTAAAAAAGGAGAATAATTTGTGTCTGAGGAACATCCTTGACTGAGCTGGAAGCATCAGAGAAGCAGCACCATGTACTTTGCTTTGGCTGTACACTGTGCCTTTTTGCTGATCCACACTCTCTTTCACCCAGTACTGGGTTGGCCATCTCTTAAAAATGATGCCACAGAGATCATTCCTGGGAACATCGAAAATGCAGAGGTCATCGTAGAAGCGACCATCACCAGCGACAACTACACGCTGAACCAAGCTAAACATGGGGGCAGGTACCTGCACCAATCCACAGACCCAACAGGTAACTACACACGGAAAGTTTCAAACTTTTACAATGTTGTTTTCGTTTATACATGTAGCAGAGCTGACTTGGTTATAAGTGGCAAAATTTTAATTTTTAGTTTAATAAGAACGTGTCATTTATGACAACTCACTGCGAGATGAAAACCTGTAGTTTTTACATAGGTCTGCAAGGAAAACGATTACTTTTCAGTATTTAGAAGTGTATCACAATGAGTTATGACAAATTCAGCTCTGCTAAATCTCTATTGAAGTGTAATATTTTTGTGCTGATGCATACGTATATTTATTTGAAAGTTGACGGGGTCACGTGACACTAAAGTGCATGGTTACATGGCGACATTTCATATAACATATTTCAATGGCGTCTCAATGCAACATCTGACATGCTGTGACTGCAACACAAATTTTGGATGGATTCTTTGTGGTTGTCTCGTCACAGTTTCAGCATGTGACACCATTGAAATACATTATGTGAAATGTTGTTGCCATGTGACACGTCGCCAAGTAGCTGTACCCTAAAAGATTAAACTTGATTAATTTATAAAAGAGAAGTAAATGAGTACAAACAAAGTTACAAGAGGGCGCTGATCGGAGGAAGTATATGTGGAAGATTGACAATACTGACAGTGCACTACTCTTTATGACCTAGGACAGTGATGGCTAACCTCTGGCACTCCAGCTGTGGTGAAACTACAACTCCCAGCATGTTCTGAGAACAGCCAAGCAAGTGTACATCTTTTGAGTTGTAGTTTTACCACATCTGGAGTGCCGCAGGTTAGTCATCACAGACCTAGGATCTCAACCTTTGGTACGTGTACCCCGGGGGGGCACAGCCTGTCTCTAGGGTGTATCCCCACACTGGTCATACTATTCTTCTAGTATGCAGAGCAGTTTACCATCATAGACTCAGGGGTACAATAATGTCCTAATTTGAGTGGTGGAAATTTCAGACTATGACAAATCAGAAGACAGACTGATGTAGAATTCCTCTTTAACCTACAATCATCTTGGTCATTATATACACAGTACAATTCTAATTTCCTTTCTATAATTAAGACCAGGGGGTGCAATAAGATGACATTGTGTCTCTTGATAATATATTTGCGTAATATGGAAAATGAATATTACATGGGATTGGGGAATATTTCTTTACAGGATATATACAGATGTAGCAGAGCTTAATTTGGCATTGTACTGTATTGTTATATCACTTTGTACTGCCCTTAAAGACACCCTAGAACAATGTGATTTGATAGAACACTGGGAGAAATAAGCTTAGCTCTGCTTTATCTACGCACTCAGCTCTGCTACATGAGTGGACAGATACATCAAATATGTACATCAATGAGAGATGATGTAATGATATGCTTCTTCTCTGTAGCGGATCTCACAATTCATCATACATAGGTCCCTGTTCTGGTCTTTAGGGTGGAAGGACACTTTACTGGTCCAGTATGATATCAGTACCTTGATTGAGTATGGGTAAAAGGTGTAGAGCACTGTTAGTACATGTGTTTAGTCCTCTGCTGGATGTTGGCCAAAGAGTGGCCAAATCATTTTATCAGTGGATCCCATGGGTAATGTAATTCCTAACCTAATATCGAGGATGAAACATGCAAAGCATTAGTCCATGTCTGGTGAGGAGATTACTGAAGATCCACAGCTTAGACGTTCTTCCAAGATAGAGCGTCGTTACTGGAAAAATAAACATAGTTGGGAGCTTTTAAAGGGACACCTAGTCATCAAACTGTATTATAGTTGTAACTCCTGTATCCTCCATGATGGTCTACTAAATGAAACTTAGATCATCATAGATCACTGATGCTGTAATGTGGACAATCATGTATCGTGAAACCAGCCACTTTCCTCTCTGCATCGTTCCCACATAAGCACAGACGTTGTGCTTGCTTATCTCTCTCTTTTCTTTTTTTTTTATATAGAACAGCCTTCATGGTCCTCCTGGCCATGGTGGACGGATATGTATATTGATAGGAGACACATCCAACTAGTTATATTTTGAGGTTATTATGTGACCAGCCTTTGGTGTGAGGTCTCTTAAATGTTGATAGGACATGAGAAAATAATAGTTAAAGGGAACCTGTCATCTCCAAAACACCCCCTGAACTCGAGTAAGCATTGTATAGTGTAAGTGATGCTGAATCCGAATATGTAATTTTTATCTTCATACTCACTTCCATTCCGACGCTGTGCTCCCACAAACCTGCAGTAAAATGCACTCACTGGACTCCAGTGCTCACTCACATAATGGAGAGGACTCAAAGAAGAGTCCTCTCAATGTATTTTACTGCTGGTTTGTGGGAGCACAGCGTCAGAATAGAAGTGAGTATGAAGATAAAACTTACATATTCGGATTCAGCATCACTTACACTATACACCACTTACTCTAGTTCAGGGGGTGTTTCGGAGATGACAGGTTCCCTTTAAGTAGAAAAATCAGTAAGGAATCTTGTAGATTGACACTATATAGCCTCCATCCATATCAACTGACACGTAAGTGTAAGATGAGACCACACTTTACATGTGAAGGTAGAAGGCAGAGAAATGTATGGCTGCCCACCCTCATAACTATCCCTTGACACTTATTTCAGTGGAAAGACTGGTTGCTAGATACATACTGCTTGACAACTCCATTGAAATGACTATGGTTGTTAGGCAGCGCAACCAGGCTGAAAATAGAGGAAAAGCAGCTAGGCTGTAGTCATACAATGTACAATTTAGGTTGAGGAGAACTCTTTAAATGTCAGCTTCTTCTTTCTGGTTCTACTATAAGACAACCCACAGTGACCCTTAATGTAGCGCAACACCGGCCACCATTAAATACACCATTGACTATAAAACCTGTTGTACTGTCTAGCTCCACATTAGAGGCTCTTTTCCTGTTGGTCCCAAAGGGACACTCCCCTCAAAAAAAGGGTATCCTTTTATAAACTCATTATTCAGGATATGTGTAGTGGATTGGACGTCATCTGTGACAGAATGTCTGCTTTGAGGATCACATAATTGTTTCTGTGATTGGATTGACCTACATCTGACAGGGCATCTTCTGACCTTACGAGAACACCCTGGTCATTGGCATCAGAGGCATAGCTATAGGGGGTGCAGAGGTAGCAGTCGCTACCGGGCCCAGGAGCCTGAGGGGGCCCAAATACCCTTGCGCCGCATAAGGAGACACACAGAGCACTAAGGGGGGCCCAAGCTAAACTCTTGCACCAGGACCCATGAGCCTTTAGCTATGCCCCTGATTGGCATGCAATGTTGTAGTATATAAAATCAGTAGTAACATCAAAGAAACATTTTGAGCAAAAATAATCTGCAATGTAATGCCCAGAGAGTGTCTGAGGGGTTGGTGCTTCCATTACTTATTATTTTTCTTTTTATTCTTTCTTCAATTCTATTATATCAAAGCAAAGAGTTGTTTCAGCCATGAGCACTTATCACCTACCCACGGCATAGATGATGGTTAGGGCTCTGACTGTTGGGATCCCCACTAATAGTTCCAATAAAGGGACCCAGGTCCCCATTTCTCTCCAACAGAAGCTCCATGATGGGGAGGAGGAGTCTGGAGAAAGTGATGTGTGCTGCTGCTCCATGCAACTCTATGAGAAGCACAGTAATAGTCTAATTTCTCAGAACAACAGGTCATCTTCAAATCTAGACTGAGACATGTTCCTACTTGTATTACTCCTGACGATTTTTTGGCTGATGATCCAAACGAGCGTTCGTATGAACGCTTTTCAGCAATCATTTTGCAGTGTAATACTGCCACAAATTGTCTGATGAACAAGCAAACGCTCGATTTTCACACACACTTGCAGTTGCTAGATTGTTCTGTTTAATTACGATCTACTGCCGGCAAACCACTAGACAGTATGGGGATAAGCGATGGCATAATGATCGCTCCTCCTGATGCTGCGGTAGAGATCACTGTATGTAATAGCAGCTGTCTCCTCTGCTAGCGAGTAGGCAATTACGGGAGTGAACGCTTCCCTCCTGACAATCGTGTAATACAAGCTTTACCGTACTGGTGGTCTTCATTATCTCACATGTTGTCTCTATATCCTATACAATTGATGTCTCTATTGTATGAAGGCAACCAATGTCCTCTGGGTTATATTCCCAGAGAGGTTAAGACCCAGACATCATTATCATAGAGCATCTTCTGACCTAGATGTGACTGATAAATGCTCTTTTAGAAGTTTGGACAATGGCTAGTAAGACAAATTCTTTATCAGGTAGTAAAGGTGATTCACACAGGTGACAAATGTAAATGTTCTAATCCCTTCACTTAGCTCTATCTTAAATAGGCAAACGTTTGCCATGCCCCTGAATGCCACCGTTTGTCTGTGATCATAGGTTATTACAGCCAGTGTATGTCACCCCTAGCAGAAAGTGGTTAATGCCTCTTTAAATGCTGCATAAATTCCAAGGTAATCTAATGACTTCTGGATATTGGGTTGACTCTATCACTGAGGATGTGAGAGCTTTGTGTAATAATACAGATAATGGAGGTCCATTCATCACTTCAATTTGTCAGGCTATTGTAGTAAACAATAACTCTTATCTCCGAGAGTCTCCAGCCTTCAGACCTTATAAGATGCAGCAGTAGACTGGCTTTATGGGTACTTAAAAGTTACATTGTGTTGAGAGTACACTGTACAAAGACAATCAAAGAAAACATGTTACGTAGGAGACAACATATGGTCTACATTCAACCAACATCCACAAAGAAGTCTTAGGTTCATCACTTTTCTATCCTTTTCAACACAAACTCCCCATCCAGCTGCCCCAACATTGCCATCCTGCTGCCACCCCCAGTACTGTACCAATTGTGCCCCCAAATACTATACTTCAGAAAAAAATAGTGCACCCAGTAGTAATAATGTTCCCCCCCTACAGTGGACTCAGTAATAATAGTGCTCCCAGTAGTAATAATGCCCTCAATATGGCCTCCAGAAATAATTCCCCCTTCTGAGGCCACAGACCCACATTGTGTCTCAGAAATATTAGTATTATGATAATTTTGATGGCAGTGTGGACTATGGAGTGCTATGGATAAGCATAACTTTATTGCAATCATGCTATGGTACTATATGTATGCTGATCCTCCAATATGGTTAATCTCTAAACCATATGGTCCTGAAGTCCATCGAAGTCCAGTGCAAATGAAAAAAATAGTCATTTTTAGAAACACCTTATATGTTATTTTGTATTGACCTGATGAAGATGTTAGTATGACTGAAACGTGTAAGCACTTACTCAAGAAAGACATTGTGATCTGCATTACTCTGGAGCTATTGGGAAGCTCTCCCTTATATATATACACCCAATTTTGCAACTATACTGCACTTCATTGCTTATGATTTGTAGGCTTATGTACTCTTTTCCAAGAAACAAAGGTAAATGTTCAGCACAGGAAAATAAAATCTTGATGCTTTATTGGAAAAATGATTAAAAATCCATCTCCACAAATGCAGTGTACATTTAAGGTCGTGACGTTTCAATCAGAAAGATCTTAATCATGGCATGATAACACCAGGGAACTTAAACTGGCCCTGGAAAAAATACTAAAATTGGCCCAGTTTGGAGTCGGGCCCAAATTGATGGAAGCAGGGCCAGCAATACCATATTGTAGCACATTATACCCCCCAACAGAGCCAAATAGAACAGTCCATCCAGAATACGTCCCCTTAAACTTCCACTGGCCGGCCATGAGGAGTGCTCAGTCGGCCCCCCTGGGCATCGACCCACAGGGAAATTTCCCTTTAAGGTCTATGGCCAATGTGCCCCTGGATAACACGATGCTGACAGATCGAACTGCATGTTAAACTTGATGCCAAAGCCAAGTAAAGCAATATCATACTCCGCTGTTTATATGGGTTTTATTGGCTTTTACATATATATGAATAGTCTTTGTGAATGATGCAAGTATATCTATGTAACCCAGGTAGCCTTTACCGGTCACATAAAATAATGGTGGATCAATTACTACTGTGTTTTGAGGGAACTAAAGTCTAAATATTTGCAGTGGAAATGGAACATACTGCTGTAGCGTCATCCTGTGCACGGAGAAACCGGTGTTTACACATTTCATCAGGAAAATGATATGGTGGTATTATGACTTGCAAGTCTGTAGACAGAATCTGGATGCACATAATCTAATTTCCACAGTTTACTCTGGTTATAAATGATTCCTGTGTTCCAGTGGAGAATACACGTTCTTTCATACAGTCACTGATATCATTCTCGGCATAAGAATGCCTTCAACACCCACACAGGAAATGATTGAATGGATTTTTCACATACTGCAGTACAGTTTGTATTCTGCTTTTAATTAATTTCAACCAAGGCAATCCATTTAAAGGCTGCCAATTAAATGGCTCAGCTCTTTCATGTCCATTGGTGGTATGTAGAAGTACAATGAGAGTGCGGGACCATGCTGTGAAGCATTTACATTGACAATCTACTGACAGCCACCAAAGAGAATTAAGAACCCAGGGGTTATCATAACTGGTGACCTCAAAGAGGGCAAACATTGTCACAGAGCAGCAGGGGTTGCGGGTACAACACTGGCGTTCATGCTTTGCAGCCTACGTCGCTTCTCAGGAGCCAGAGTGCACTAATGTGTTCTCTTGTTGAAAGTGGATCTACCATGGGAAAATGTATTTAGCATAAAGCGTTGATTGAATTGAGCAATTTTAGTGCCATGTAAATCCACATACAGTACATGTGTTATTCACAGTTTCTTAAAGGGACAGTATCAAGTCTCATATTATATTACATTCTGAACAAGCAATCGGTAATGGAGATCTCATAGCTTCGTAACAAATCTAGAAGGTTGAGATAATTGATTTGTATCGTAAACATTCTACAAAATGCTTTGGACTTAAAGAATACAAGTCATTTTGCCCTTTTCAGAGAAAGCTGTCACAATTTGACCATTTTTTCCTGTTAGGCTATGTGTACTTAATTGAGGGACATCCCTTAATGGTCATATCTTAACTAAGGAGATCTGCAACCATCACAAACCTAGATTTTGAAGGATGTTAAATGTCTATGCTTTGTGCGTTTTCAAAAGTCCCTCTCAATCAATTTTCCATAATGATGGACAAGTCAACTAATATCACATTTCTTCGTATACCCAATAAAGGTCCTTCAGCCTTGAAGACACTTTTTGAAAAAAAAAAGTTAGTCATGTTGAGGTTAATACCTATCTCCCGCTGGCTAAGCCAAGTGTACATATTTATGGTGCAATCTGCTCGTCTGGCTGTGGTTGGCAGCATGCTCATTGCAGGTGGTAGGCTTTTCTGAAGAGGTGGGTTTTCAGGTTACTTTTGAAGGTTTGGATGTTGGGGACGAGTCTGATTTACCAGAGTAGTGAGTTCCAGAGTAGAGGAGAGGCATGTGAGAAATCTTGTAGTCGATTATGTGACGGACAGATGAGAGGAGATCAGAGAAGGAGGTCTTGTGAGGATCGGAGATTACGTGTGGGGATGTATGGAGAAAGCAGGTCAGACATGTAAAGATGGGAATGCCTGTGGACGACTTTATATATAATTGTTAGAATTTTGAACTGAATTCACTGGTCAATGGGGAGCCAATGAAGGGATTGTCAGATGTGGGAGTCAGAGATGAAACAAGGAGAGAGGTGGATTAACTGGGCAGCAGAGTTGAGAATAGATTGGAGGGAAGTGAGAGTGCTAAATGGGAGGCCACAGAGGAGAATGTTGCAGTTGTCCAGGGGGAGATGAAAATGGCATGCAGTAGCATTTTAGTTGACTCAGGGGTGAGGAAGGAGCGAATAGGAGAGATGATAGCGGTGAGGGTTTGGAAGTGTGGCTTAAAGGACAAGGCAGAATCGGGCAGCGGACCTGCGAGATTGCCAAAAGCGTTATGCTATTAACTGTAATGGATAGGTCAGGTAGGGCGCTGAGTGACATGATGGAAAGACGATGAATTCAGTTTTTTCCATGGTAAATTTTAGCGGGACACTAGGATTCTGGATAGCAGGGAAGTGACATCGGGGCCAGAGAGGAAGAGTTCAGTCTCATCAACATAGAGGTGGTATTGGAAGCCATGGGACTCTATGCACTGTCCCAGGCTGGGGACTTGCTCTTCTGAGCATATGAAGCTAATTTTGTGAGCACTACTACAGGACCTACATGTGAAAAAAACTGGATCTCCAACATCTGTTTGCTACAGCTGTTACAAGCAGGTGTCACTCTGGCACTGATGGGTGTTAAGACCTATGCCAATTGTTGACCATGCTGGTATCAGAATAGGGAAACATCAGCTGTATATTACAGAACTGGGAGACAACTAGCATCTCTGCTGATTATACAGGACATAATTATAATTGGATTGTAAATCTGGCTATACTGTTGAGATATCTGCCGGCCGATTGCTTGTTCGACTGACAACTAACTTTAAATACCAGCAAACATGTGTCCTCCTGTGTGTTCTGAACAGATAAAGGGATGAAAATTGTTGCCAGACTTATCTCCTTAAGAAAAAAAGAACTTGTAATGCCATCCTTATCTCCCCCTATTATGGGGTGAAGAAGGTTAATGGAATTTTATGGAGTAAAAGTTGACTATTCATGGATACATTGAGTCATATAAACTCAATGCTCATTAACTCAATGTATAAATATATCTGCAGTGAGCACCCTCTAGTGGCGAATTAAGAAGTTAGAATTTTATAAATTCTATGATGGTACGGTAAGTAGGGAATTTCTAGGGGTTTTTAGGTGGACGGTTGAGGCCCACTCTAGTTCTCTATGCTCTGATGCAGTGCTTAATTGCCTGTTTTTCCATAATATTGCATTTTTCACTTTTTACATTACCTATACGTGTAGGTCCAGTTTGCTATAATAACCAAGCATTCCTAAACATACTGTAGGAATCCATTCTAGAATTCATAGAGGTTAACATATTGAGAACATGAAGACAGAGCATTTGGTAGTGTTTACTCCTGCACATGCAATAAACCATTTATAAAGTAAAGCCTGTGTTAATGGCCACAAGGCACATTTAAAATGTGCTTTGAAGCATTAGACCATGCAACTCCATGATTCTGGAAAGCTTGATAAGTTGAATTTGCAAACCCATTAATCTGATGAAGCATTTGAATTAGATTTGATGTCCGTAGGGCAAAAAAATATATACTTTAAGAAATGAAACACATTTTTCTTGCTTACTTTATATTAAATTTGCCTTCTTTTCATATAAGTGTTGATCAGAGAAATGCCAACTCAAGGTGGTGGATGTAAAACACTGTTTTCACTAGTATTATTTAAAATGTATTAAAGATAGTAAAGCTAGATTATAATAGCATTAAATTTAAAGTTTTATTCTTCTTACTCTGGCCGAATAAGAGATGACATCACAGTGAATATATTTTACTAGGTAGCAACAGAATTAGAAATAAATGGGTAAGAGGTGAAATATCTGTTTCCACGTTATTGTTCAGAGTAATCTGAGGCAAAATTATTCTAAAATCTAATAGAAAAACTCCTTTCCACAGTCAGAGGCTTATGTAGATTACTCTCAGCCCCTGGAGAACAGTGCTTAAACATTTATGTTCCTTCTTCACCCAATTATTGAGAAAAATAACTTTTAATTAATATGTAAATTAGGTCTCAGGTGCACCGGGGTGTAGTACTGAGCCCTTTGGAGCACAAGAGCTCTTCTACTCTGCACTTAGATTCGCTCCCCCCCGACTCCATGATTGATAATAATCTCGCTCTCGTGTCATAGTCTACACTATCAGTGCCTGCAAAGTGCACCTGCCTCTGCTTCCCCAGCAGTAATAGATGACTAGTACACATGTGCCAATGATGTCATCCTCCACCAGGAAGAGGAGCTACTTGACTTATTTTAGTTTGATGATGACATCATTGGCACATTTTATACTTGTGTTATACTGTGTTTATTCTTGGATGCTACTAGACACCAAGATACCGCACACCCTAATACTATAGGCTTGAGATGAAGGTGACGTGGCATCCCGTATAATCTTTCATAGATGTGCGCCAAATTTTGGGCATGTGAAAAGATACAAAGAGCCCCAAGCAGGCTTCAATATTATGACAAAGACTCTACAGAGGAACTGCTGTAAATAATTAGCAATGAAGGGTATAAAAATTGGCCTAGATCCTCCCTCCCCTTAATCCCGAATACTATGAAAAATGAAAGAATTTCTGGGGCCTGGATTCTGCTTGTATTATAATCCATGGTATCATTTCTACAAGTAGGAGAGATGACTACTGAATCGCTTTGAAATAAGTGAAAAATCTGGTCAAATTTCTTGAATAATTGTAAAAGTATCTTTTGCATTTGCTGTGAGATCATGTATACATGGCACTGTAGATGCTGCTATCATATGCCAACTTCATTGGTAAAATAATAAGGGGCTAAACTGCTGAGGGCGGTGATTGGCTGCAGCAGCCACATACTGTATACCATCATGCCACCACTGTAGTTTGAAAACAAGCAGCAGCAAGAGGACTGGACCAGCGTTACAGAGAACTGTGTTGGAGAAAGGAGTGAGGATAACATCATTTGTTATTTTAAATGGATTTTCTCCCTTCAAACATTGATGGCATATAGATAGGATATGCCACCAATCTCAGATCACAAGAGCCCACTGGACATGAGTGTCCACCTTCCATTCATTTTTATGTATATTAAATGTTGAGCCTACAAAAGTTAGCAGTCACAGCAACACTTTCATATATGGTACTTCTTGGAAGAAAGGGATATGAGCTTCCATACTTTTGGTATAAGCGCCTAATTACCCAAGAACTTAATAAGAACCTAATTTTGTATTGCTTTAATAATAACTCAAAGAATGTATGTCATTTGAAAATGTTCAGGCCATTAATTAGCCAGGTACTTCTAAAGAACATGAACTAGTTATAAGTAAGAACATACATAAAGCAGTGTAAGCTTTACAGCAAACATGAAAGGGGACAACTTTGAGTTAGGGAAGTATAGATTGACCCTTAGGCCTTTCTCACCCCATAATTTGCTAATCTTGTTATATCTGCACCATGTGAAAGGGAAGCCTGACCTGAGCTGCTACCTCTTTGCAAGGAGTGAGCATCAGGCTCAGGAGCTTCCTCAGTCCACACCATTTTGTGCTAGCAAAGCTATAAGTATAAGGGGTACAAACATAGCAGTTGTACCAGGCCCTGGTGTATGAGAAGTTCCAAAAGCCCCTCTGCCACATAAGAAGACACCAGTATTATAAGGGCTTATGGAAGTTGGAACAATGTGTTACAAACAGGGGCGGACTGGGAACTTAAAGTGGCCCTGGAAAAAATACTAAACATGGCCCCGTTTTGTAATGGGATCCAAAATAATGGAAGGCAGGGCTAGCAATACCATATTGTGGCACATTATACTGCCCCAACAGAGCCAAATTCCACAGTCCATCACAAAATACTGCCAGCAGCACAAAATATATCCCCCAAAACTTCCACTGGCCAGCAGTGAGAAGATCCCAGGCACCCCCCTGGGCATTGGCCCAATGGGAAATTTCCCTGTAAGGTCTATGGCCAATCCACCCCTGTTACAAATTTTGCACCGTGGACCAGGAGATTCATGATACTCCCCTGTGTACACTTGTGAATTTCATTAATGGGTTAATAACGTAAGACAGATATTTGAGAGGAATATTTTGCTTGAGACTATTCTACACTAGAGTGCCTCTATTAGTTGTATTCCGTAAATGAATAATATCACTGAGCATTCAATAATAAGTATATTGTCTTCTATTTTCTTCTCAGATCCCTCAGAATTTAGCTGCAGAGAGCTACGTTCTACTCAGCACATCACAGATGGGCCGTGTCGCAGCCTCAAACCTGTGAAAGAGCTGGTTTGTTCAGGCCAATGTTTGCCATCACATCTCCTTCCAAATTCCATTGGCAGAGGAAAATGGTGGCGCCAGAGCTCAATGGATTACCGTTGCGTGCCAGCGCACAGTCACACCCAGCGCATTCAACTCATGTGTCCCGACAATGAAGTGAGAACATACAAAATTCGAGTGGTGACCTCATGCAGATGCAAAAGATACACCCGCTTCCACAACCAATCAGAGCTAAAAGATTTTGGAAAGGACATAGTGAAGCCTGCAAAGAGCAAGAAACCTCGGCTTGCGAGGCTGAGGGGCAAATCAATCCAGCATGAACTGGAAAATGCATATTAATCACCCAGTGCTAAGACAGAGGCTATTTATATGTTGTGCAAGGATGAAGTGACTGTGTTGATTTACTCAGCACATGCAGATTAAGTCTGAGGAGTTGCTTAAGGAATTTAAGATTAAGGCTGACCTATTATCTACAGATTAAGATGAACAGGCCACTTAGCATCCTTTAAAAAGAACGACTGGAGTAGAGAAGAGAATATACTCAGTATATTATTTTGTAATAACACATATTATATTCCAGAGCATTCAGTCACTTCTTGTGCGTAATGGTGGCCTGCTCATACACATGGCTCCCATACAGAAGTGGAAGGAAAGAGGTTGAGAGACTACTGCAAAAATTTACAATAGGAAATTATGTACATTTGGAGATTACATGAAGTGAAATGGACTTTGAAACTAACAGCTTGTATATGCTTTGTACCATAGCCCAAAGCTGATTTGTCATATATAAAAGTGTATATAGTGCATATTCTATACAAGAGCAAGTGTTCCTACAAATGATAAATATACTTTAAAAAAATGTAATTAATTCTTCATTTACATAGCTTCCAACATAAGCTGCCCGTTCAATTATCTCTATTCTTACCTCGAGGAATGCTCCTGTGAGAGTAGAATATGGGACCTTTACTCTCCAACCAGTGGCGTGCCGTACATAAAGAAAGTAAGGGCCCCATAGCAAGGATCAAACTAGGCCCCCACACAGGACAGAAGGGTTTCTGCCTAAACCCTTTTCAATGACCCTTGGGCCATTTTTCTACTGCCTCGTTTGCTAAAAGTTGTTTCTTTAGAGGGTAGAGTCCTGACCAAGTTTTCACCACCAGTAGAAGAGGAGATGAGCCCAATTGGGCCCCTTCTGGCTCTGGGCCCCATAGCAGTCGCATGGTCTGCCGCTATCGTAGTTACACCCCTGTCTCCAACCACAGAACGTAGAACCCTCCCTACATGGGTTCGGCTACATGGATTGCAGTGTAGAGGTGCTAGCAATGACTGGGATTGCAGCACTTCTGGATTTTTTTGTGAATTTGGGGTCGTAGTGACTGCAAATGTGTTGCGCTGCAATTCCATAAATTTCTATGCTAGCACAGTTATATTGTGATCCTTGGGATACAACAGCTGTTGGGAAACCAAAATCACCATGTAGCCGAACACTATATCTTTCTAATATCTGTGATCTATAAAATTCATGGAGTCAGAAGCTTTCTTGAAATCTAGTACAGTAGAAACTTATCACAAGGTAGCCCCTTATATACACGGCCCAAGTCCACCTGAGTTAGAGACACTTTATGAACGTTAAAGAACATCAACCTGCTCAGCGCTCATACAAGAACAGCAATCAAAAAGAGGCAAAGGCTTGCTTCGCCTACATTTTTGCATATACCATAGCTAAAACAAAATCCTTATACTCTTACAGAACACGCCTGAGCTATAAGTTTATATGAATTATCTTTGAATGTGAAACTAAAGGGAAACTCCATTAACAACAATCATTTTGTAAAATAGCTTATTGTATTCCTGTAGAGCTTTCCTTTAAGAGGGTTGTTTGCTTTAGACAATCCCTTTACATATGCCATAGTTTGGTACTTGAATGTAATCGAAGGGTCTTCAATTTGGGACCCCACTTCATTGGCTAGAGTTGAGATCCACCTCAAAAAGAATTGCTTCTTCTACAGTTTTTTCATCTCATTTGCACTTTATGAGGACTGCTCGCTGATTTCAATGTTGCTGGAGGGAGCATAAATGTTTCCCTCCATCCATGAGTTGCACATGATCAGGAGGCCATTTATATGAATAGAGGTTGGAACTATTGGCCTACAACACTGTTGCCCAAAATCTGTTCATTTGGCGTGTCTAAAGACATTACTATTCCTGTTAATAAGCATATCTGGTTGCCCAAAATAGGCAAGTGCAGCTACAATGCATGGAGTGTTTTATATACAGTCATTATAATAGAAGCAAAGGCCATTCCTAATGATTAGAAAGTATGGAGGTCAAGTTGAGTAGATCCTATTCTAGATCCGTCCCGCTATACTACCATTGGTTTAAGAGATGGATTATGTATTTATTTCTCTGTTATTTATTAATGTATACAAGTTGTACTATATAGAAAGAAACTGAATATTGCCTTAAAATATTTTAATGATATCCCAGATATTTTGATCTATTGTTAATAAATCATTAATTAAGATTAACCTTTGCATTTGACCTTAAATCACCTTCAAAACAGTACTCCTGGTACATCCTACTCATTTACATATAGGTTATTGCAGGTTTATAGATTCCTCAAAATGATAAGAAATTATTCTCTAGGTGACATTTTGTTTCTTCAAAATTCATCCATAGTGTACTTGTTTTTAGCTCAAACAACTAATGACAAAGCTGTGAGGTGAGTAAGGTGAGTGATGAGTGTGATGACTGTGTGATGCCAAAGAACATAGTGGTTAAGTGTAACTGACTGACTATGACAAATAGTGATGAGCGAAGTTTTCAAAAATTTGATTAGTTACAAAGTACTTTCTCACAATTTGCATTCATTGTCATTGAACCCCTCAGATGCCGCGTTCAACATTGATCTCAGCATCTGAGAGTCACATTGAGGCCTTTCAGGGGTTAAGCAGGGGTTAAAAAAAAGTACATAATCACCTCATGCATTTGTTTGCAGAGAGGCCATAGCAGCCATTTTGATGAAAATGTTCTAAATGTCGCGCGCTAATGCGATGAGGTCATACATCAGTGCGTGCAAGATTTTGGAAGTTTTTTTTTCAGTCCAGATAGCCACGACAGCCTCTTCACAATCAAATGGATGAGGTATGTATTTTTTTTTATTTTTACCGACATTTCAGGAAAAATGGATTCATTACCATGAAACGCAAGGAAATTCATTACCATGAAACAGCTTCATGACCAATTTAAATTTTTCTGAAATTCAGATCAAAGTCCAAACCGTTAATGTTGATTCGCCAACACTAAGGCCCCTTTCACACGAGTGAGTTTTCCGCGCGGGTGCGATGCATGACGTGAACGCATAGCACCCGCAGTAAATCCTGACCCATTCATTTCTATGGGTCTGTGTACACGAGCGTCTTTTTTACGCATCAGTTCTGCGTTGCATGAAAATCACACCATGTTCTATACTCTGCGTTTTTCACGCAGCCCTGGCCCCATAGACGTGAATGGGGCTTCAGTGAAAAACGCATTGTATCCTGAAGCAAGTGCGGATGCAATGCGGTTTTCACTGATGGTTGCTATGTTTTGCTGTTTGTAAACCTTCAGTTTTTTATCACGCGCGTGAAAAACGCACCAAAACGCATCGCACCCGCACGGGAAAAACTGTACAACTGAACGCAATCGCAGGCAAAACTGACTGAATTTGCTTGCAAAATGGTGCGAGTTTTCCTGAGTGCACCCTGAACGCATCAGGACCTAATCCGTGACGCTCGTGTGAAAGAGGCCACAAAGTTGAGTTGTCCCATTCTCTACTACAGATGTCTTTATGGAGTAAGTGGTTGGAAAACCATTTAAAAAGTTTGTGCAGTGCTAAATTATTGATGGAAAATAAAGCAAGAAAGTGTGGCACTCACCATAAAATCCAATGTCCTTTATTTCATTATTTCATAAAATACAGCACAGACGGGAAGAATGTGAAGAAGCAGGTAATGGCTGTTTCACATATCACACGCTTCTTCAAGGCCTCTTCTGTGCAGATAGTTTTAAAATGGAAGCAGCGCTCGCACAAGTGTCGCGACTCTTCAAACAGTTGATCGGTGGGGTGCTGGGTGCCGGACACCCATCGATCTAATATGACCTGTCAATATATATATGAACTGCCATCAATATATTAGGACTGTACAACCCCTTTAAATAATTAGTTCCAAGGTACAAAGAAAGCTGAAAAACAAAAACATGGCACGCTGTGAGATCACACCATGACACCGTGTCCCATATAATGATTTGATCTATTAACTAGATTCCCATAAATCACTAATGCACTGATCATGACGTTGACTGCTTTCCACAGTAACTGAACTATCCCTATGCTTATGGCATTGTTTTAGTAGTCCAGGACCAATCCTACAGCTATTGATACCGTTGAATGTATTCTGACCATGATAAACTGTTGACAGTACTAGGTATGGGTTGGCTTGAGGAGTACAAATATACCATTTGTGCAGCTTTTCAGGAGTAGTGTAAATATCAAGCTTTATTTTCTTTGATTCTGCCCTTGTGAGTGCCCTGGAGCTTCACTGTAAAGATTTCCCTGTTTTCTGCATTGAATTACTTCACAAACTCTCCCCTCTGCTCTGAGTGACAGTTGTAGTGATCTCCTTTTTTGATGCTAGAGAGTCATTCAGAGCGGAGGCGAGGGGCTGTCAAATGGCTCAATGCAGAAAGAGCACATCACATGAAGCTCTGCCTCCAGGGCACTTTATATTCTCACCACTTCCAATAAGACAAGTTTCATAAAAGGTATGTTTCTGCTGTTCTACCCAGCCGATACATACTGCTAGCATTATGGTCAAAAGTGCTAAAACCCTTTTTGGCTCGTATAATTTTCACAATCTGTAAATCACATCTTGAAGTAGTAGCCAGAATTTGTAAATTACAGGGCACATTTATTAAGGCCCATAGCTGGCGGAGGATCCGCCGAAGTTATAAAGAGACTCTTGCCTCTCCATAACTTCAGCGCATCTGGCGCCAGTTCTAAATGTAAGACAGCTTTCTAGCCCACAGTCACGCCCACAGTTCTAGAACTTTCGTGAGCAGGGAGAAGTCGCAGATTGTGGTGCAACTAACCAACTGTGTCACCATCTGCGCCTGAAATATGCATAATTTAGGGGTATTTCAGTTTAGTAAATGACCCCCTACATTCGTATTTTTTTTATTTAGTGGCAACCATATTGGCATGTTCTACAAATAAAAAGTAATTATTTTACCATGATTTGTTAAGATGCTACTTCAAAAGTTGGCTGGATAGGTCATCAACATTTAAGTATCCGAAATCCCCTTTAACAGCTTGTAGGAACAGTCGTTCCCTCTAATTGCCCTGTGTAAAGGTGTTACGTTTGCTTGTTCATCGGGGGAAGATTGCCTTGTGTAAACAGGGATCTACTGCCCAGAAACAATGAATCTGTATATAGCCAAGCCATCACAGTAGCATTTGCTCATCCTTATGCAGCAGAGGTGACTGATATATGTAAATGCCACTCTCACGTCCACTCAACATCAGGCAATTATGAGGAACGAACAGCTCATTCCTGATAATTGCCTGCACATTGGGTACGTGTGAAGACAGATTTATGGAAAGCACGATGCAAATGACTCATGGAAAAGCAGCTCTATACACAAGGCTAAGGTAGCGATTGCACAGAAGTTTCAATGTAAACTTGTGTCTTCAGCAAGTAGACAGTCGGCCAACACCTGATACATTCCATACCAATGAGCAAGCTGGTGGCTGTTTAGATTCAATTGCAGTCAAATGAATGGGTGGATCAATTTGTAACCACCTGCAAAGCTCAGGAGCTTAAGCCACAGATTAGGTGCATTTTGTCAGCTTCATTGTAAAGCAGGAAGAACAGATTTACTTAATGGTCTCTGCTCAATGATGTCTGGCTTCTGCGACAATACGATTGAAAGTGACACAGGAAATTGACTCCTTGTGTTGGTATGAAAAACATTTCTGTTGATGATTGCCGTCCATGAGCCATTAAGGACCTGGGAGCGAGAAGAGTCTATTGAGCATTTTTCACATATTTTCTCTAGTAATTCACAATAATCAACTGTACAATAATTGTTTCAGCGTTAGTAACCGGACCTAATAGAAATGAATCACTAGTTAATCTATATAGACTTTAAAGAAAAATAAGCCAAAGCAACAGAAATTAGCCGCCCACTCCATATCCTCTGGAATTTCGTGGGATAACAGGGATACTGTAGTATGGGGGACATTAACGTAGGCTGTAATGACAATTATCTGACATAATTTCTTTCCAGGCATTTTATGAAGACTTTTGTCTTTCTACACTTTAAAGGTCACTTAGGAAAGAGACAGAATACACTATTTACTAGAAGCTATTCCTAATTCGGCTTGACACTTGCATAGGGTTTGTGAGATGGCTGAACCTACTAGATCCCTAATACAAAGAGATCACAATGTCCACACCAAAAATTATATAGAAATAATTCAAAATACTTTATTGTACAAAATACATCATTTCATAAAATCTATATATACAAACAATCTACTATCCGCGGATAAGCCAAGTGAGGGGTAAACTACCCACCTTTGATATGGAACCATGGGACCACCACACTAAACCCAGCATTGCTGCACATCATTATATCATATAAGTAACAAAATTCTTACAGTATTTGGTATATAAAAGGTATTATTAAGGTAAGGCAATCTAAATCTTCACTCTAGATCTTGCTATGTACCATTATATTTAGGTCTTATACCGCTCCTGGATCGAGTGCTGCCCAAATTCGGCACGCCCGATACATCTATTATTAACCAAAACCAACACAGCAAGATCAAGAGGTCAGAAAGCAATCCAATAGTCGCTCAACTGAATACATTACCCATCATGTGCAGTTGCCGCTAGGTACGCGTGGGGGACCCACTGATAACCCTCGACGCGCATTTTGCCTCCTGACGAAGCCTGTTTGAGGTGAAACGCGCGTCGAGGGTGATCTGTGATCTCTTTGTATTAGGGATCTAGTAGGTTCTTGTATGTATATATGTCCCATTGGCAGCTAAAATGAGGTTTGAGATGATGCTGTAATGTTTGTGAGATAGCTGTTGCCTCAAAATCTTTTTAACCATGCTAATAATTTGACGATTGCCATATACAAACATATATGTACCAGTGACAGGTAATTACCAAATTCGGATGACCATGCAATAACCAGTGGTATACAACTTGCATTGAGACCCAGGGACAGGATCACAACAAGAACCCTCACACCAGTTGTTTAAGGGGGTTCTCCAGGAATTAAGAAAATTAAAATAACGAAATATTACTTTATTATAAATATATTCTCAAATACCTTTCATTAGTTACAGTATAATGGTTCATTTTGTCCTAGGAGCAATCATTAGGAGAAATAAAATGTCCGCCGTCCTATTAGTACACACAAAACCTCTGTTGGAATGGAGTTCATGAGGAAACATGAAGTACAGAGAGGATGGACAGGACAGACTGTGGTAATGGAGACTGCATACAAGTGCTGCTGCTCATTACTCACATCTCCATCATCCTCTCTGTACTTCATGTATACTCATGAACTCCATTCCTACAGAGATTTAGCTGAAGATCTTATCAGCCATATTCAGGATCATAATACCTGACAAGCAGAGAGGAGGATGAGGCAACTCTTTAGTTCAGTGTTGTGAAGTAACTTGTCCTGCTGTGTTATTAGGACAGGTTTTTGGTGTACCAATAAAACGGTGGCCATTTTGTTTCTCATAATGATTAGAGATGAGCGAGTAGTGAAATATTCGAAAGTTCGAAATTCGATTCGAATAGACTGCGAAATTCGACTATTCGACCGGATATCGAATCCCATTAAAGTCTATGGGAAAAAAATGCTCGCCACTTGGAAATCTCAATTCGACCACTTGGAGGTCACCAAGTCCACCCTGGAACCTCAGAAAAGGATGCCAACACTGCTGGAATGCAACTGGGACAGCAGGGGAAGCATGTCTGGGTGCATATAACGCGCCCAAGTCGCACTATTACGCCACTATCACAGCCTCTCAACAATACACTCCAAACACAATCTAACCTCTCTGTAAAGTGAGACCATACAAGGAAACCTTCTTTCCTCTACATTGCCATGGACCCCAAGCCAAACTAGACAAAAAAAAAGATGAAATTCTGCACCCCTTAAAATCACGTTGCCTATGACAACCACAGATGGCATAGGCAAGGGGGAAAGCAAATAGACCCCACCCCTAATTGTCATTGTGTGTGTGTGTGAGATGTGGTCAGACATGTCTTCTTTAAAATGTAAAAACAACTCAAACACATGCAGAAGCCTTAAAATGCCCAAATTGTTGGCGCTTGAGATGTCAGTGACCCGACCTGGCCCAGTGTCATGTCTAGCAGGTAAAGCAGTGGGGATGTTGAGGGATGCGTAGGACCGCAAAAGGCAGGAAGAGGCCGTGGGCTGGCCAGAGGCTCATGGAAAATTTTGTGGCGGCCCAAGAGGTGACACCTCTTAAAAATTATGTGGAGGCCCAAGAGGTGAGACCTCTTAAAAATTATGTGGAGGCCCAAGAGTTGACACCTCTTAAAAATTATGTGGAGGCCCAAGAGGTGAGACCTCTTAAACATTTTGCGCAGGCCCAAGAGGTGAGACCTCTTAAAAATTATGTGGAGGCCCAAGAGGTGAGACCTCTTAAAAATTATGTGGAGGCCCAAGAGGTGAGACCTCTTAAACATTTTGTGGAGGCCCAAGAGGTGAGACCTCTTAAAAATTATGTGGAGGCCCAAGAGGTGAGACCTGTTAAAGATTTTGTGGAGGCCCAAGAGGTGAGACGTATTAAAAATTATGTGGAGGCCCAAGAGGTGAGACCTCTTAAAAATTATGTGGAGGCCCAAGAGGTGAGACCTCTTAAACATTTTGTGGAGGCCCAAGAGGTGAGACCTCTTAAACATTTTGTGGAGGCCCAAGAGGTGAGACCTCTTAAAAATTATGTGGAGGCCCAAGAGGTGAGACCTGTTAAAGATTTTGTGGAGGCCCAAGAGGTGAGACGTATTAAAAATTATGTGGAGGCCCAAGAGGGGAGACCTGTTAAAGATTTTGTGGAGGCCCAAGAGGTGAGACGTATTAAAAATTATGTGGAGGCCCAAGAGGGGAGACCTGTTAAAGATTTTGTGGAGGCCCAAGAGGTGAGACGTATTAAAAATTATGTGGAGGCCCAAGAGGGGAGACCCGTTAAAAATTATGTGGAGGCCCAAGAGGTGAGACCTGTTAAACATTTTGTGGAGGCCCAAGAGGTGAGACGTATTAAAAATTATGTGGAGGCCCAAGAGGTGAGACCTGTTAAACATTTTGTGGAGGCCCAAGAGGTGAGACGTATTAAAAATTATGTGGAGGCCCAAGAGGGGAGACCTCTTAAAAATTATGTGGAGGCCCAAGAGGTGAGACCTCGTAAACATTTTGCGCAGGCCCAAGAGGTGAGACCTCTTAAAAATTATGTGGAGGCCCAAGAGGTGAGACCTCTTAAACATTTTGTGGAGGCCCAAGAGGTGAGCCATAAATATAAAAATTTTTCTGATTTACGGACCAATTCTACGGCGGTTAAGGAGGAGGAGGAGGAGGTGGAGGAGGAAATGGCACTTCATACACATGGCACTTCACTTTTGGCTGCTTTCCACGGTTGGAGAAGCAAAGTCCGGGTCAATCCACTTGCTGTTCATTTTGATTAGCGTCAGCCTGTCGGCACTGTCGGTTGACAGGCGGCTGCGCTTATCGGTGATAATGCCCCCGGCAGCGCTGAACACCCTTTCTGATAGCACGCTGGCGGCAGGGCAGGCAAGCACCTCCAAGGCGTACAGGGACAGTTCCAGCCACGTGTCCAACTTGGATTGCGAAGACCCAGTACAGTTTGTTCTCCACTATCCGGACAACACGTGTGTCCCGGGAAAAGCAGCCCAGCATGAAGTCAGCCATGTGTGCCAGACTCTGAATAGGCATGACGTCACTGCCCCCACCAGAAGGATCACTTGCCATTTCCTCCTCTTCCTCTTCCGCCTCCTCTCCGCCCCATCCGCGCTGAACCAATGGGACGCACACAGCCTGACTGCTACCCTCGCCGCCAGCATCCTCCTCCTCTTCCACAGCCACCTCCACGTCGTCCTCCTCCTCCTCATCCTCCTCCTCCTGCAACTGCCACCGTGAAGCAGACAAAAGTGTGGTCTGACTGTGTAGCTCCGTTGCGTCTCCTCCTGCCCCCGTCTCCTCTGTGTGCAATGCGTTCTCCCTTATTGCGATGAGGGATTCTTTAAGGACGCATAGGAGCGGGATGGTTACGCTCGGCCCTGCTGGCTGTGGCCTCACTTCTCTGTCTGAACTGTCCTCTGCCTGTGGACATCCCTCTGCCTGTGGACATCCCTCTGCCTGTGGACATCCCTCTGCCTGTGGACATGCCTCTGCCTGTGGACATCCCTCTGCCTGTGGACATTCCTCTGCCTGTGGACATCCCTCTGCCTCTTGCTGCCTTTTTCGGTGCTGCGCAGACCACCACCTCTCCACTGCTTTCCTCGCTGGACATCACCCTGGACCGGGTCAGTATCGGACAGTACAAAGCGGTGGTACATTTCATACTCCAGCCGTGGCCTGTTTTCATTCTCCCAATGCCTTGAGACATGTACTGAATGTAAATGAAGGTGTTGTAATCGCGTCTCTCTGTGACAATAGCTCGATACTATCAACTGCCAATTTTATTTTTAACTTTTTTTTTTTTTTAGCGAACAGTTTTTTTCAACTTACTGATGTTTTCCAGTCTCTGTTTGGAAACTTTCTATGACTTTTTTCGTACTGGGTGCATTTGGTATAAATATGCAGAGAGTTATTTATGGTTTAATCGCAGAACGATGCAAAGGGAAAGCGTCGTCTAAAGGAGAATCATTTACCTCAGATAATTCAACCAGCAACTATGGCCCCCAACAGCATTTCCGCGCCCCCGTCCTCGTCCACGTCCTATTCCGCTAGCCCCCCTCCGCATTTTATTTTTTTTTGGTTACAATATTTTGCCTTCACAGCCGTGAAATAATTTTGCAAGAGAACGCACAGTACAGTTGCCAATTATAAGGCCTAATATTTTAGAGTTCAAGGTACACAGCCGTGTACTAACTTTTCAGACGGTGGGTATTAACACCAGGTATTTAAAGAATTTTGCAAGAGAACGCACAGTACAGTTGCCAATTATAAGGCCTAATATTTTATAGTATAATTATGTGGAGGCCCAAGAGGTGAGACCTGTTAAAAATTATGTGGAGGCCCAAGAGGTGAGACCTCTTAAAAATTATGTGGTGGCCCAAGAGGTGAGACCTGTTAAACATTTTGCGCAGGCCCAAGAGGTGAGACCTCTTAAAAATTATGTGGAGGCCCAAGAGGTGAGACCTGTTAAACATTTTGTGGAGGCCCAAGAGGTGAGACGTATTAAAAATTATGTGGAGGCCCAAGAGGTGACACCTTTTAAAGGCTGCAGTTATCCACAGATTTGCATGCAATGTAAAATGGTTACACTCATTTTATAAAGGCAACTATCATGAAAAATCAGTTTAAATGTATTGAGGGCAGCACAGAGTATTTCTACAGAGGAAGGAGTATTCTTTTTTTTTTTTTTCCTTTTTTTTATATGTATATGCTGTTGCCTTCAGTATATGAGAGTTGATTTCATGATGCTACTGCAGCCACTTAAAACGTTTTAAGTCTTGTTTTGTTTTTTTGAATACTGAGAATGCTATTTTGTACCAGATTTTGTATGTAAAGACTGAACACATTAAAATGAGAATGTTACCAAAATTATAATTTATAATTTATTTACCTTTTGTGGAGGCCCAAGAGGTGAGACCTCTTAAAGATTTTGTGGAGGCCCAAGAGGTGAGACCTCTTAAAGATTTTGTGGAGGCCCAAGAGGTGAGACCTCTTAAAGATTTTGTGGAGGCCCAAGAGGTGAGACCTCTTAAAGATTTTGTGGAGGCCCAAGAGGTGAGACCTCTTAAAGATTTTGTGGAGGCCCAAGAGGTGAGACCTCTTAAAGATTTTGTGCAGGCCCAAGAGGTGAGACCTCTTAAAGATTTTGTGCAGGCCCAAGAGGTGAGACCTCTTAAAGATTTTGTGGAGGCCCAAGAGGTGAGACCTCTCAAAGATTTTGTGGAGGCCCAAGAGGTGAGACCTCTTAAAGATTTTGTGCAGGCCCAAGAGGTGAGACCTCTTAAAAATTATGTGGAGGCCCAAGAGGTGAGACCTCGATAAAATTATGTGGAGGCCCAAGAGGTGAGACCTCTTAAAAATTATGTGGCTGCCCAAGAGGTGAGACCTCTTAAAAATTATGTGGAGGCCCAAGAGGTGAGACGTCTTAAAAATTGTGTGGAGGCTAAAGAGGTGAGACCTCTTAAACATTTTGTAGAGCCCCAAGAGGTGAGACCTCTTAAAAATTATGTGGAGGCCCAAGAGGTGAGACGTATTAAAAATTATGTGGAGGCCCAAGAGGAGAGACGTGTTAAAAATTATGTGGAGGCCCAAGAGGTGAGACCTGTTAAAAATTATGTGGAGGCCCAAGAGGTGAGACCTGTTAAACCTTTTGTGGAGGCCCAAGAGGTGAGACCTGTTAAAAAGTTATGTGGAGGCCCAAGAGGTGAGCAATAAATATATACATTTTTCTTATTTACGGAGCAATTCTACGGCGGTTAAGGAGGAGGAGGAGGAGGAGGTGGAGGAGGAAATGGCACTTCATACAGATGGCACTTCACTTTTGGCTGCTTTCCACTGTTAACCTCTTAAACCTTTTGTGGAGGCCCAAAAGGTGAGACCTGTTAAAAATTATGTGGAGGCCCAAGAGGTGAGACCTGTTAAACATTTTGTGGAGGCCCAAGAGGTGAGACCTGTTAAACATTTTGTGGAGGCCCAAGAGGTGAGACCTGTTAAACCTTTTGTGGAGGCCCAAGAGGTGAGACCTGTTAAACATTTTGTGGAGGCCCAAGAGGTGAGACCTGTTAAACATTTTGTGGAGGCCCAAGAGGTGAGACCTGTTAAACCTTTTGTGGAGGCCCAAGAGGTGAGACCTGTTAAACATTTTGTGGAGGCCCAAGAGGTGAGACCTGTTAAACATTTTGTGGAGGCCCAAGAGGTGAGACCTGTTAAACATTTTGTGGAGGCCCAAGAGGTGAGACCTGTTAAAAATTATGTGGAGGCCCAAGAGGTGAGACCGGTTAAAAATTATGTGGAGGCCCAAGAGGTGAGACCTGTTAAAAATTATGAGGAGGCCCAAGAGGTGAGACCTCTTAAACATTTTGTGGAGGCCCAAGAGGTGAGCCATAAACATATAAATATTTCTTATTTACGGAGCAATTCTACGGCGGTTAAGGGAGGAGGAGGAGGTGGAGGAGGAAATGGCACTTCATACAGATGGCACTTCACTTTTGGCTGCTTTCCACGGTTGGAGAAGCAAAGTCCGGGTCAATCCACTTGCTGTTCATTTTGATTAGCGTCAGCCTGTCGGCACTGTCGGTTGACAGGCGGCTGCGCTTATCGGTTATAATGCCCCCGGCTGCGCTGAACACCCTTTCTGATAGCACGCTGGCGGCAGGGCAGGCAAGCACCTCCAAGGCGTACAGGGACAGTTCCAGCCACGTGTCCAACTTGGAGACCCAGTAAGTGTAGGACGCCGAGGGATCGGGGAGGACAGGGTTACGGTCTGCCAGGTACTCCCGCAACATCCGCCGATACTTGTCCCTCCTGCTGATAGCGGGCCCCGCAGTGATGGAAGTTGCACGAGGGGGTGCCATGAACGTGTCCCACACCTTGGAGAGTGTTCCCCTGGTGGCTGTGGGCCTGATGGATGTTGTGGGACTCTGGGAGACCCTCTCCTCTCTGCCGCCAGCGATGGTGGGTGGGAAAATCTCCATCATGTTCTGCACGAGTTCCCTCTGGTATTCCAGCAATCGATTCGTCCTCTCCTCTACCGGAATAAAAGAGGAGACGTTATCTTTATACCGGGGGTCCAGGAGTGCGAAGACCCAGTACAGTTTGTTCTCCACTATCCGGACAACACGTGTGTCCCGGGAAAAGCAGCCCAGCATGAAGTCAGCCATGTGTGCCAGACTCTGAATAGGCATGACCTCACTGCCCCCACCAGAAGGATCACTTGCCATTTCCTCCTCTTCCTCTTCCGCCTCCTCTCCGCCCCATCCGCGCTGAACCAATGGGACGCACACAGCCTGACTGCTACCCTCGCCGCCAGCATCCTCCTCCTCTTCCACAGCCACCTCCACGTCGTCCTCCTCCTCATCCTCCTCCTCCTGCAACTGCCACCGTGAAGCAGACAAAAGTGTGGTCTGACTGTGTAGCTCCGTTGCGTCTCCTCCTACCCCCGTCTCCTCTGCGTGCAATGCGTTCTCCCTTATTGCGATGAGCGATTCTTTAAGGACGCCTAGGAGCGGAATGGTTACGCTCACTATAGCGTCCTCGCTGCTGACCTTCTTGGTGGACTCCTCAAAGATACGCAGTACATCGCATATGTCTGCCATCCATGGCCACTCGTGGTTGGCAAACTGAGGGAGCTGAGTTGGAGGCACGCGTGGATTCATTATCTGGTACTCCATCAATGCTCTCTGCTGCTCACACACCCTGGCCAACATGGAATAGGTGGAATTCCAGCGAGTCGGCAGGTCGCACAACAGCCGATGTTCAGGCAAATGGAGGCGTTGCTGGAGTTTTTTTAAGCTAGCAGCAGCTACAGTTGACTTCCGAAAGTGAGCGCACAAGCGCCGCACTTTCA
>ONZH01016504.1:0-362592 GCA_900303285.1 Rhinella marina
CCAGAAGTAATAATGCTTCCAATGTGCCAGTAACAAGTGCCCCCCATTGATTCCCCCCCAAAATCATGTACCAGTAAAAAGTGTCCCACCCCCATAGATGCCCCCCAAATTATGTGCCAGTAAGAAATGCCTCAGTGCCCCCATGTGCCAGTAAGAAATGCCCCAGTGCCAGTAAAATGCCCCAATGCCCCCATGTGCCAGTAAAATGCTCCCATGTGCCAATAAAAATGCCCCCAGTGCCAGTAAAAATGCCCCCAGTGCCCCCATGTGCCAGTAAAAAATGCCCACAATACCCCCATGTGCCAGTAAAATGCCACTATGTGCCAGTAAAAATGCCCCAGTGCCCCTTGTGCCAGTAAAAATGCCCTCAGTGCCAGTAAAATGCCCCAGTGCCCCCATGTGCCAGTAAAATGCCCCCATTTGCCAGTAAAATGCCCCCATGTGCCCCATTTGCCAGTAAAAATGCCCCCAGTGCCAGTAAAATGCTCCCATGTGCCAATAAAAATGCCCCCAGTGCCCCCTTGTGCCAGTAAAATGCCCCCAGTGCCAGTAAAATGCCCCCATGTGCCAGTAAGAAATGCCCCAGTGCCCCCATGTGCCAGTAAAAATGCCCCCAGTGCCAGTAAAATGCCCCCAGTGCCAGTAAAAATGCCCCCAGTGCCCCCATGTGCCAGTAAAATGCTCCATGTGCCAATAAAAATGCCCCCCAGTGCCCCCTTGTGCCAGTAAAAATACCCCCAGTGCCAGTAAAATGCCCCCATGTGCCAGTAAAAATGCCCACAATACCCCTATGTGCCAGTAAAATGCCACTATGTGCCAGTAAAAATGCCCCCAGTGCCCCTTGTGCCAGTAAAAATGCCCCAGTGCCAGTAAAATGCTCCCATGTGCCAATAAAAGTGCCCCCTTGTGCCAGTAAAATGCTCCCATGTGCCAATAAAAATGCCCCCAGTGCCCCCTTGTGCCAGTAAAAATACCCCCAGTGCAGTAAAATGCCCCCATGTGCCAGTAAAAATGCCCTCAATACCCCTATGTGCCAGTAAAATGCCACTATGTGCCAGTAAAAATGCCCCCAGTGCCCATTTGCCAGTAAAAATGCCCCCAGTGCCAGTAAAATGCTCCCATGTGCCAATAAAAAGTGCCCCCTTGTGCCAGTAAAAATGCCCCCCAGTGCCCCCCTTGTGCCAGTAAAATGCCCCCAGTGCCAGTAAAATGCTCCTATGTGCCAATAAAAATGCCCCCAGTGCCCCCTTGTGCCAGTAAAAATGCCCCAGTGCCCCCTTGTGCCAGTAAAATGCCCCCAGTGCCCCCATGTGCCAGTAAAAATGCCCCCAGTGCCCCCTTGTGCCAGTAAAAATGCCCCCAGTGCCCCCTTGTGCCAGTAAAAATGCCCCCAGTGCCCAGTAAAATGCCCCAGTGCCCCCATGTGCCAATAAAATGCCCCCAGTGCCCCCTTGTGCCAGTAAAAATGCCCCCAGTGCCCCCTTGTGCCAGTAAAATGCCCCCAGTGCCCCCATGTGCCAGTAAAAATGCCCCCAGTGCCCCCTTGTGCCAGTAAAAATGCTCCCAGTGCCCCCTTGTGCCAGTAAAAATGCCCCCAGTGCCCCCTTGTGCCAGTAAAAATGCCCCCAGTGCCAGTAAAATGCACCCATGTGCCAGTAACAATGCCCACAATACCCCCATGTGCCAGTAAAAATGCCCCCAGTGCCCCCTTGTGCCAGTAAAAATGCCCCCAGTACCCCCATGTGCCAGTAAAAATGCCCCCAGTGCCCCCTTGTGCCAGTAAAAATGCCGCCAGTGCCCCCTTGTGCCAGTAAAATGCCCCCAGTGCCCCCATGTGCCAGTAAAAATGCCCCAGTGCCCCCTTGTGCCAGTAAAAATGCTCCCAGTGCCCCTTGTGCCAGTAAAAATGCCCCCAGTGCCCCCCTTGTGCCAGTAAAAATTCCCCCCAGTGCCAGTAAAATGCCCCCAGTGCCCCCATGTGCCAGTAAAATGCCCCCCATGTGCCAATAAAAATGCCCCCAGTGCCCCCTTGTTCCAGTAAAAATGCCCCCAGTGCCAGTAAAATGCACCCATGTGCCAGTAACAATGCCCACAATACCCCATGTGCCAGTAAAAATGCCCCCAGTGCCCCCTTGTGCCAGTAAAAATGCCCCCAGTACCCCCATGTGCCAGTAAAAAATGCCCCCAGTGCCCCCTTGTGCCAGTAAAAATGCCCCCAGTGCCCCCTTGTGCCAGTAAAATGCCCCCAGTGCCCCCATGTGCCAGTAAAAATGCCCCCAGTGCCCCCTTGTGCCAGTAAAAATGCTCCCAGTGCCCCCTTGTGCCAGTAAAAATGCCCCAGTGCCCCCTTGTGCCAGTAAAAATTCCCCAGTGCCAGTAAAATGCCCCCAGTGCCCCCATGTGCCAGTAAAATGCCCCCATGTGCCAATAAAAATGCCCCCAGTGCCCCCTTGTTCCAGTAAAAATGCCCCCAGTGCCAGTAAAATGCACCCATGTGCCAGTAACAATGCCCACAATACCCCATGTGCCAGTAAAAATGCCCCCAGTGCCCCCTTGTGCCAGTAAAAAATGCCCCCAGTACCCCCATGTGCCAGTAAAAATGCCCCCAGTGCCCCCTTGTGCCAGTAAAAATGCCCCCAGTGCCCCCTTGTGCCAGTAAAAATGCCCCCCAGTGCCCCCATGTGCCAATAAAAATGCCCCCATAAAAAAATAAACACTTACTTACCTCCAGCAGCGATGCGATACAGGCCTCTTCCGGCCTGTGTCCAGCGCTGTACGGCTCGGGCGGCGCGATGACGTCATCGCGTCGCCTGAGCTGGCCTCTGATAGGCTGCAGGCCTAGGGCCTGCAGCCTATCAGAGGAACGGGCAGGGGAGACGCCTCTCCCTCCCCCTGCCCCGCATCTCCAAAGGCAGACTATGGAGATGAGCGCTTCCACAATGGAAGCGCTCATCTCCCTCTGCCCCACCACCGCACTTGCAGGGCACGGCCGGGCCATTAAGGGGGCGCTCTGGCAGGGCGCCCCCTTAACTGGCCGGGAGTGAAGCGCCCTGTGCAACCGCACAGGTCGCACACCCCTAAGGCCGGCCCTGAGTGTAACCATGAACTGTGGGATTAAGGGGGGGGGGGGCTGTTGCACACTAAGCATCAACAGCAAAAAGAGTTCAGATGTGGGGGGATGGGCTATGTCAGGCTTTAGCACAGTGGGCACAGGCAGGAGGAACGATGTCTATGTGGGCCCCTGCCTTGCACTCGCTCAGCTGTCCTCGCATACATATGGCTCCCTGTGCCAACTCTGCTAAAGCTTGACGTAGCCCATCTATGCCTGACTTTACCAAAGCAGACTGGCAGGAAAAGTGATGTGTGCTGTACACACAGTGAGATCCTTACTCCCATACAGTACTGGCATATCAGCGGTGTATGAGAGTATGGATTATAAAGCGCTATAGGCACCAGAATTCAGTGCCTATTTCTCATAGAGAAAGAAGGTCTTAGAAAATGTCATTTTAAAGCACTTACAATAGGGGTTAATAAACTTTATTTAAAATTTTAGGTACACTGTAACTTCTTTAACTCTTAAATGACCAGTAAATTTTCCATTTTTTGGTTTTTGTTTTTTACTCCCAGCCCTCCCACAGCCATAACTTTTTAATTTTTCTATTCACATAGCTGTATGATGACTTGTTTTTTCTAGGACGAGATGCGCTTTCTAAGGACACCATATACGGTTGGGAAGCGGGGAAAAAATTCCAAATGGAATAGAATTGGAAAAAAAACAAAACCCTTCCACCACATTTTTATGTATTATTTTTACACCATTTCCTATGCGGCAAAACTGACCTGTTACTTTTATTTTCCAGGTCAGTATGATTATAACGATACCACATATGTATAGGTTTTTTTTGCATTTTAATACTGAAAAAAAAAAATTTCCTTTTGTTTTCTTTTCATAGCAATATTCTGACCCCTTTAACTTTTTTGTAGTTAGGTGTATTGAGCTATGTGAGGGCTCATTTTTTGCAGGGCCATCTGTACTTTTCAATGATTATTGGAAAATATGTATATTTTTTTTAGTTACTGCAACAAAGTTGGTTAAGAAAAAAAATTATTTATCCCTAACGGTTTCATTAGTTTATTTATACATTGTATTTCTTTATATATTGGCAAATAGGGGTGTGGCAGGGGAGGAGCCAGGGCAGGTAGTGGGATGGGCTAGGGGGTAGGTAGTGGGCGGAGTTAGGGGGCCCAATTCAGATTCCTGCTATGGGGCCCAATGATTTCTATGTACGCCCCTGGCTTTCTGCTATAGTGTGCAAACATGACCACTGATGCTGGATTGCAGGGTGGTCATAACCCCTTGAAACAAGCAGTATAATGTAATGGAAAAATGAAACAAGCCAGTAAAGGAGGCAATATGGACAATCACAATACATTAGTAGGTGCCTTGTGTTAAAGGGGTTGTCCGAGTTATTTTTTTGTTCTTTATATGTTACTAACTTGTCAGGTATAACAACTTTCCCATATACTTTGTGTTTCTAAAGCTGCTGGTTTCTCAGAGTTGACTGAGGGTCACATGACCTGTGATGTCACCTTATCTCCCTGGTCTATGATGTTTCGTGTACAAGCCTCAGAGTTCAGATAAGAGTCTGTACACGAGATGTCACTGGCCACGCCCCCTCTTTCTTTGCCGGGCTTCTATCTTCTCTCTCCCTGGTTTCCTTCAGATAAAACATTAACCCCTTCAGCCAGAACACACTGAGGGCTCAAGGCTTTACAACAAATAGTAGCTACAGCAGTGAGAGGAGACAAATGATGGGCAAGGAGCTATAGAGGAATTGTATTGTACAAGAACAGGTAGGGAGAATTTCCTGTGTGTATCAGCAGTGTCATTGTACAGCTGGGACTTGTAGTCCTACACAAACAACATGCTGCTGAGTATTCCAGCAGGCAGACATGTCACTTAGCACTTATATTCACTGCCTTTGCAGAGAAGGGGGGGGAGGGGCAGAGATTGTTATTACTGCATGTAAACAAAGGCCAGAAGAGAACCAGGGAAATGAGGAAATATAGATTTTTTTTTGCCTAAAACTTGCTGAACTTAGTTATATATTGCTACCCATCAGATTTACAGTGCTATATTTTTTTTTCCATAACTTGGACAACCCCTTTAACTTTCTCAACATGACAACAGCCATGATTGGCTGAAGTGACACAACCCCTTTAATATCAGCATCTACATTAGAGGCAGCATGAGTTCACTTTTACAGTGTGAACCACAAGGTTTTGCTAACAACATTTTCATGCAAAGCATACATTATTAATAGAATATAATTGGTGAAGTCCAAACATGAAACCTTTCAACCTAGATGCAAATTCCTTTTTTTCCTTCAAATTCTCTTCAAGCTCCAGGCAGGTCACATCTGTAATGTAGGAAGTAAAGATTGGATCTTAGGTGGTGTCAGTTGATTGATCTAGAATACCTTATTAAAGGTATCCCAGCTGATAAAAAGTACACAATAGCAACCAAATGATAGGTTAGTGCTACAATGTGGACTATACTAACAATATAAAATGCTCAGGTCATGGATAACAACATTTAAAGTGGTTTTCTGAGACTTTAATTTCTGATGATCCCTAGGTTAGGTCATCAGTATCTGACAACCAGGATCCCCGCTAATCAGCTGTTTGAGAATGCCACAGCGCTACTACTTCTCCAGCTTTTCCTAGGCCAGTGACAATACATTCATGTATCACGTGGCCTTGGCACAGCCCAGGAACTATACCAGGCACAGCCGCTCTACTACAGTGCCTTGCGAAAGTATTCGGCCCCCTGGAACTTTTCAACCTTTTGCCACATTTCAGGCGTCAAACAAAAAGATATAACATTTAAAAATTTTGGTGAAGAATCAACAACAAGTGGGTCACAATTGGGAAGTGGAACGAAATTTATTGGATCATTTAAACTTTTTTTGTAATAATAAAACTGAAAAGTGGGGCATGCAAAATTATTCGGCCCCTTTACTTCCAGTTCAGAAAACTCACTCCAGAAGTTCATTGAGGATCTCTGAATGATCCAATGTTGTCCTAAATGACTGATGAAGATAAATAGAATCCACCTGTGTGTAATCAAGTCTCCGTATAAATGCACCTGATCTGTGATAGTCTCAGGGTTCTGCATCATGAAGACCAAGGAACACACCAGGCAGGTCCATGATGCTGTTGTGGAGAAGTTTAAAGCCGGATTTGGATACCAAAAGATTTCTCAAGCTTTAAACATCCCAAGGAGCACTGTGCAAGCGATCATATTAAAATGGAAGGAGTATCAGACCACTGCAAATCTACCAAGACCCGGCCGTCCCTCTAAACTTTTATCTCAAACAAGGAGAAGACTGATCAGAGATGCAGCCAAGAGGCCCATGATCACTCTGGATAAACTGCAGAGATCTACAGCTGAGGTGGGAGAGTCTGTCCATAGGACAACAATCAGTCGAACACTTCACAAATCTGGCCTTTATGGAAGAGTGGCAAGAAGAAAGCCATTTCTCAAAGATATCCATAAAAATTTTCGTTTACAGTTTGCCACAAGCCACCTGGGAGACACACCAAACATGTGAAAGAAGGTGCTCTGGTCAGATGAAACCAAAATCCAACTTTTTGGAAACAATGCAAAACGATATGTTTGGCATAAAAGCAACACAGCTCATCGCCCTGAACACACCATCCCCACTGTCAAACATGGTGGTGGCAGCATCATGGTTTGGGCCTGCTTTTCATCAGCAGGGACAGGGAAGATGGTTAAAATTGATGGGAAGATGGATGGAGCCAACAAGACAATGATTCCAAACATAAAGCAAAATCTACAATGGAATGGTTCAAAAATAAACGTATCCAGGTCTTAGAATGGCCAAGTCAAAGTCCAGACCTGAATCCAAATGAGAATATGTGGAAAGAGCTGAAAACTGCTGTTCACAAACGCTCTCCATCCAACCTCAAAGAGCTCGAGCTGTTTTGCAAGGAAGAATGGGCAAGAATTGAAGTCTCTAGATGTGCAAAACTGATAGAGACATACCCCAAGCGACTTGCAGCTGTAATCGCAGCAAAAGGTGGCGCAACAAAGTATTAATGCAAGGGGGCCAAATAATTTTGCATGCCTCACTTTTCAGTTTTATTATTACAAAAAAAATTTAAATGATCCAATAAATTGTGTTCCACTTCACAATTGTGACCCACTTGTTGTTGATTCTTCACCAAAAATTTAAAATGTTATATCTTTTTGTTTGAAGCCTGAAATGTGGCAAAAGGTTGAAAAGTTCCAGGGGCCAAATACTTTCGCAAGGCACTGTATCTGTTTCTGCAGTATAGTATTATGGAGCACAGCGAGCACAGTATTGGTGATACTGTCTGTGTGGTAATAGTATTATCAGGGGGATTATCTGTTTCTGCAGTACTGTATTGGGGAACACAACAGACACAGTATTGGGAGCACTATCTGTGTGGTACTAGTATTATCAGGGGGATTATCTGTTTCTGTAGTATAGTATTGGGAGCACAGTGGGTACAGTATTAGAGGTGTCAGGATGAGTTGTTCAGAAGGTAGGAGGATGATGGATGTAAGATGTCTTTTTGTCAAACCGCAGAGATGAGAGATGGATTAAAAAATCATCATAGCGGTCTGGTCTGAAACGAGAAGATGAGGATATTCTCTATATCTACATCAAAGGAGACGTCACTGTATGTAAGAGGTATGTGCCACTGTATTCTAGATAGCACTGAATATAGTGTGTATGCAAATATGTCTCTAGTGCTAGGTACAAATGTACATAAAATGTATATGGAGCAGGTAAATCTACTGTAAGTATAGCCTAGGTGTAATTTATATACTGTATGGTGTATATTGTATATGTGATTATGTGAGTGTAATGTCTATATAGTCTATGTATGCATACCTCCCAACCATCCCAGATCTGGCACACAATGGAGACAGGAGTTGGGACATGTACAGATAGACATTGGGTGGAGTTACAGGTGTGGGTTAGCGCTTTAAAAAGCTTGTTCACGCGCTGCTGATAGTTTGGCTCCTTAGGCTTTTTAAAAGTTTGGTGGTATGTGTGTGTGTGTGTTTGTGTAGTGTATATATGGTGTATTTATGTATTTGTGCCATGTATACGGTGTATTTATGTGTATGTGTGTTGCATATATATGGTGCATGTATATGTAAACATGTGTCATGACGCCGCATGTCCGCCATTGAGTAGGGAACCTGTGACCCATCTTCTTTGTCTAGATATTTCCCAACATCACTTCTCCCATATTCTTCCAAGTTTCTTGAACAACATGTCCACCTTGAACTGTACTCTCACCTCTCTTTCTGCTCCCTCTTTGACCGGCTACAATCCAGCTTCTGACAACACCACTCAACTGAAACTGCCCTTATCAAAGTCACCAACGACCTGCTAGCTTCCAAAGCCATACGACATTATTCTGTCCTCCTCCTCAACCTCTCCTCTGCCTTTGACACCTCTAGACTAGAGATGAGCGAACATGCTCGTAACGAGCACTGTACTGCTCGGCTCCCCTGCGCTCGCATGGGCGCAGGCAGCCGCTTCCGTGCTCCTCCCCCGATGGAAGTGGCTGCCTGCGCCCATGCGAGCGCAGGGGAGCCGAGCGGTACAGTGCTCGTTACGAGCATGTTCGCTCATCTCTAGTCTAGACCATTACCTTCTGTTACAAAAGCTCTCATCTCATATACATTTATGTCTTAATATTCTCTGCCACTTCTTAAATGAAGTATCCGATAAGTAGCTGGCATGCATCCACTCTTCAGCAGGCCAAGACATGCTATTATTTTCTGTATGACACAACACTACTGTACTCCTTTTATTTGTTTTACACTTTATAGTGTCAAGGAAGTGATAAAGTACCGTAACCGTATACCGTTTGTTGGGGCAACATCAGAGCTTGAACATGACCTACAAATTTTATGGAGATGAATTATGAGTGAAAGTTTGCTTTAAAATGGTTTAAAATAGTTTGTTGTACCATTCCTTGCTTCAATTATTTAAAAATGTTTGAAAACATTTTGAATGAGTCAGATTACACTTGTATATTGTATTTTGGAAAAAAATACTTTAATAAAAACACAATTAAAAAGAAATGTTTGAAAACAGATGTAGCAGGGCTATATTTGTCCGATGGAGCAGAGTTGTTTTGCCCAAGTCATTTTGATATTACGGTGTGCTAATTATTGATTGGACTAAAAATATAAAATCTTGTTCTGACTCAATAACTAGACTGCAAGCATGAGGCTCTTGAGACAGTATGGCTATGGTTGTCTGTATTGACCAGTACTTCACCTAGCACATTGTCAGGCAGTGTTCAACTCAGCTGGTAAAGACATGTATGAAGAATCCAGATGAGGTTTATTTCTCATATTCTTGTAATTATGCACAAAATAGCAGGTAAAATTATAGGGGGAGATTGGCTTAGTTGCCCATAGCAACCAATCAGATTCCACCGTTCATTTTCCAAAGGAGCTGTGAAAAATGAAAGGTGGAATCTGATTGGTTGCTATGGGCAAATGAGAACAGTACAACTACATACATCATCACATCAGAGCCTGACTACAGGGAGATAGCAGGGACAAACCAAACAGAGCACACACTGCAATGACATCAATAAGGCAATAAATAAAACCATGAGAAATAGGACATGACAAATCTATTAAATTATTTTACATTTTCAAATAGCTTTTATTAGCATCTGAAAACTGTTAGCAAGCTCCTGTTGACAAATCTCTAAGTTTTCATTAGGTAAATTGTGTGGTATTTTGATGTGTATGGGCAGTAAATCTGACACATTTAAACACGGAAACCCAAATAACCACTGTATTATAGATAATCCATAATGAGATCTGTAAACAGCAACCAGTTTGCCTGCTTTATTACAATACATTGCACAGAACTGTACTGTGCAGCATCGTAAGGGGTTTTCTGAGACCCTCAAAAAAGTCTGGTAGGAACTCAATGACTTCTATAAGATATTTTTCTAAACATGTTGTGCAGATATCATTGTGCATCACCTATTGTGAATGGTGGATCTTGTGTTATCTATATAGGGGTTAACTCATTTTAATCCTGCATGTGATAATAATGAGATGACTGCTGAGAAATGATCTCTACAGAAGAGAATGTGTTGACCTATTATTAGGCTTAATAGCCAGAGTGAAACCAGAGTTGGTCACCCGCCGATTTCATATAGATGACCTATCCTAAGGATAGGCCATCAATATGTAAATCCAAGAAAACCCCTGTAACATCCACAAGACAGGCCATCAACGTGTGATCACGTGGGTCCATATCTGTAAATATGGAAAGCTGCTGTGTTTGTGTCTTTATCAGATATTACTAAGTCTCTTTTTTGGGTTAAAAAATTGTGGTATGAATTCTGCAATACTAGATAGCAACAGACAATATTTATGAGCAGTGGTTGTGGAACCACTGTGCCAACCAACAGATTTGTCTTTCAGCCATACCTAAGGACATTATTCACCCTTTAACCCTTAGCCCCTTGCAGACGAGCATGTGACACGCACGTCTTCCGTATCGCAGCCCCTGGCCTGAACTTTCGGCACTGACCGGGTCACATAGCATTATATTGATTTATGATGCTATGTAACCCTTACAGTTCTGGAATGTATTGTATAACACTGACAGCATTATGTTAGTGTTATCCAACACATTCCAGAACTGTAAAGGTTACATAGCATCATAAAGCAGTATAATGAAGACGTGCATGTCACACGCTCGTCTGCAAGGGGTCTTACACAGGGATTTGGTATTCACTACAGGGAACACACCAGGCCATAACCTTTTGGAGTTATATTCATGAGTTTGGCTGCTGACCACAGGGGTCACATCTTAAACAGGTGCAAGGTCAGGGCAGACATTTAGGAGTCAATACAGTAAACAGGCACAGGTTGGGTTAGACAGCAGAGGTTCAGAATCTAGGAATCGGGCAGACAATCATACAGCAAATCTTAACAGGAACTAGCAGACTTGTAAACCTATTACTCAGGAAGAGAATGAGAAAAACAGCAAGGCATATGTAGCAGAAGCTGATTATCACATTAGAAACAGGCTAGCACCTGCACGCAGAACCAAAGGAGGGATTAACCCTTGAAGTACTACAAAAAAAGGTGAAGTTCAATGAAGAATATCAAAATATAGGCAGCAGGTCCAGGGTGCGAGACCTATAACAGACACAGGGTTAATAGAACGTTGCCCATTCCTGCCTGAAGTAACAGTGCAGTGGTTGGCCTGGGCCGCCAATGTAACACTAATTCCTTGTCTTATTGAACTATGGTCCATTTGTAATGAGTGATATGTGGTCATTACTGTAATCTATTTTCTTTAGGACATCAACTGCCACCAGGACTGCGCTTATGGACTTGGACATATCTCAAGTGAGTTTTTTGGTAATAACACTTGACTATGAAAAATTGATCTGAACTCTAAACTAATGTGATAAAAAAACAGTAACATTCTGTTAATCTAGAAACTGTGATAACCCAGCAGCACTTATCAGATCCCATTGGTGACAGATTACAGGAATTTTTCTGCATTCAGTATGCAGTATTTCATTGGGACCCACAGTGATCAGTTGTGATCAGTTGGAGAGCCCAGCAGCATCACCACAGGGGAAACAAAATATTACACATTTGTCATTTGCTTTGCCTCTATATTTAGAGCACAGTCACACACTTTTCTGGTGTAAAAAAAAGGTACAAATGCCATTTTTTTAAACTCCAATGTCACAAAATATTGTCACAAGTGGTGTTTGTATGCCACACACACCACTTTCCTGAAAAGTTTTCTTGTGTAAATGAAGATAGAAATCTTAGATTTCTGTTTAGGCATATGGGTTGCCGGAGGATGCTCCTAATTTATGACTAATCCTGCACCTTGTAACAAAGTGACAAAATGCAGGATGATGAAGTGGTTAATTAAACCAATAGTGAAGTAAATATTGGTGGAAAGGTATATATTAAAACTTAACTTTTAATGATATAGAAATAAAACTTACTTCTTAATAAAGGCATAGAAATATGAGCAGAAAGTATCCATATGCCATATGCCCCTTCAATAATTATTGGCACAGAGTGCCCTAAAAAATAACTGCACCCAGGAAACTGTGTCCCCGACACTAATTGTATAAACATAAAGTCCCCCAAAAATAATGATACAACAAATGCCCTGTTGTGTGACAGTAAAAAATACCCCCTCTTAGTGCCCCAGTGGAGCAAATGTCCCTATAGTGCCCTCATAATGTGTGCCAATGCCCTTATTGTGTGCCCAAAAAAATCTTCTTAGTGCCCCCAATTAAGTTAAGGTCCCCATAGTGCCTCATAATTTGCACCAATAAAGAATACTCCTATAAAGTGCCCCTAGTAGATGCCCCCCATATTGCTCCTCCCTGTCCCATGGTGCCTGACATGTGCCAGTAAAAAATGCCCCTATAAAGTGCACCAAGTAGATGCCCCGATAATGCTCCTCTCTCCCCTTCCCGATAGTGCCCCCATAATGCCCTCCAGTAGATGCCCTCATAGTGCTCCTTTCCCTCCATGTGTGCCAGTATATAATGCCCCCTAGTAGATGCCCCGATAGTGCTCCCTCCATCTGTGCCAGTATATAATGCCCCCTTGTAGATGCCCCAATAGTGCTCCTCTCCCCCATGTGTGCCAGTAAATGCCCCCTAATAGATAAAAATGCCCCCTCCATACTGGGCAAAAGGGTAGCGTTAATAAAAAAAAAACAAAAAAACAGTTATACTTACCTCCATGAGCCTGTCAGCGATGCGATGCAGACCATTTCCGGCCTGTGTTCTGCGCTGTTCGGCTCAGGCGGCGCGATGGTGTCATTGCGCCGACTGAGCCGGCCTCTGATAGGCTGCAGGCTATCAGAGGAACGAGTAAGGGAAACGCCTCTTTCCTGTCCCGCCACAGCAATCATCAGTATAGCTGTCAGCAATCATCACTATCGATACAGATGAATATGGAGATGAGCACTTCCACAATGGAACATCCATTCCTGCCGCTGAACCTCCCATGGGCCCCCCTGACGCACTGGGCCCCTGTGCAGCCGAACCGGCTGCACAGGAGTATTTCCGCCCCTGGGCTAAAGTGCTTGAACATTGCTGAACCTGTAAAAACATTATTGCTAAAATACTGCAAGTACATAATTATGCAAACATTTTAGTGCTATCAATTTCATATTTGCAAGCATAATAGGCTCAGATATACGTTTGAGTCTCTCCTCATGGCTGCTTGGCATAAAACAATGGAACACATAGTCCAAAATTCAATTGTAATCCACATGAGGTAATTTTGTAATCCAAACAGGTAACGTGTAATCCACATGGATAATATAAAATAGCAGCAAATAGAGAACTCAAATAACCTGAGAAGGGGGGGTGGCGCAACTGGGAATTTTCTGCAGAATGGGGGGGGGGAGTCCTGACAAGCCATGTCTATCTGGGTGAGAGTCAAACAGGGGGCAATACAAACTAGATAAACTAAAAACAAGTGCCAACTAGCTCTCACCCATCAGGTGCAGTCCATGTTGTGGCTCCCATAGGTCCAGAGGTGTCCTTTAAATCAGCCAGAATGACTGCCAGTAGAAGGGTTCCTCAGATGAGGGACCTAAAGTCCTCCTCGCTGGAACTGCTGCTAAATGACATTAAAGGATGCTTCTGCCTCCTGTAGGCCAAGCTGGCTGCCGTGGTTGAGCTCCACTGACCTCTTCTGCCAGAATTCGGACTTGACCCGGTGGTGGTCACACTGGTGAGCACTGCAGCCACTTGCGCTTTCACTTTTCCGGATACTCCAGCCGGGACAGCAGGGGTAAGGACTTCTGGCTGCAGTGGTTCAGGCAAGGCTGCACTCGCGGAAGAACCACCAGCTCCCCGGGCTGCTGCTGACTTCATTTTCCATGGTAGTTGGTACTGGATCATCGTGGACTGGAAAGTAAAGGATGATGTCGTCTACCAAACACCATCTCTCCCCACAGATGTTTCGCAGTTGTTTCTTGAAGGAAAACAGGCCGAACTGGATGGACAGATGTCTTTTTTCGGCCTTATAAACTATGTTACTAATATGTTACTATGTTTCGCCATGCTGTGGTATCTTGTTCACCGCTGGCTTGAACTGGAGAGAAGGGCGGAGTAATTTTGGAGGAGTCTTCACTCCCTATACGTGCAAATAGATAGTTCCTGGTGGGCCGGACTGGTTTTTCCCACTTCTGAGGAAGGCATATCTTCACTTTCCTGGTCTTAAGGAGGCGTATTGTCATTTTCCCGCCTCTGGGGGCCAAGAGGGGGGCAAGAAGGCGTTCAAAATTTTAAGAACATTTAACCCATAATACGAAGCGAATCTGAATAAATCTGGATTCGCTTCGGAGTACGAAAAAAGGAGGATTCGTAATGAATCTACAAAGCGGCAAATAGATTCGCTCATCTCTAGTTGTCATACAGTGTACACCCACGTAGCGTCATAAGTTAGGAGCATCTTTGGGCAACGCAGGAGATATCATAGACTGACATAAAATCTCCCCCTGAGAGTTTTAATGGTTTCTTACACTTATGATTGATCCCATTATCTGATTGTGTTCTCTCTTTTCCCAACACCAAGAGAAGAAGAGAGAGATGAACAGTGCCTCAGCTACTGTATGACATTCCTCCAAACACCAATCTTTATGGCTCATACACACGGCTGTTGTTTTGGTCCATATCCTATCCGCTTTTTTTGCGGTTTGGATGTGGACCCATTCATCTCAAAGGGGCTGCAAAAGATGCAGACAGCACACCTGCGTGCTGTCCACATCTGTATGTCCGGTTTAGGGCACCCCAAAGAAATAGAACATGTCCCATTCTTGTCTGTTTTGTGGACAAGGATAGGTCATTTCTGCAGCAGTAAAAAAATAAATAAATGGTGGCATGAGCCCTTAAAGGGAACTCTTCATTGAACATGGTGCTTGAGCTCTAGGCATCATGTTATAGAGCCGGAGAAGCTGAGCAGTTTGAGCTGAGCTCATTCTGAGCATTGAAGTCAAAGAGGCAGCCCTGCCCTCTATGACTGTGCATATATAGCTAGTTGTCATTCACTGATAGGACCGCCTCCTTGACTTCAAAGCCCAGAAAGCGCAGAAATTTAAATTAATGAATTACAAGTTTTACTGAAAAATTTCAAATAAAACTATATATCAACCTATTCAGCTCCGCCTGCTCTATAACATGCTGACTACAGATTATTTTGCATTTTCATGGTGACAGGTTCCCTTTAAGATGAGGTCAGTGATCATACTGTCTATTATGTTGTCCTTATAACAGATTCATCCATGTTCTATATATAGATGTGAAGTTTTTAGGAATGTCACATAGACAATTGACTGAATCTGTTCTTAGCGCCTCATGCCAACCAACCAAGAAGCTCAGATGAAATACTTGCCAGAACCAAAACTGGTGCCAATGACAGTAAGCCATTTGTGCATAGACTTGAAGGTGGAGGAAATGAAGAAAGAGTGAAAAGAGGCAGAGAAGTATTGAGAACAAGAAGAAAATGAAGATGAGGAAGACAAGGAAAGTGTTCATGAGAGGTCTGACAATGAAAAGGAAGAAAATGAAAGGTTAAAAACACTGAAGAGGATAATGAAGATTCTGAGGAGAAGAATGAAGACTACAAGGAGGATGAATAGAATGAGAAGGCAGAGAAAGACAAAGAAGAGGTTAAAAAAGTTGAGTCAATACGTTAAGTTCAATATCAGGTAGAAAGAAGACAGAAGATATGACAGCAGTCCATCCTCCCTTACATCAATGGCAATCTCAGAGGAAAGAAGAACATCATCTGGACCATCCTCTTCAGACCATTCTGCTAGTGATGGACAGCAACATCCACCTTTAAAACCACAAGCACTAACAAAATATAAGAAAGTATAGTAATTAAAACGTGAAAGAATCAATCAAGTCATCAATATCAGATCAGGGTCTGACTCCCAGCAGCACCACAGATCAGTTGCCTATTCCCAGGCCAATGACATCACGTTCATCCCATGGCCTATGTGCAGCTTAGTCCTGTTCAAGTTAAAGGCCCATGGTTGCAATGCCAAGCAAAACCAATATACAGTGCCTTGCGAAAGTATTTGGCCCCCTGGAACTTTTCAACCTTTTGCCACATTTCAGGCTTCAAACAAAAAGATAGAACATTTTACATTTTTGGTGAAGAATCAACAACAAGTGGGTCACAATTGTGAAGTGGAACGAAATTTATTGGATCATTTAAACTTTTTTTGTAATAATAAAACTGAAAAGTGGGGTGTGCAAAATTATTCGGCCCATCTACTTCCAGTTCAGAAAACTCACTCCAGAAGTTCATTGAGGATCTCTGAATGATCCAATGTTGTCCTAAATGACTGATGAATATAAATAGAATCCACCTGTGTGTAATCAAGTCTCCGTATAAATGCACCTGTTCTGTAATAGTCTCAGGGTTCTGTTTAAAGCACAGAGAACATCATGAAGACCAAGGAACACACCAGGCAGGTCCGTGATACTGTTGTGGAGAAGTTTAAAGCCGGATTTGGATACCAAAAGATTTCCCAAGCTCTAAACATCCCAAGGAGCACTGTGCAAGCAATCATATTGAAATGGAAGGAGTATCAGACCACTGCAAATCTACCAAGACCCGGCCGTCCCTCTAAACTTTTATCTCAAACAAGGAGAAAACTGATCAGAGATGCAGCCAAGAGGCCCATGATCACTCTGGATGAACTGCAGAGGTCTATAGCTGAGGTGGGAGAGTCTGTCCATAGGACAACAATCAGTCGAACACTTCACAAATCTAGCCTTTATGGAAGAGTGGCAAGAATAAAGCCATTTCTCAAAGATATCCATAAAAAGTCTCGTTTACAGTTTGCCACAAGCCACCTGGGAGACACACCAAACATGTGGAAGAAGGTGCTCTGGTCAGATGAAACCAAAATCCAACTTTTTGGAAACAATGCAAAACGATATGTTTGGCGTAAAAGCAACACAGCTCATCACCCTGAACACACCATCCCCACTGTCAAACATGGTGGTGGCAGTATCATGGTTTGGGCCTGCTTTTCATCAGCAGGGACAGGGAAGATGGTTAAAATTGATGGGAAGATGGATGGAGCCAAATACAGTACCATTCTGGATGAAAACCTGTTGGAGTCTGCAAAAGACCTGAGACTAGGACGGAGATTTATCTTCCAACAAGACAATGATCCCAAACATAAAGCAAAATCTACAATGGAATGGTTCAAAAATAAACGTATCCAGGTCTTAGAACGGCCAAGTCAAAGTCCAGACCGGAATCCAATTGAGAATATGTGGAAAGAGCTGAAAACTGCTGTTCACAAATGCTCTCCATACAACTTCAACCTCGAGCTGTTTTACAAGGAAGAATGGGCAAGAATTTCAGTCTCTAGATGTGCAAAACTGATAGAGACATACTCCAAGCGACTTGCAGCTGTAATCGCAGCAAAAAGTGTCGCAACAAAGTATTAATGCAAGGGGGGCAAATAATTTTGCACGCCCTACTTTTCAGTTTTATTATTACAAAAAAAGTTTAAATGATCCAATAAATTTATTTCCACTTCACAATTGTGACCCACTTGTTGTTGATTCTTCACCAAAAATGTAAAATGTTATATCTTTTTTTTTTAAGCCTGAAATGTGGCAAAAGGTTGAAAAGTTCCAGGGGGCCGAATACTTTTGCAAGGCACTGTACAATGTACCTCACTTGTGGCATGAGTTGGCAGAATGTGTCCAGGGGTTTTCACTTTCTTCTGAATCAACGGTTCAACAGTTTTTAGGTATAGCAACTCTGCAATTTGTAATACTGTATCAGTAATAGAATATATGGTATAGTGCAGGGGTGGCCAACCTTACAGACACAAAGAGCCAGAAAAAAAGACGTATGACCACCAGGAGCCACAAGGTATACATTTACACAAATATGCGTGCACACAACAGTATTACTGCAACTGAGTTTTCAAACATTTAAAAGTATATTTAAACCACCTTCTGTAATGTAGACAACTTTAGTGAGACTTCTGGCAATCTTGGTTTTTCACAATGTGTTTCCAATCTGGCTTGTATTCAGACGTTGCTACTCGAAGCAATTCACACCCTCATGCTCAGATGACCGCCCATGCACAGATGACCGCCCATGCACAGATGACCACCTTATGCTCAGATAACCGCCTTATGCTCACATGACACCCTCATGCTCAGATGACTGCCTTATGCTCACATGACCGCCCATGCTCAGATGACACCCCATGCTCAGATGAACGCCCATGCTCAGATGACCGCCCATGCTCAGATGACCACCTTATGCTCAGATGACACCCCATGCTCAGATGACACCCCATGCTCAGATGACCGCCCTCATGCTCAGATGACCGCCCTCATGCTCAGATGACCGCCCTCATGCTCAGATGACCACCTTATGCTCAGATGACACCCCATGCTCAGATGACACCCCTCATGCTCAGATGACCGTCCTCATGCTCAGATGACCGCCCTCATGCTCAGATGACCGCCCTCATGCTCAGATGACCGCCCTCATGCTCAGATGACGCCCTCATACTCAGATGACACCCGCATGCTCAGATGACCCCCTCCATGTTGAGATCATGTGTGTGTAGGGGGGGTGAGTTGACATAGGGGAGATATGAGCATGGGGTGTCTGATTTTTGGTGTCTTAAGTAAGCACTGGGAGAGCTTATTTTGTGGGTCTGAGGAGGATTTGGGGGTCTTATCTGAGTTCACACTATCCTCATGTCAGATCAGACCCCCATTAGACCCTCCCTAGCCTCAGACCAGACCCCCAATAGGCTCTGCCAGCCTCAGATTAGACCCAAAAAGCCCCATCTTCAAATTAGACCACCAATAGGCCCCCCAGCCTCATATCAGACCACCAATAGCCCCCCCAGCCTCATATCAGACCCCCAAAGCCCCCAGCCTCATATCAGACCACCAATATGTCCCCCAGCCTCAAATTAGACCCCTATCAGCCCCTCAGCCTCAAATTAGACCCCTATCAGCCCCCTCAGCCTCAGATCAGACTCCCAATAGGTCCCCTGGCCTCATATCAGACCCCCAATAGGCCCCCTGGCCTCATATCAGACCCCCAGTAGGGGCCCTGGCCTCATATCAGACCCCCAATAGGGCCCCTTGCCTCATATCAGACCCCCAATAGGCCCCCAGGCCTCATATCAGACCCCCAATAGGCCCAGCAACCCCAAAATTAGACTTCTATCAGCCCCCCCATATCAGACCACCAATATGCCCCCATCCTCAAATTAGACCCCTATCAGCCCCTCAGCCTCAAATTAGACCCCTATCAGCCCCCTCAGCCTCAGATCAGACTCCCAATAGCCCCCCTGGCCTCATATCAGAACCCCAATAGGCCCCCTGGCCTCATATCAGACCCCCAATAGGCCCAGCAACCTCAAAATTAGACTTCTATCAGCCCCCCCCCATATCAGACCACCAATATGCCTCCATCCTCAAATTAGATCCCTATCAGCCCCCCCAGCCGCAAATGAGGCCCCATCAGTCCCTCCACAACTCTGATGAGCCACAATCAGACCTCAGATCAGACTTTCAAAATAAATAATAAACTTACCTCTCCAGCTCCGGACGGCGCTGCCTCTTGGCAGGTTCACTTACCCTCCCTGGTCTTCTCCCCGCCACGCTGTACTGTGACCTGACTGTGCACAGCGTCAGGTCACAGTGCGCGTCTACGTGCACTACGTCCTGACACTGTATGTGTCAGGACACAGCACGGAGGGGAGAAGACCAGGGAAGGTAAGTACAGCTGCTGCTGCGCTGTTCTTACCTTCCCGTGCCTCACGCATGCTAATGAACGCTTCCATAATGGAAGCGGTCATTAGCATTTTCTGGCAGGGGGCCGAGGCACACACCAAAATGTCCTGCGAGCCGCAAATTAAGTTCCAAGGAGCCGCATGCAGCTCGCGATCTGCGGGTTGGCCACCCCTGGTATAGTGCAATATTAGTAATATAATAATTGCCAATGGTATAATAATAATGGTAATAATATCATAATAGACTATATTAAAAATAACATTACCATTGTAATGCTAAATATCTAAGAATTATAAATGGAGAATTAATAATAAAAGAATATAGGTTAAATAATAATAATTAGTAACTTGTCAATAGGTATCAGGGGGTTGATAGCAACTTTGTAATTAGTAATAGCGTATCAGTGTTGGGGCAAACCCCCTTCTCTATGATTGCCGGGGTCCTAATTCAATGAAGATGAGCGCTCAGAGAATTGACACATGCACCTTGGATGAATCAGATTCTCTCCTTCATTCCGCTTTATTTTACATCCGTATACATCTTATAACACTACAGATAATCATAGACAAATCTGGCCCACCACCAAGGGGTGGAAATCAGAACTAATGATTTGATTGGTTATTCATAAAAGGTAATATTTCCGCACTATACTAACAAGGTTCTACTAATTAGAAAGTTTCTTATCTCAGAGCTGACATTCTTCAGCTATAAATCCTGAAACTACCAGAATAAGAGAAAACAAAACTTAACCCTCCTGAACATCAAACTCTGATAAGAAGCATGTGAAAATGAGGGGGAGCGAGACAGCAAGCGAGCTGCTTACTTTGGCCTTGTAACTATCTTATACACAGAAAACTCCCCACATTCTCACAGCTGCTCAGTAATTTTCCACATATGCACAAGATGGAGGACATTTTACATACAAAATGGATTCTTATCCCTCACAATTCCCCCATTTTGAGATATCTTGGAACTGACATCCTAACCCAGAGGTACTTCAGTTGGGATAGGCCCAACCGCCAGCCAGAGGCCAGATTCCCTCCCAGGTATCGATGCAGTTCCCAAGACTTCTCAATAATCCTGGTAGTTTCTCCTTTTGGTACAGAACTTGTTGGCGCACATAAACATCAGCTTAATCACAGCGTATACCACTATTATAATCAACACTACTTGTATTGTTCGTATAATTCCCACCAACCACCCACCGACAGATCTGAACCAGTTAGTGGGATTTAGAAATGAGAAAGTGTCTCCTCATCATGAATAAGTTCTTTAAAAGTCAGAGGGATTGCTAGATAAGGCACAGTTCTTGAACCCACAGGACTGTGAGTACAGATCCAACAGTCCTGAATTTTTTCTCAGTGTCATTGAGTCCTCTGAACAGCACCTGGTGATGTCAGTGCATTGTCCCAATCATCCTTCAGTTGTTGGTACAGGGCCGCTGTTCCCAGGATTAGGGCGGCCATCAGCAGGAGGAGCCTCATCCTTGGACATCGGAACTTTCTTGCAGTGAGAAGCGTGTATCCAGCCCTCAGCCTTTACTGCTGTATGAGTAGTCAACAGGACTTGGAAAGGACCATCAAATCTGGGATCCAGGCCTTTCCTCACATGTCTTTTTATCACCACCAGTCTCCTGGTTGCAGACTGTGTGTTCCTTCTACTGAATCTGGAAGGGAAGCAGACACTTGTTAATGGGAGTTCTCAAGCCTCTTTGTGAGGGCTGCACATAGCTTGTTAGGCTATCATTGTTCATTTACAACCAGTTGTGGAAAATACAATCCTAATCTGGGGAACCCCTGTCTGATTCAATAACTTCAGAGACACCATACCTGCACACCAGTTCACTGACCAGCTTCTCTGCTGTGTTCTTTGCATTTGCCTTTGCTACTGGGAAGGCTTTTGGCCACCCTGAAAAGAGATCAACACACACAAGGACAAGCTCATATACTCCTACCTTAGGCAGTTGTATATAGTCTATCTGCAGTCTCTGGAACAGGTAAAGTGACTTCGGGGTGTGCTTGCTTGGAGTCTTCACCACTTGACCAGGATTGTTCAGTGCACAGACCATACATCCTTGTACAAACCGAGCGGCTACTGTAGAAAATCCTGGAGCAATCCACCCTGTGTTAACCACACTTACCATGGCACCTTCTGATAGATGAGTGGGCCCATGGGCCTCCTGAGCCATAGCTGGGTACAGAGGGCATGGTCAACAAATGTCCTCGTTTCTCCAAATTTCATGTTTGGCCCCTTGTTCTTTTTCCTCAGGAGGGGCTTGTTCAAGCATTCTCTGAAATGTACTTACTGAAATGTCCTCAGGTCTCAAGGCTCTCACCGGGGTGGCGTCAGCATTTAGTGGCTGGAGTGCAGCTTGTTTGGCCGCCTTGTCTGCTCGATCATTGCCTTTTGCTTTCACCGTGGTACATCTTGTATGAGCAACGGCATGGTTTTCTTTAACTAACAATTGGGTAACAACCGTACTGTCTTTTATCTTTAGTTTTACTGGCTTAGATTCATGGACAAAAACTGTTTCCCCTGTAAATCCCACAGCCGGTACAAGCCAAGGGGTTAACTGATGTGGCTGCAAGAAACTCTGGTCTACTACTGTTTTGGCTGCCCTCGTGTCAACCAGGAATGGTACTGCCTTTCTGTTGCCTATGGATACGGGTACATGAAGTTGAGGGCCCTTTTCTTCAGTTTTTGCAAGCAGTACCGGCACGGGGTTGCCTATTTCCTAGCAGGGGGTGGAAATGGCAGTGGAGGTCTGTTGATCTCCGTTATCAGTGACTTTGGGCACATCCCGTTACCAGCGTGGAGCGTGGCAATCTCGTTTTATTTGGCCAGGTTTCCCACAGTTATAACATCTGAAATCTCTACGGGATGTTTGTTGCTGTCCTTGGCCCTGATTGACATACTTGACTGAAGCCCCTGAATTCTTTTTCATGTCCAGTTCTAAACCTTTTGCAGCAGCAATCAGTTGTGGCAGTGGAGTGACTCGCCACTCAGGTTTACAAGCTTTTAGCTTGGCTCATAGACCAGGTCTCAAGCCTTCCATAAATGCTGATGTCAACAATTTTTCACCCATTGGTCCAGTCTGATCCCAACCCATGTCAGTCCAAATGGTCCACAGTCCAGTTGCATATGTCTCTACTGTCTCTTGAGGTCCCTGAACTACATCTTTTAGATTTCTGGAACTCTCATCCTCTTTTCCCTTTGCCCATTCCTTGAAAACTCGGACAAACTCTGTTCCTGATGGTAAAGTCTTCTCCTAGTCCTCTAGAGACAAATTGTCAAAAGCCCTCCTCCTATGTTCAGTCAGGAAAGGGTCAACAACTTGATACTGTGATTCCCCTAGTTTCATCAAGTCCTTCAGGTCAGCCCAGGTGGCTCTGTATGTCGCCTGAATCTGCTGTAACATCCTGGCAGTGGGCATTGGTCTCATCAGGGGGTCTGGGAGTCTAGTCAGCAGTCCTAATTGGTCTTTAGGACTCCAGGGATGATATTCTGTCACAGTAAAGTAACCACACTGTCCTAACGGTCCTGGGGCTTCGGGAGCTGTAGGGGCGGATGGGTCCGTGGTGTCTGAGCAGGTAGGATTATAGTCTTAGTCAATACAGGATAAATGCCTGCTGGTTTCTGGGGTCGACGTGCCCCACAAACCTTACACGTGTCAGTCCAGTCTGGGTTCTGGTTTCCACAGACATTACACGTCCATCCCTCTGGTCCACTCCTGGACTGTCTGGTGACTGCATTGGCCAGGGGATATGGAGGTGGTGTTTCTCCAGACTTCTCACATTGCTGTTTCTGAATGTACAACAATCTGCCTTTCACAACTTCTCCTCTCCACCCCTCAGTTTCTACCTCACGAGCTACCTTTAACCATGTATCAACCACATCTTCACATCCATTATCCTTTATCCATGTATCAACCACAATGAGTCTTTGTGAATCTTTCCCAGACTAGCTTCCTCGGAGCTTCCTCCATAAATCATGGTGCCACCGTACTAGTACTCCTAGGGTTAAGATTCCCGTACTTCATCCCTGCCTTCTCCAACACTCTGTCCACATTCTTCAGACCCTCTTTACCTCCTCTTTCCTTCACCAACGTTTTGGCTGTCTTATAACCTTCCGGTATACTGAATTTTTCCCCATTGCTCTTCAACTGTACCAGAACAACTATAGAAAGTAACAAAATTCAGACGTCTTTCTCCTCAGTTCAAACAGCTTCCCCACTTCAAGTGTGCATGTTTCTGAGATTTATTATCCTCAGTCCGAACAAAGCTTCCCCGATATAATCGTATAGCGTACTTTGCTCCTGAGATTTCCCTTTCTATAATGTTCTGCAATTTTCCAAACCCAGTAAAGAACAAACAAGACGTATACCGTGACTCCTAAAACCAGACCAAAAACATCCCAATCAAAGGTACTCCTGATCAGAAACTAAACCCAACAATCATAGGTATTTTCAACTTTCAAGGTTCTTTATCAATATGGACTCGACTGTAAAAGGACTTTATACGTATGTTCCTTCAACAATCCCTCGAGCCAGACAACCGGTCAGGGAGGCACAGATATATTGTAAGATAAAGTCTCTTACCTTGCAGCGCTGTCTTTTATATCTGTCCGTCCTGGTCCGGATTATCCAAGTTGTCGGGAGATCAATGAAGTGTCCTTTAGTCGAGCCCCTCGTTGGTCGCCAAGTTTTGTTGGGGCAAACCCCCTTCTCTATGATTGCCGGGGTCCTAATTCAATGAAGATGAGCGCTCAGAGAATTGACACATGCACCTTGGATGATACATCATAGACAAATAATCATAGACAAATAATACAGATAATCATAGACAAATCTGGCCCACCACCAAGGGGTGAAAATCAGAACTAATGATTTGATTGGTTATTCATAAAAGGTAATATTTCCGCACTATACTAACAAGGTTCTACTAATTAGAAAGTTTCTTATCTCAGAGCTGACATTCTTCAACTATAAATCCTGAAACTACCAGAATAAGAGAAAACAAAACTTAACCCTCCTGAACATCAAACTCTGATAAGAAGCATGTGAAAATGAGAGGGAGCGAGACAGCAAGCGAGCTGCTTACTTCGGCCTTGTAACTATCTTATACACAGAAAACTCCCCACATTCTCACAGCTGCTCAGTAATTTTCCACATATTCACAAGATGGAGGACATTTTACATACAAAATGGATTCTTATCCCTCACAATCAGTAATAAAGTATATCATATAGTGTGATATTAGTAATATAATAATTGCCAATAGTATAAAAAATAATAATACTAATAACAACATTATAATAGAAAATAGGGAAAATAATATTATAGAATCATAATGCTAAATATCTAATAATTCTAAATAAATTATTAGTAATAGCAGAATATAATAACAATAATAATTAGAACATTTTCAATAGGTATCATGGGGTTTGATCCAGAGTTCTAGAACTGATTTATGGGGTCAAAAATAAATTTTTCCCGTGTCACAAATTAGCCAGATAGTATGTCCACGGGTTTTCGCCTTCTTCTAGATCAACAGTTTTCAGAATAGAGACTTTGTTATTAGTAGTATTGTAATAGAGAATAGCATAGTGTAATATTAGTCAAATACTAATTTACAATAGTATAGTAACTAAAACAGTATAATAATTGAAAAATAAAATAATACCACCATAATGCTAAATAATATCTACTAATTAAAATAATGGAACACTAATAGCAATATTTGTTATATGATCCAGGATTCTAGGACTAATTGTCTCTTCCCAGGTTCAAGAAGGAATGTTTCCTCTGTGAAATGAATTGGTGGAACACGTCCAGTGGTTTTAGCCTTCTTCTGGATCAGCTTTGGGGATAGGGGCCTAATTTATAATAATAGTGAAATAATATAAATAATATAAATAATAGTGATAATAATTACAGGACTATTAGACTCTTTTTCTCCCCATTCGTGTGCTGCCATCTTCTGGTATGTCTAATAGTCCAAATGCTGGCATTAGAAGCAGAAGATTCTGAGCTCTATTACTAACTGACAGATCGGGGCAGTGCAGTTGTGAGGACACAGCATGTACTATGCTCCATGTACATAATATGTGTGTTATCTGCTCACTGAACGGCTACATTTTACACACATATTTCTGTAAAGTGACGGTTCAGTATGCAAATAACTAACACATTGATACACATGGCAGAGTAAATGTGTGCAGTGCCTGCCCTGCCAGAACCTTTGTATCGAAGTCTCTGTTCCTCCTACACAGCAAGCACGATGTGTAGCAGTATCCTGCTGTTGGGGAGTGTCAGCATCTGATCTGGCAGTTTGTTTTTCTGAAAAAAAAACAAAAAACATTGGGGTCATTTATCAAACTGGTGTAAAGTAGAACTGGCTTAGTTGCTCATAGCAACCAATCAGATTCCACCTTTCATTTTCCAAAGGAGCAGTCAAAAATGAAAGGTGGAATCTGATTGGTTACTATGGGCAACTAAGCCAGTTCTACTTTACACTAGTTTGATAAATGACCTCATATGTGTTGAAACCAACTTTATAGGTTTCCTTTTTTTCTCAAACACTTTTATGACATGTTGTAATACTTCAGGAACTGGGAAGTGTGGTCTACAGACCAACCCAGTCCAGCTAGACAGATGGTTATTTGCATTGTCAACTGAATACATATTAAGAATGGTCGCATGACAAGTGTGACAATCATTGGAAATATGGTAACTGATAGTGTATCCTAGGAACTAAAGAATGCGTTTAGGGCTTTGTACGAGGTAAAATGACACCTAACACAGTATAATTACTTGTAAAGGCCAGCAACAAACTAATCTACACCTTCTTATACAATCAGAAAAATCTTTATTATTAAACATTACATATATTCCAAAAATAAAATGATTTTATAATGAATGGGTTATCAGTTTTGGTCAAGCCCCCATGATTAGAAAAACCTCCCTCTCATCAATACGGTAGCTTTATAAAAGAATAACAGTGATGTGAACTGTCCCTAACTCCCATAGAACTTAAAGAGAGAAGAAGAGAAGAAGCGTGTATTAGACTAGTGCTACACGGCGACACTGGTGGCGCGACACCTGTCGTGGCCAGGATCACTGAGTAGCGGGGATCCCATAGAAATGAACGGCATCGCCGCCACAGTCGCAAGAAATGCAACAGGGCTGGACTTCTGGCGACTGCGGCGGCAATCCCATTCATTTCTATAGGATCCCCGCTACTCAGCGATCCTGGCCGCAACAGGTGTCGCGTGATCAGTGTCGCTATGTAGCCCTAGCCTTATAGTCCCCTGGTTAAAAAAAAGCTTTGTTAAAAAAAATCCAAGTAAAAAAAACTACACCTTTTTTCCAATGAACAAATACTTTTCAATGGAAAAAAATTGCAAAGATAAAATCTACACTTATTTGGCATGTCCATCATGACGCGCACTACACAATTATCATGTGTAAAAAAAAATCTAAATTTGTTATGTACCCCAATGTTACCAATGAAAACTACAACTCATCTCACAAAAATCAAGCTCCGTAGAAGGAAAAATAAAAAAAAGTTATGGGTCTTGGGATGCACACACATTTTCTTACTTATCCGTGGACAGCACACATACCCATTGATTTGAACGTGACTGTTCACACATCAGTATTTTTCACTGATCGTGGGTCAGTGAAAAAAATCACGGAGACATGTATTACTTTGGTCTGTGATGCAGACCAAACAAGTTCATTGACGTCTATGGGGCCATTGTGTTGTGTCCGTTTTTTACTGACCACTGATAGGAGATTCTCTGGAAATTAATTTTCAGCTGAGCAGCTTCCATAGAATACGGATGACACATGGAGGGTAAAAAACAGACACATGGACCAAACACGGATGCTTCACAGATATCATCACGGATAAAACACAGACTGATTTTTCACGGATGTGAAACGTACACTGAAATGTAAACGAGGCATTAAAAAGGTTTTTATTGCTCCACCAATCAGCTTAACACTGCAGTTAGCGGGGGCACTTTCATAGCCCTCAAAAGAGGACATTATACCTGGGACAGTGGGGGACAATACTACAATACACAGAATGAAAACCATAATCTATATTACAGTGTCAGCCAAATTAAACTACAAATCTATAATATAAATCATTGCTTTACTCATCAAGCTTGGCGCCTGCTTGTGATATTTAATTCCTTTCCTCTCTGGCTCCACATTTTTCTGGTGCTCACATTGAACCCCCACTACTTTTTTTCTCCTCCATATAAAGTATGACTTCTCAGGAGACGACGTGTAGTGTAGTGAAGAGGAAGCAGCGCTCACATCAAGCACCACCTCCTCCTCAAACAGCTGATCGACATTGGTGTTGGCTGTTGGGCCCCCACCAGTCAGATACTGATGACCTATCCTGATGATAGGTCATCAATATACATGGCAGGACAACCACGTTAAGTATGCAGTGAGAGAACAGAAAGCACATGGTAGACAGACTATAAATAGCAGTGCTCTGCAGACCTCATGGCTGACAGCAGCCAAGAGATGTAAGATTGAGCTGGGAAGCTGCTGTTCAAAACAAAGCCAGCATTAATCCTGCAAGTAACTATCTAGATAGTGAAGATGATAGGTCCTAGTAATAAAGGTACAACACCTTCAGGACTATTACAGGGACAAATACTGCTGAAAGATCTGGATTTGCCGGCGTCAGATTGCTATGTCATAGCCATCGCTCCTCCCCATGTTGCAGAGAACATTGCTGCATTTAACAGCAGTGGTGTCCTCTGCTAGCTATCTGCCTATCTGACAATTGCCAGCAGCATCTGGGTGTCTAATACACCCTTTACTTAGCCTGTACCCTCATAAGACTGTGACCATTAAGCCTGTTCCCTGTCAAATGACTATTTTATACATAAGCTTGCTGTCCTACGTGAGCCAAGTAAAGTTTGCCTTGTTTAAAGTGGTTATCCCATGACTAATGAAAAAAAATTAAAATTAGACATCATATAGTGCATGACAATATATTTCTATCAAAGCTAGAACCAGCCCTGTACCTCACATGGATCCAGAGATCTCCACTTTCATTGCTCTGCTAGATTTATATCAAGCTGGCAGCTTAAGGGGAGTGTCTTTTCTGCTGCAGCTAAGGGGGTGTGTCTCATCTCTCCCTATAACAGCTCAGGTGGTAGTTGAAGGATGAAATTGAGCATGTGCGGCAGATGGCGCTATACAGACTTTATTGAATAAATTAGTCGCTATGCGAAATTTTTAATCACATGCAATTACAAAAGTATTCATATGCAGGTGATGGTTTGAAAACTGTAGAAAATTATTAATGGAACAACCCCTTTAAGTTACAACTGTGTCTGTCTGATTAAGACCCCTCTTCCTTACAAGAATATGACACAAAAACAACTAATTTTTATTTTATAAAAATATACATATTTAATGTACAAAAATAGTAAAAACTAAAAAAAAAAAAACGATAAATTTGGTATTGTTATGATCCCCAGAGAATAAAGGTAACCTCTTATTCATTCCTCATAGGCATGCTGCAAAATTTATAAAACAAAAAAAAACACTGGTGGAATTACTGTTTATTTTTCCATTCCCCCCGAAAGAGTTAATAAAAATAATCAATATATTGTACAGCCTTCCTACAGCTTTGTTGACAGAAAAATAAGTGTTATAGCTCTTGGAATTGGACAATGGAAATACTACAAAAATTGCTTCATCTTACAGACCCAAAATAAGCTGCTCCTGATGTGGCCATTTGTCTTAAAACAGAAAATGATTACAAAGGTTTGAGAATAATTCCACATGCACAGTAAACTTATTGAAATGGGGCAGTGACAAAGTGGCATTGCCTTCACTTATTGATTGTGGGGTCTTGCTATTGAGACCCCCACTGATTTTCAGAATGAAATACCCCTAGGAATGCCACTCAGCGTGCCCTACGGGCAGATGAGGAGAAGCCTTGCCAGCAAGAAGGCTGCAGCCTGGGTGGAAGAACAGAGCAGATACGGTAGCTGGCCCCACCGGGAAGAAGCAAGAGAATCCAGGCCGCCTGGCAAAGTAAATAGATCTGTGGCAGTCACAAGCTGCTGCTGTAACATATCTTAGGCATACTGGACATCTTGCCAAAACCACCCCCTAGAACATCACATTTTAATGTAATTTTAATCTTCTTTTGAAAGAAATTTTACATGTTCTTGGTGTAAATATACTGCACAGTTACAATAACATGTCAGTTGAATAGAGTTCCCTTCTCCCAGAGTAAACACAGTAAAGTTAAATTGCTGTCACTTTTATATTGATTCTGCAAGGACATTTTCAGGGCAGTTTAATTTACTTTCTAGGCTATTAAGAACAACTTCCTATTTAGTTAGCTGTCTGGTGTACTATAATGGTACTAGCTTTAGATATAATTGTCACATCTGCTTTAGTGCTAATTTTCAGATGAAAAGCCCACCAATCACCCCTTAATTAGGACACAGGGAAACACAATGGTAATTTATATATTATCTATATGGATTGGTATAGATTTATGCTGTCACGAATGTTCCGGCATCAGGTTGCAGGTGTTCGGCTAGGCTTTGAAAAGTGACATAATTTGACATGTTTTCCTCTTGGTTTGGTTGCTGTTTACCACACCCCTTCCCCTCAGCTGTTGTGGGTGTGGTGATTATCTTTCCCCTATTTATCCCTTCCTTTCCCAGTATTCCTTGCGGGTTATACTTTCTGCTGACTTTGTTGTGTGTGGTGTGGATCTTGGCTGAGATCTGGTTGCTGCAATATCTGCATTAAGATAAGTGTCATTTTCCCTATTGTGTTTAGCTTGGTGTGGCTATACCCTCCACACCAGAGCGTGGCATATGTATACAGCATCTCTGAATATTTAATGTAAATGATACGTGATATGCTCTATTGTAACCATTTCTCAAAGTGAATCAGTCATCAGACTATGCTCCCATATGAATGGTGCATTCAGAAAGTCTTCAGACCCTTTTACTTTTTTTCACATTTTGTTATGTTGTTGCCTTGTGCTATAATAATAATAATAAATAAAGAAATCATGTTTTCCCCATCAATCTGCACTCAATATCCGCTAATGAGAAAGTGAAAACAGAATTTTAGAAATGTTTGCAAACTTATTAAAAAGGAGAAATTTCCTACCGACAAGTATTCTGACCCTTTGCTATTACACTTAAAATTTAGCTCTGGGGCCTCTGATTTCTCTTGATGTTTCTACACCTTGTTTGGAGTCCACCTGTGGTAAATTCAGTTGATTGGGCATGATTTGGAACAATACATCTGTGTCTACATAAGATCTCACAGCTGACAATGCATATCAGAGCAAAAACCAAGCCATGAGCAGAAAAGAACTGCCTGTAGAGCTCAGAGACAGGATTGTGTGGAGAGATACAAAAACATTTACAGGGTACAAAAACATTTGTGCTATATTGAAAGTTCCCAAGAGCACAGTGGCCTCCATAATTCTCAAATGGAAGAAATCTTAAATATCAATGTGGACACGCCACAAAAAACAGGAGTATCACCCCAATTTATAAATCAGGGCCTAATAGAATTGCGTATCTGTTAATCAATGTGGACACGCCACAAACAGTAGAATGAGATAGGCATATCACCCCAATTAGTGAACCAGGGTCTAACAGAACTGCTTATCTATCAATCAATGTGGACACGCCACAAACAGTAGAATAAGACAGGCATACCACCACAGTTTGTGAATCAGGACCTAATAGATTTGCTTATCTATTAATCAATGTGTCTATCATAAAAGAACAGATTAAGTATTAATGGCATAGCAAGTGAACTAGATAATCGTGTCTATACATTAGACTGCCTGTTGTGACTGAGTCTGATGCACAGTCAGTCTATGTATAACAGAACAGATTAAGTATGAATGGCACAGCAGATAAACTAGATAAATGTACCTATATATTAGACCGCTTGTTGGCAAAGAGTCTGATGCACAATAAGTCTAACAGAACAGATTAAGTATAAATGGCACAGGAGATGAACTAGATAAACACGCCTATTTATTAGACCGCCTGTTGACAATGCTCTCCCTACAGTGTAAAAAAAAAACTATACAATCTCCCTACACTGTCCCTATCCAAAATTCCACAATTAAAAGCCTTCTAACACACTGTCCCTAGTGCTTGCCACGTCTCTCCTTATGCTCAGTTGACAGTGAAATGGTGGAGACCGTGCAGGATAAGGCTGTGACATCACAGGGGATAGCTATCTGCTGATTGGTTGTCAGCATGGCCTTATGGGTCATATCACATTCCCGGGCTTCTTACTTTCGCTTTGTAACATATGTAGCCGCTATTTAAGGGAAAAAATGATTTGCTACCACGAAGTGTAGAGAAATTCGGATTTATGGTGAATCAAATTTTTCCTGAAATTTGGATCAAAGTCAATTTATTTCACTTCAATTCTCTTAATGCTACCTTTGTTAGTGCAATATTTTAGTTTTTCATTTACAATAAATTGCCAAAGACTTTGAACATTTTGTTTTTACCTTCTCATTATAGGATATTGAGTTCCGAATTATGGAGAAAAATCTGAACTTAATAGATGGCTCTGAACACATCTTTTATAAGTCCAATGTATTCCAAAGGAAAGCGGCTACTCCTCACCTCTCTCGGCCCTTTTGACCATCAGCCAATCAAGGCTGAATACATGGACTCAAACTCTGTGTCTTCTCTGATCGTTCCTATTAGACAAATGGAACAATATTTTTGAGCCTTTTTGGCTAATATAAAAATGGACCAATCTCCATAAAATGCTGCCCTGATGACAGATCTGCTTTAATCCCTCAAGTACCGGGCCAATTTTTGGTTCAGCATTTTCATTTTTTTCTCCCCACGTTCCAATAGCCATAAATTTTTTAATTTTCATTCATATAGCCATATGAGGGATTATTTATTGTGGGATAAGTTGCAAGGTTAAATTGAAAAAAAACAACACAATTCCACCAAGTTTTTGGGGTTTTGACATTACAGCGTTCACTGTGCACTACAAATGACATGACATCCTTATTCTGCAGCTCAATATGAGTATGGCAATGCCAAACATAACATTTTTTGTTTGTTTTTTGTTTACTACTTTTTTTTTTAAAAAATTCTTCGCATCGCCATAACTTTTTTATATTTCCGTCCACAGAGCTGTATGAGGGCTTGTTACATGCCCTGGTTGTGGTGGCCCAGTTACCCTCCTTTTCTGGTATTTTTGTCCCATACATTTATCCTATTTTTTGCCCTGCTTGAAAATATGTGGCAATGTGTGTGGTGATTATTTATAGAGTTTTTGCATAGTAAATGTTCTGTACCAATGTCTTTTTCCAATATAGCTCTAAGAGAAAGTGACATCATACTTTCCCATATAAAAATGCAAGGCAAGTGAAAATAACCATGTCACCATAATTTTCACGATGCATGTTTACATAACGCAATTCATTAACGACAATTGTACTTGTTTGCATCAACGATTTCTCAGATGATGAACAAAGGTTTTTGGCAAGATCGCTCAATCGTTTACATGCTACGATTCTCGTCCATCTTCCATCGCTTGTGTTCGGATTGTAACGATTATCTGCTCGTGTGCATGTGTATGAAGGAGAGGAGAGAGATAGGTGTTGGCCAAAAAGTATTGTACTGTAAGTGTGTGGGCACCTTTAAGGATGCTGCCACACTATGGCACCTGTGTTAGAGCACCTGGCTTTTTTAAAGGGAGTCTGTCACCTGTTTTTCACCAATATAACTAAGAGCACTGCCCCACAGAAGATTGCATACACATCCCAGACATACCTGTATGCACTTTGTGTCTGTATTTCGTGTCCAGGAAAAGCACTTTTATTCTGCTGGAAAAAAGCTCCCAAGTGCCCAGCTGAAAGTGAAAGTAAAAACAGCTTTCACTCCTGACTCGATTTCTAACTCTTATATATCTTCTAATATAGTGGATATAATGCTATGATTCTGGTATCGTTTGAAAGGAATGCCAGCTTTCAAACAAGGTCAGGCCCATATTTCTAGCTGGTACCAAGCCCAAGATATGAGCAACTAAAGCAGCCTTCCCCTCTTCAGTCTGGTTTGCTTTGGGCACTTGCAGCAGCAGAGCTGGGCACAACTACAATTCCCACCATGCCATGCTGTAGGCTGATAGCTGGGATTTGTAGTTGGAGAGCCGCAGGTTGGCCATCCCTGATGTAGACAAAGTTTATACAAGCACTTACTAATGTATTGTAATTGTCCATTGCATTATACACTTCTCGTTTCCATGGTTATGACCACCCTGGAATCCAGCAGCGGTGGCCATGCTTGCACACTATATGAAAAAGAGCTGGCCTCTGTGGTAGCTAGGAACGAGGGAGTGTACCTAGGACGGCGCTTTTTCCTATAGTGTGCAAGCATGGTCACCGCTGCAGGATTCCAGGGTGGTCATAACCATGGAAATGAGACGTGTATAATGCAATGAAAAAATAAATAAAGCCAGCGAAGGAAGCAATATGGACAATCACAATACATTAGTACCATATGTGTCTTATGTTAAAATTCTCTACATGATGTCATTTGCTGAAGTGAGAAAGACCCTTTAAATTCTCTCCCTAAACATGTTCTGTCAGGGGAAATTCCTATTCACATTACATTGCTGATCACTTACATAGTTAATATGGTCCATCTAGAATACAGTAATGTATGTGGTTACTGCAATATGTGATAAACAAAAGACGCACTTCTGGTCCCAATGAAAATTAAATGAAATTATAAGATGGTAAGAAAACAAGCCCTCCCTGAAGTTGTGTCCAAGATGTAGTTCTACATATATACTGCATATATGGCCAACTGATTTTGCTTTTGTCAGGCCATTGCAAATCAAAAGACTATGCTGCTATAACGTTCAGTGCTGATGACTGTGGTTGAGCCGGCGCAGGTATCAGTATGTGGCAGATATCTTAAGTAGAACTCCCACTGTGGTGCTGAATCCACCATGGCAACCATACAGCTAAGAATAGATGATCTATATCAGCTCTCAGTCTAGAATGGGAATCATCGCCTGGTATGTACTACATAAAATAAGCAAAGCATAGCAATTAGCAAATGTAGGTTCAGATGTGTTTTCAATGCTTAGATAATAATAATTAAATTATTAATAATCATTTAAAAGAAATACATTCCCAATAAAGGTGGTCAGAATTATCTCCCACACAAAGTAATCCTCAGGATCCAAATATATTGTAGTTATTTTCCAAATAAAGGTTATAAGTTGTATAATGAAAATTTCGTTTTCAAATATTCTTTCAGCCTCAGTTCCTCATGTCCTGGTCTCTGGAGGGACAGACACGTGCACCACTCATTACAGTTACAGTACAGTTATCATAGTCTTTCACCTATTCGTCCATCACATGACCTGACAGGTTTGTATCCACTGGAGGTAGACAATGAGGGTTCATAATGAAGGCAAGCAGAGATCTTAAAAATCATGAGGAGCGGAAACAGAAAGTTGTATTGAAATATTGTATAATTTTTAGTTATACAGATAAAATCTTTATTTGCTGAAATGGAATAACCTTTTAAAGGGAACCTGTCACCATGAAAATGCTAAATAATCTGCAGGCAGCATATTATAGAGCAGGAGGAGCTGAGCAGATTGATATATAGTTTATGGGACAAGACTCAGTATAACTTGTCACCTGTTCATTTACATTCCTGCTTATTCTTGGCTTCGAAGTCATTGAGACGGTCCTATTAGTGAATGACAACTATCTACTGTATATATGCACAGTCATAGAGAGAAGGCTGTCAGTCACTGATAGGGCCACCTTACTGACTTCAATGCCCAGAAAGAGCACGGATATAAATGTATAATTTACAAGTTTTACTCAATCTTTTCCCACAAAACTATATATCAGTCTGCTCAGCTCATCCTGCTCTATAATATGGTACCTATAGCTCAGATAACATGTTCAACGTGACAGTTCCCTTTAACTGTATTATAGGTTGGACTCAAAATAACAAAGGCAAGTAAAATATGCAATACTTTTGTCACGAGGGGAGACAAGGGTGGTGAGCCCTATTCTGAACCCCTCCTTCTTTCCCTGCCTACTTGCCTCAGTCGGCCCTAGGCAGCCGCGGACAACCACGAAGACGGTCCCTACACTGGGTAAGTGCGCAGGAGGGAAAGGGAACACAGGGAAGGACAAAACACAGACAGGACAAACACAATGGCAGAGTAGTCAGCAAACCGGGTCAAACACAGGAGGTCACGTAAATACCAGGGGTGAGGCAAGAGAGAAGTCAAAGTCCGAAATCCAAGTATCCAAATCCAAGTATCCAAACTAAAGGTCGCACAAGCACTGATCAAAGAGTAACTAATCACAGGCGATTTGAGAAGGCAGCTGGCCTGCTTTAAAAAGCCCTCCAATGGGTCATGTGACGGGGCCAGCGTCACATGACCTCATTTGCATACTGAGCGCTGGCTGAACGTGACCAGCGCTCAAATATGCTACCATTTTGGTCATGTGGCGTGGCCAGCGCCACATGACCCAGTGCCCCTAAAATATATATACTCTGAGCGCTGGCTTGCCGGGCCAGCGCTCAGTGCCGCCCACTGCTCGTGTCTAGGGGGGCGGGGACGCCAGGCACGCAGCATCTGGAAGTGCGCCCGACGCTCCCCGCCTCTCGTTACCCTGGAGACGAGGACGCATGTCGCGTCCTCGCTCCGTGTTAGTGGAAGTCCGGCGGCGCTGCAAGCGGGGAGCGCACCGCCGGCTTCCCGTGACAGTACCCCCCCTTCACGAGGGGCCACCAGACCCTTACCAACGGGAGCAGGTTTATCAGGATGCTGTAGGTGGAATTTCCGAATGAGCGAATCAGCATGCATCCTGGTCAACGGCACCCAAGACCTGTCCTCCGGCCCAAATCCCTTCCAGTGTACGAGGTACTGAAAGGAATTCCGGACCTTCCTCACATCAATGACTCTGGCAACCTCGTGCTCCACTTGTCCCTCCACCTCGACCGGAGGCGAGGACTGTTCCTCTGGACCAATGGGGGCAACATAACGCTTCAGCAAGGACATGTGAAAAACATTATTAACGCGAAGGGAGTCGGGTAAACATAATTCAAAAGATACCGGATTGATCACCTTGGTGATCCTGTATGGACCAATGAAGCGAGGCGCAAACTTATACGATGGTACTTTCATGCGAAGATTTTTTGTCGACAACCATACCCTGTCCCCCACCTTGAAATCCACACCCTTAGAACGTTTCTTATCAGCTTTAGACTTTTGGACTCCTTGGGCCTTTTCCAGGTTCAGCTGAACCCGTGCCCAAACTGTGCACAGTTCTTGAGAAACAACATTGACCTCTGGGACAACCGAAGAGGATGAGGAAAAGGAACCAAAGCGCGGATGAAAGCCCATATTACAGAAGAAAGGTGAAACCCCAGAAGAAGAATTCACTCGGTTATTAATAGCGAATTCGGCCAGAGACAGGTATCTGGCCCACACAAGCTGGTTATCTGTCACATAACATCTGAGATACTGTTCAACAGATTGATTAAGACGCTCAGTCTGACCGTTGGTCTCCGGATGAAAGGCCGACGAAAAGGACAAAGATATTTCAATCTTCTTACAGAAGGCTCTCCAAAATTTAGACACAAACTGCACCCCCCTGTCCGATACGATATTTTCTGGAATACCATGCAGTTTAACTATGTGGTCCAAAAATACAGACGCCAAGACCCTAGCAGAAGGTAATTTACACAACGGAATAAAATGACACATTTTGCTAAATCTGTCAACTACAACCAAAATCACAGTTTTACCCTCAGAGCAAGGCAAATCCGTGATGAAGTCCATGGACAAATGCGACCATGGTCTGCTAGGTATGGGTAAGGGACGTAGCTCACCCATAGGCCGTGTCTTGGGATTCTTGGACCTGGCACAAGTATTGCACGCAATTACAAAAGCCTGAACATCCCGGGAAATCGATGGCCACCAATACTGCCTAGAGACTAACTCCTTGGTAGCATTGATACCCGGATGTCCACATAATACAGAGTTATGGCACTCACCCAGCAGTCGCAAACGCAAATGGGCCGGCACAAACAGTTTGTCATAGGGGGTACCAGTGGGAGCGAGATGCTGTCCTGCTAAGATCTCAGCTGCCAGATCAGACGAGGTAGCGGCCACGATGATGTCAGCTGGCAGGATGGGCTCAGAAGGGACGTCAGGAGGCTGATACGCCTGAAAGCTTCGGGATAAGGCATCAGCCTTAATGTTCTTGCTTCCTGGTCTGAAAGTAACACAAAAATCAAAACGGGTAAAGAACAAAGCCCACCTCGCCTGTCTGGGATTCAAACGTTTAGCGGATTCCAGAAACATAAGATTTTTATGATCCGTGAGGACCACAATGCGATGTAATGCCCCTTCCAGGAAGTGACGCCACTCCTCAAATGCCCACTTAATGGCCAACAACTCCCTATTACCGATATCATAGTTCCTCTCAGCAGACGAGAACTTGCGGGAAAAAAAGGCACAAGGCTTAAGGTTAGTTAAGGTGGAGGACCCCTGGGACAGTACTGCCCCTACCCCATCCTCAGATGCATCCACCTCAACTACAAAGGGTTCATTCTGGTCAGGCTGGATTAACACAGGGGCATTAGTGAAACACTGTTTTAGCTTCTCAAAGGCTTCAATAGCTGCAGGGGGCCAATTAACTAGATCCGCTCCCTTGCGAGTCAGATCCGTAACTGGTTTGACCACCAACGAAAAATTTTTAATAAATTTGCGATAAAAGTTCGCAAACCCTAAAAATCGTTGGAGCGCCTTAAGGGAGGAGGGTCGCACCCAATCAAGGATGGCCTGCACCTTAGCTGGATCCATTTTGCAGGAAAAAGGAGTCAAAATGTATCCTAAAAAGGCCACCTCCTGAACGCCAAAGGTACACTTCTCTCCTTTGACAAATAGTTTATTCTCACGTAACACCTCTAACACTTGCCTGGTATGAGAAACGTGAGATTCCCAATCTGCTGAAAAAATAAGGATGTCATCAATGTAGACAATCATGAACCTCCCAATAAAAGGTCTAAAAATGTCATTGACAAAATTTTGGAACACAGCGGGTGCATTGCTTAGCCCGAAGGGCATAACTAAATACTCATAATGACCTTCAGGGGTATTGAAGGCAGTTTTCCATTCATCCCCCTCCCTGATTCTAATCAGGTTATAAGCTCCCTTCAAATCCAGCTCAGAGAACCAGCAGGCGCCTTGAATCTGGTTCAATAAGTCAGGGATAAGAGGCAGCGGGTACCTGTTCTTGACCGTGATTTTGTTAAGTTCCCTGAAATCAATACAGGGCCTCAATCCTCCATCCTTTTTACCAACAAAGAAAAATCCGGCCCCCATGGGGGAAACTGAAGGCCGGATGTGACCCTTGGCCAGACTCTCCTTAAGATAATCCCTCATGGACTGACGCTCAGGAGTGGAGAGATTGTAAATACGGCCTTTAGGATACTTGGAACCCTCCATAATCTCAATGGCACAATCATATTGCCGGTGAGGAGGGAGGAACTCCGTCTCGGACATGGAGAATACGTCCTGAAAATCTCTGATATATCCGGGCAAGATAAGAGACTCAGTGGTACCTCCAACCTGCAATATAGCTTTGCAACATTTGGAACAATCACCTCCCCACTTCTCTAATTCACCTGCCGGCCAGTTGATCACAGGGTTGTGGTCCTGTAACCATGGCAGACCTAAAACGAGGTCAGCAGGTAAATCCCTTAGGACAAGAAAAGAACAAGTCTCAGTATGGGAAATACCCACAGTCAAGGAAACCTCGGGAGTGCAAAACTCCACCCTCCCGTTATTCAATGGGGTGGAATCTAAAGCAATGATTTGAATTGCCTCCCTTAAAGGAACTAGCGGAATACCCATAGTTTGTACAAAATCAAAGTTAATAAAATTAACAGCAGAACCTGAATCAACAAATGCTTGGCCAACCCCCTTAGTTTGATCATAGGTAACAGAGATAGGTAGCAAAACTTTCCTCCTTACCACCGCTGGAGTTACCTTACTTCCCGCCGGAGATCTTCTAGAGGGCGGCCGTTTGGGGCACTGCTGGAGCCAGTGGTTCATTTCACCGCAGTAAAAACAGGCTCCCTTCAGGCGTCTCTGGTCCCTTAAGGTTCCACCTAACTGCATGGGTTCCTCCGGAACTCTGGTAGGAGATGGACTAGAAAGAGAAATTTCTGGCAACACGGTAACCTGAGGCATGCTAGAACGTTCTCTCAGTCTCTCTCTCACCCGTCGGTCAAGTTTGATGGCTAAGGTCATGGTCGCCTCTAAGGAGTCAGGAGTAGGATAACATACTAGAAGGTCCTTCAGTTGGTCAGACAGCCCCACCCGGAATTGACTTCTTAGAGCTGGGTCATTCCATCCTGAAGAGACACACCACTTCCTAAACTCCGCGCAATAGTCCTCTACTGGACGGTTACCCTGCCGAATGTCCCTGAGCTGAGACTCGGCAACCGCAGTCAAGTCGGGCTCCTCATATAATAAGCCTAAGGCCAGAAAAAACGCGTCCACAGTCTGCAGGCTAGGGGAGTCAGGGGGTAACGAAAAAGCCCACTCCTGCGGGTCACCCTGCAGCAAGGAAATAATTATTCCCACCCGCTGCTGCTCGGAACCCGAGGAGTGGGGGCGTAAGCGGAAATATAATTTTACGCTCTCCTTAAAGGAACGGAAGGCCTTCCGATTCCCCGAAAATCGATCCGGCAGCTTAACATGGGGTTCCACGATGGGATTGGAGGTGGAGGGAACCACTCCTGGTGCGGATTGAATCTGCTCCTGGTGTTGGAGCCTCTCGGCCAGATCCTGGATAGCTTGAGCCATTCCTTGAACCTGGTCCGTGAGAGCCCGCAACTGCTCCATGAAATAAGGCCTGTGATTCTGTCACGAGGGGAGACAAGGGTGGTGAGCCCTATTCTGAACCCCTCCTTCTTTCCCTGCCTACTTGCCTCAGTCGGCCCTAGGCAGCCGCGGACAACCACGAAGACGGTCCCTACACTGGGTAAGTGCGCAGGAGGGAAAGGGAACACAGGGAAGGACAAAACACAGACAGGACAAACACAATGGCAGAGTAGTCAGCAAACCGGGTCAAACACAGGAGGTCACGTAAATACCAGGGGTGAGGCAAGAGAGAAGTCAAAGTCCGAAATCCAAGTATCCAAATCCAAGTATCCAAACTAAAGGTCGCACAAGCACTGATCAAAGAGTAACTAATCACAGGCGATTTGAGAAGGCAGCTGGCCTGCTTTAAAAAGCCCTCCAATGGGTCATGTGACGGGGCCAGCGTCACATGACCTCATTTGCATACTGAGCGCTGGCCGAACGTGACCAGCGCTCAAATATGCTACCATTTTGGTCATGTGGCGTGGCCAGCGCCACATGACCCAGTGCCCCTAAAATATATATACTCTGAGCGCTGGCTTGCCGGGCCAGCGCTCAGTGCCGCCCACTGCTCGTGTCTAGGGGGGCGGGGACGCCAGGCACGCAGCATCTGGAAGCGCGCCCGACGCTCCCCGCCTCTCGTTACCCTGGAGACGAGGACGCATGTCGCGTCCTCGCTCCGTGTTAGTGGAAGTCCGGCGGCGCTGCAAGCGGGGAGCGCGCCGCCGGCTTCCCGTGACAACTTTATTTCAAAGAAAATTAAAAATAATCCATCGCAAGAAAAACACACAGCTTATGTGTTTCAGTTGTTACAAAATCTTAGTTGTAGCATGCACAAACATTCAAGGGTTGCAGTCTCTACTACTCTATCACTTATAAAATGTCACCTAGTAGTAAAATGTGACTGCATATGGTGGAAAAGAGCAAGTGTGTACAGTTCCAATTTTGCTAACATGCATGTAATTATGGTACAGCAGCTAGTAGATGACTAGAGCCGTGTGCTAGGTGACACTCGGCAGCCACTGTGTATGAGTGCATGCATGGTGGAGTCTAAATCCTAGTAGGCTAAAAGACCTGGTCCCTCTGCCAACCAGAATCAAGCTTTTTTTTTTAATATAAAAATGCTAGCTATAGTGGGTTAAAGAACTAGGTCCCTATGCCCACTAGGATTTGGATTGCTCTATTTAAGAGGGATAAATCCTATTGGTCAAAGAGACCAGGTCCTGACAGGGTACATACTGAAATACCTACACATATCCCGTGGCAGATCGATTCATATTAAAGGTGTTGGCCCATCTCAGACACTGATGGCATATATTAACAGACATTGATAAAATGTTAAGCTTCAACATATGTCTACTTTTCAAATGTAATTTTATATTTTAGGAAATTAGAAGGCTTCGAATTTTAGAAGGAAGGCCTCTTTTAGACTGAGCAACGCCCATCTGCCTGGGGCTTCTGAGCAGAGTATAAATGTAGCTGGTTCCTACACTGCCTTGAATATTGTAGGCTTAGATAAGTCCAAGAGAGGCAGTCTGTTAGTGTTAGGTACCCATCTGCAGAAGCCACCTTGACGCCTGATAGATGGGCCCGACACAGGTTTGATCAAAAATGTGTGCAAAGAGCTTCTATTTTTTCAATTTTCATTTCTAGTAGGTATAATACCACATTAATTTAGAATGATCCCCATTCCTGAGTTCTATTGTGTGTATGTGAAAGGTTGTGCTGCCATTTGAGTGTTGTCACATTTGAAAAGACCCCTACAGTAGAAACACCCCAAAAAAGCGACCCCACTTTGGAAACTATACCCCTCAAGGAATTTTTTGAGGGGTGTAGTGAGCTCTTTGACCCAACAGGTATTTGATACAATTTAGAGACATTTAGCTGTGAAAATAAAAAATTTCATTTCTTCCAATAAAATGTTTGTTTTTTTGCCCCAAATTTTTCATTTTCGCAAGGGGTAACCCTAACAAAGCACCCCATAATTTGTTAATCATTTTTTCAACAAAACAGAAACATCCCATATGTGATCATAAAACTTCTCTATGGGCACGTAGGAGGGTAAGAAGGAAAGGAGCACATTTGACCCGACCCGAAGGTACTGCTATAATGGAAACAATAAAAAAAGATGACATTTTGGAAACTACACCCCTCACAGAATTTATTGAGGGGCAAAGTGAGCGCCTTGACCCCAAAGGCATTTCAAAGAATTTAGAGACACTTGGCTGTGAAAATAAAAAATACATTTTTTCCCAATAAAATGTTGCTTTTTATTTTTTCAAAGGATAACAAGAAAAAAAGCACCCCACAATTTGTAACACATCTTTTTGGCTGAATATGGCAACAGCCCATATGTGGTCGTAAACTGCTGTATGGGTACACTGCAGGGATCAGAAGGGAAGGAGCACCATTTGGCGTTTGGAGATTTTGGGCTCCCTGTCGCATTTGAAGAGACCCTGTGGTACTCCTACAGTGGAAACCCATAAAAAGTGAACCCATTTAGGAAACTAACCCCCTCAAGGAATTTATTGAGTGTTTTTTTTTTATATTTACATTTTTGAGTCAAAGATAAATGCACATGGTTCAGATATAAAAAAAAAAAAAAAAAAGAAAAATAAGGGTCACATAATTAGCAATACATTTTGTAAAATCAAACCTGTATGGGTACATTTAAGAAAGTGAATATTTAACAAATTGGAGAAATGAAGCATCCCAGAAACCAAGGTCTCCAAGAGAACTAAATCAAATCCTGATGAGAATATAAACATTATGGACATCGGCTGACATCCTGGTGACTATGTAGATGCAGTATAGGGTAATGTTTTAGTCAAGGGTTCCAACTAGCACAAAAGGTGCAGAGACAATTTCTCCTGAGGGCAAACAATCTGTCATACATGCAATGAGACGTAATCATCTCTACAAGAGAGTCCATAGAAGGCACCTGTGTTTTTTGAGGCATTTTTTGCACACAGTGACACAGATTTACTAATTCCATAGACCTGCACCAGATTCACAGTAGCTCATGCTGAATGATAAATCTGGTCCAGGGATACACACTTTTGTCTTACTTTATGTCAACTACTGGTTGGCATATTTGAGCCAGAACTGTGGCACATTTATTGGTGCAAAAATGTTGAATCTTAGGCCCTGTCCCCTTTTCGATCAGTTGGAAAAATGTGTAGAAACCATAGTTGCACCACAAGGTACCAATCTGCAAAACGTCTTAGACATTCTAGACACAGTCTCTTTAGTAAATCTGGGCCTGTGTGGCCATGTGTTCATATGAAAAAGATGTTGGCAAAATCCCTGATAAAATATCAGTGCTCCAGCAAAAAAAAAAAAAAAGCTTGGGAGGATGACTAAAAAGTGAGGAACCTAAGATGTCTGTGTGGCTAACTCTGTAGACAACATGTGGTTTAAAGTTGTCATGGCTGAATGGAGAAGATGAGGAAAGAGAATGTCAACAACACCTGTGAGTCACTGAATCTAATAGGTATATGATGCTGTATAGTCCAGTATGTTTGGTAATGTCCATCCAGCAAGTAAATTACAATGCAATCAGAAAGTCTTAAGATCCTTTCACTTTTTACACATTTTGGTATGTTGCCTTTTGCTAAAATTCAAGTTTTTCCCCATCAATCTGCACTCAATAACCCAAAATGACAACAATATGTTAGACATTTTTGCAAATTAATCAAAAAGGAACAACTAAAATTTTGCCTGGACATAAGTATTGCTATGACACTTGAAATTTACCTCTGAGAACCTCCAATTCTCTTGATCATCTTTGAGCTGTTTCTACACCTTGATTGGAGGCCACCTCTGTTAATTCAGTTGGGTAAATGTAGTTGATTGGACGTGATTTGGAAAGATACAGCACTGTCTATATAAGGTCTCACAGCTGACAATGTATGGCAGAGCAAAAACCAAGCCAAGGGGAGAAAATAACTGAATAGGGCCTTGGTAAGAGAGGTGACCAAGAACCCAATAATCACTGAACTCCAAAGATCCTGTGTTCAGATGGGACAAACTTCCAGAAGGTCAACCATCAATGTAGCACTCCACCAATCAGGGCTTTATGGCAGATTGGCAAGAATGAAGCCTCTCCTCAGTAAAAAGACCGAAAAAGCTCACCTGGAGTTTGCAAAAAAAAACACCTAAAGAACTTTAAGACTGGGAGAAACAAGATTCTCTGGTCTGGTGAAAGCTCAATTTGGCCTCAATTCAAAGTGTTGTGTCTGAATGAAACCAGGCACTGTTCATCACCTACCCAATACCATCTCTACAATGAAGCATGGTGGTGACAGAATCAAGCTGTGGGGGTGTTTTTCAGTGGATGGGGCAGGGTGACTGGTCAGGCTTGAGGGAACGATGAATGGAGTAAAGTACACATACAGTATATTCTTAATGAAAACCTAATCCAGAATGCTAGACCTCATACTGGGCCGAAGGTTTACCTTCCAGCAAGACAATGGCCCTAAGCACACAGCCAAGACAACACAGGAGTGGCTTTGGAAAAAACACCGTGAATGTCCTTGAGTGGCTCAGCCAGAACCCTGACTTGAACCTGTAGAAGGAAGTGCTGGTATGTATGTGTCTTATATGTATATGCATGCATGCCCCTTTTATGAGGCATGCATATACATGTATATCTATATATGGGCCTTCTATATATGTATCTGTGGGTCTCCAGATATGCCCCAATATGTGGTGCCCTCTGATGCATATGATGCCCCCTATATATATTATATTGTGCCCCCAGTTGCTCCTAATGTATATAGATACATGTATATATGCCCCAGTTTTATATGCATTTATCTATATACATATAAACTGACCCTCCACCCTGCATCCCCATGGAGGCACATACCAGCGCACTTGCAGGAGGGAGATGCCGCCCTGATGACAGTCTTGGGCACATCAAAGGACTGAGGACTTATCAAAGGATTGATAAGATCATCTACCCTTTGTCACACACCTCTGGTATCAGCTGTTCACAACAAGGCTTGCTATGAACAGGGGTGTTGGCCTCCATTGATTGCATTGTGAAGGTTTATCACACCTGATCGGTATCTAGACCCTTTGTGTGGAGACCCCAATCAAGCAGTTGGTGACTTGCTAAACCTGTTTTTATAGCATGGGCCATCCACACCTCTGCCATATGGAAAGCCACCTTCCCCCCACTACTCCAGCATTTGGGGGACTGGGAGGAGCTTTCACCACCACAAACTGAGGAGCTTTGACCAGCACAGGCAGAGGGGACTCATCACCAAAGAGGAAGGAAGCCAAGCAGCCCCTCCAGAAACAGAGACTGGCTAAGTACCCCTGGAACTCCCTGTTACCCCTAATTATCCCCAAACTCCTGACCCCTGCAGTGCCTTATCACTGCAGATAACCCCTTGCATTCCCCTATAACCCCTGTATAGTAACCACTTTTAGGGAAGCTAGTAGTAGGCTTGGGAGGTTGCTGCTGTAATTATATGTATTTCTATGTGAGTGTGTGTATGTATGTTTAGTTAGTATTGTGGGTGGAATTATGTGGGATTGTGTAGTGTAGTTGAGTTTTTATACTGAGGTTGTGTTATTGTATTGTTGTGTGGCTATATGTATATATATTTATATACACCAATATAAATATATATAGATATAGTCTAATAATTAGACTGTAGACTTTTAGTGTTCTGTAATAAATCTTTTTATTATTTAAATACTGTATACATTGTCTTTCTGTGTAGCCGCCATAGTATAGTTCAGTACACACAGTGCAGGGAACGGACTTCAGTAAAGGAAATAAATAGGCAGAGCTAGCGAGAGCCGGTTACGCCTATTTATGAATATTAATTAATAATATTCCACAGAATATTATTAAGTAATAGCTCCTTAACATTGGGGGCTCGTCCAAACTGTTTGTGGATAATTTTTTTGCGTATTCTATCCCCGGTTGTGTTATCATGTCAACTAAGACAGGCGGATAGGGAGCGGACAAATAGCAGAGGGACACGGTGCAGTGTCGTGCTATATTGTGCTCCTCGACCTTGAAGTTGGACGGATAACACAAGTGTGGGTGGAAGTTTGCGCAGAATTCATCCACAAACAGCGAACCGGATCTTTTTGATGTGTAATGTTTTTGTGATTCCCTTGCATGGTTAATCGGTGAGCGTCATCTCAAGTTTGGGTGGATCCAAGGAGATGTGAAAAAGGCGTTCCAGAGAAGCTTCTTCCAAGCAGCGCAGATTCGAAGGAGTCTGGCTGGTCGGAAAAAAGGCGTTCTGGAGAAGAGGACCTTTTTCCAAGCAGCACAGACATTTGAAGGAGCCTGGCTGGTCGGGAAAAGGCGTTGGACGTAGGAACAGACAACTCCAAGATGGCCACCGAAAAAGTGAGTATGACCTTTGCAACACTACTACACCTAGCTAAACATAGCACCTTCAATCCCATCCTCCCCACCTCGTACACCTCCAAAGAAATGTTGTGGTCCGATTTGTTAACACAAGCATGTAGTTACGACAAGCTTTGTGTTAACAAACGGACGGTATTGAACAAGGCAACAAGAAGGCTTCAGATGCTAGCCAAACTTGTACATACATTTGAGGATAGCATTTGGAAGCCTGAGCATGTTGCGTGGGTTTCTCGGTCAACTGAGACATTTCCTCCGACCATTCATTGCCAGTGCTATGCCAGTAATTTGCAGCAGGTTTCGGCATTGTGGGCATAGCTGGCAGTGAATGTGCAGTCTTCTGCTGACCAAGATACTCAGGTGGCTAAAATAGAGTCACAGTTGGTAGAGTTGCAGAGACAAAAGGAGGAACTTGAGGCTCAGTTGACTCAGTCATATGCTGAGATCAAGGCCTTCAAGGAACGGGCTGCCTCTACTGATGCGACTCTAGCCAAACTGAATGATGAGGTTGCTGCAAGGTCTCGTTAGATGACCAGCTTGCAACAAGTCATCAGTAATCTTGCTAAGTTGGTACCGGCCCTTTCTTTTTCTATAAAGTCAGGGCCAGAATCTCTGGCAATTTTGCCCTGTCCAGGGCAAAAAGGGGGGAGAGATATCTATGACAAGCCAAATCTCCAAACATTTGAGCCTGTCCAGATGATAAAAAAGAATACAATGATTTCTTGTAAAAGAAATATTGTAAAGAGTGCGTCCCTGAGAATGGAACAGTTCAGGAAAAGGGAGCACAACTGCAGTGTGGATGGACCTAAGCCACGCAGGGCAAACATCAGGTGTTTTGCATGTGCTGGCTTAGGTCATATAGCGAAACACTGCAGGACAGGTAAGGATAGGACACAAAGGACAAGAGGCCAAATTAGGTGTTTTAGGTGTGGGAACGAAGGACACATTGCAAGGAATTGCCCTTGCGCAAGTAACTGCAATGTGTCCAGTATGAAAATCCCGGTAACAAATTGTACAGTGGGGCCTAGCCAGATTGGCCATAAAGTTACCACTCAGTGGTATACACCTCATCAGGTGCTAAGGGGTCAAATTGGCCAATCTAGGCTAGAGAATGTTTGACACCCCTGTGCCATTTGTTACCCCGTTGGTCCCCTGTGTATGTCTGTGTCCTGTGTTTGTGTTACCTGTTTGTATGTTTTTATGTTGATGGAGGCAGTTCTTGTTTACGAGTGTGTTTCGCTTTGCTGATTGTTGTAGTTTTCATTCCCCGCTGTGAGTCGCGGTTGTCAGGCATGGCTGTTTTTGGTTCATTCTAGTGTCTACTATGGGTAGAGCAGTGCTACACTGTGGACTGAGGAAGGGGTTGGTTTGCGAGCAGGTAACATCGGTACACGGTGCAGTGTGATGATTACTCTGGGCAACCAAGGCCTCAGATCGAGATAGGTAGCACTGTTCTGTTCAGGGTTTTCGGTGGGGCTGTGTTATACTGTGGACCAGGGCAGAAAGTGGGTTGTGGACAGGCAACATTGAGGTTATACTGTGCACTCACTTGCTGGTCCAGACAGGTAGTGTAGCTCTGACTGAGGTTGGACACGGAGTGGTTGATAGCAGGATGCGGCCTGTGGTTTTGTGTTGTGGAGTCCTGTAGAGTCAAGGCAAGGTTTTCTCCATGGATTCTGCTGACCTCCACAGCACAGGTTAACGGGGGAAGTCAGACTGGAAACACATGAGTAAGACAGGGATGCCGTGCCATCAAGAATAGAGGATGTTTCATCCATAGCTCCCCTCGGATATCCTAACCTATTAGGGTGGCCATCCTTATCTGTTGGTTCAGAGGGATGTGTGGCAGAGGATGGGATCCTCTGAAGGTTGGGTGTTCTTACACCAGTGTTAGGATAACGAGGGGTCCTGTTAGATGAAGGTCAGCCCAATACCTTTCTCTATACCTATGTCAAGGGTATTGGTGCTGGAAGTGCTGTAACTAAGTGCACCATGAGGGGAGAAATCCCTCAGGAGCGCATGCTGTTTTCTTCTCTTCTAGGAAGAATGCCATAGGAGCTGAAGGAAGAACCCAGATGACGACCTAGAAGAGACTGGTTATTTGCCTGGACGCTCTCGTGTGACTCCAGAGGTTCCCACTCCGTCAGCTCAAGACAAGAGGTGGAGAACCAACCCACGGTCCTGCTGGAGCATTACTGGATCAAGATGACGGAGATCTCCCATGATTTGGAGAGAGATTCGTATGTGTCCTGAGGGGAGAGACTGTTTGGCTAAAAGTCTAAAGATCACATCATTTATTCCAAAGTCTTTGTTGATTTGCCCAGTTATGGTTGTTCTGGTTCTGGTTCTCAAGAGACTTGTGGACACTCCCCCAGAACCAGATAGAACATCGCGAAGATGACCGGAGAAGATGGCTTAGGACGTGACTCCATTAACATCCTGAAGCCAGGGACTGCATTTGATCCTATAACGGTTCAGGATGTAGTACCAACGCCATCCTGGAACCCCATAGTATTGTATACTTGTTGCAGAATATGCATTTCATACATATTGTTGTTTTCTATTGTTGGGTGGGGGTGGGACAGTGTGCATGAGTGAATGGGGACAAGAGTAGGGCACGTTAGGGTCAGGAACACGGTATTTGTCACTACAAACCTTAGAACGGTGCAGTTCGTAAGGGATGGACTGAGTGATAGTTGGTGTGATGCTTTTCCCGCAGGTAGAATTTAGGTACTATGACATCACCTCACACTCCAGAAATTCTGACCTGCCTTGTAAAGACCTACGGATCTGTCCATGGGAGAACTTCCTCAATGACAGAGTCTGCAATCAAGCTGAAAGAAGTGTCAAGAGAAAGTCTGAAAGGAGGCCATTCCACAAGAGACCACACCCCACAAAGAAGGAGGTGCGACGTGGTTTGGCCTAGAAGATCGAGAGTGAAGCCGTCCCAGAGTCTAAAGACGACAGTGGGAGCAGCTGGAAACTTGAAGACCGACACTACATGAAGATGGAGAGTGAAGCCATCCCTGAGTCTGACCGATAAAAGACGACAGTGGGAGGAGCTGAATACTTGAAAACACACACTAGTGATGCCATCCCAGACGTCTGAGATGATGATGGTGGGAGAAGGTGAAGATAAAGGCGAGGACGGTTTATCCTGTGGACAGAGATGTTGGGTTACGGTGAAGGGCAGGGAAGAGGTCCAAGCCACGAGGGAAATACCTAAGTACCTAAGGATGGGATAATTCTTCAGTCCATCCTGAACTGTTATCCGTTATGAGTGAGGTTAAGGAGGCAAATACATCCCAACACTTCCCTCCCAAAAAAAAAATTGTCATGTTTCCCGACAACAGGGGGATTGTAGAAGGAAGTGCTGGTATGTATGTGTGTATATGCATGCATGCCCCCTTTATGAGGCATGCATATACATGTATATCTATATATGGGCCTTCTATATATGTATCTGTGGGTCTCCAGATATGCCCCAATATGTGGTGCCCTCTGATGCATATGAAGCCCCCTATATATATTATATTGTGCCCCCAGTTGCTCCTAATGTATATATGCCCCAGTTTTATATGCATTTATCTATATACATATAAACTGACCCTCCACCCTGCATCCCCATGGAGGCACATACCAGCGCACTTGCAGGAGGGAGATGCCGCCCTGATGACAGTCTCGGGCATATCAAAGGACAGAGGATTGATAAGATCATCTACCCTTTGTCACACCTCTGGTATCAGCTGTTCACAACAAGGCTTGCTATGAACAGGGGTGTTGGCCTCCATTGCTTGCATTGTGAAGGTTTATCACACCTAATCGGTATCTAGACCCTTTGTGTGGAGACCCCAATCAAGCAGTTGGTGACTTGCTAAACCTGTTTTTATAGCATGGGCCATCCACACCTCTGCCATATGAAAAGCCACCTTCCCCCCACTACTCCAGCATTTGGGGGACTGGGAGGAGCTTTCACCACCACAAGCTGAGGAGCTTTGACCAGCACAGGCAGAGGGGACTCATCACCAAAGAGGAAGGAAGCCAAGCAGCCCCTCCAGAAACAGAGACTGGCTAAGTACCCCTGGAACTCCGTTACCCCTAATTATCCCCAAACTCCTGACCCCTGCAGTGCCTTATCACTGCAGATAACCCCTTACATCCCCCTATAACCCCTGTATAGTAACCATAGCTAGTAGTAGGCTTGGGAGCGTACTGCTGTAATTATATGTATTTCTGTGTGAGTGTGTGTATGTATGTTTAGTTAGTATTGTGGGTGGAATTATGTGGGATTGTGTAGTGTAGTTGAGTTTTTATACTGAGGTTGTGTTATTGTATTGTTGTGTGGCTATATGTATACATATTTATATACTCCAATATAAATATATATAGATATAGTCTAATAATTAGACTGTAGACGTTTAGTATTCTGTAATAAATCTTTTTATTATTTAAATACTGTATACATTGTCTTTCTGTGTAGCCTCCATAGTACAGTTCAGTATACACAGTGCAGGGAACGGACTTCAGTAAAGGAAATAAATAGGCGGAGCTAGCGAGAGCCGGTTACGCCTATTTATGAATATTGATTATTAATATTCCACAAAATATTACTAATTAATAGTTCCTTTAACAGAACCCAACTGAACATCTCTCGAGAGACCTGAAAATGGCTGTCCACCGAGGACCCCCATCCAACCTAACAGAGCTTGAGGATCTGCAAGAAAAGCAGAAAATCCCCAAATCCAGGTGTGCAAACCATGTGGCATCATACCGGAGGCTATAATTACTGCCAAAGGTGCTTCAACTAAGCCCAGAGTAAAGGGTCTGAATACTTCTGTCAATGCAAGATTTTAGTTTGCAAATTCTGTTTTCACTTTGTCCTTATGGATTACTGAGCGCAAAATGATGGTGAAAAGCTAGAATTTTAGCACAAGACCGCATCATGCCAAAATGTGAAAAAAAATGAAAGGGTCTGAAGACTTTTTAATTGCATTGTAATTTACTTGCTGGATGGACATTACATTCAGCTCTACCAAACATACAGGACTACACGGCACCATATACTTGTTACATCCAATGCTTCACAGGTAACATCCCTGTTGATGCTGATGTTCTCTTTCCCCATCTTCTCCATTCAGCCATGACAACTTCTTTCAGTCACATCTCGTCTCTGCAGAGTTTGCCACAGAGACATGCTAGGTTCCTCACTTTTCTGTCATCCTTCCAACCCTGGTGCACTCAGCCTCAGCAGTGTATTCAATCCCACTGCACCCACAGCCCTAGTCCTTCCAGATCACTCAATATCAGTGCACCCGGCCCCTGCAGAGTATTTAATCCCAGTGCACCCAGCCTCTGCAAAGTGTGGAATCCCAGTGCATCCAGAACATTCAATCCCAGTGCACTTAGTCTCTGCAGAGTGTGAATCCCAGTGCACCCAGATATAGCAGTGTGGAATCCCCAGTGAAGCCAGTCCTTGCACAGCATTTAATCCCAGTGCACCCAGTCCCTGCAGAATGTCAAATCCCAGTACACCCAGTCCTTGCAGAGCATTCAATCCCAATGCACCCAGCCTCTGCAGAGTGTCCAATCACCAGTGCACCCAGTCCTTGCACAGCATTCAGTCCACCCAGTAATTGCAGAGCATTCAATCCTAGTGCACCTGGCCCCTGCAGAGTATTTAATCCCAGTGCACCGAGAGCTTTCAATCCCAGTGCACCCAGAATCTGCAAATTGTGGAATCCTAGTGCACCCAGAACATTCAATCCCAGTGCACCTGGCCCCTGCAGAGTATTTAATCCCAGTGCACCCAGAGCATTCAATCACAGTGCACCCAGAATCTGCAAAGTGTGGAATCCTAGTGCACCCAGAACATTCAATCCCAGTGCACTTAGTCTATTGTGAACCCCAGCGCACCTAGCTTTAGCAGAGTGTGGAATCCCCAGTGCACTCAGTCCTTCCACAGCATTCAGTCCACCCAGTACTTGCAGAGCATTCAATCCCAGTGCACCCAGAGCCCCCAGCTCATTCAGAGCATTCAACCCCAGTGCACCCAGTCCTTGCAGAGCATTCAATCCCAGTGCAACCAGTCCTTGCAGAGCATTCAATCCCAGTGCACCCAGCCTCTACAGAGTGTGGAATCCAGGTGCACCCAGTCCCTGCAGAGCACCATCCCTGCGGCTCCCTTCCTGGTGATGCTACCCAGTGGATGTCTGCAGCAGGTGCACAGAGTCTCGCACTCTCCAGCATCGCTCCTCCCACAGAAGTCTGGTCACGTGGGCATGAAGTCATCAGAGGTCCTGTCGTCCACTAGGAAATAGTAGCTCCGGTGCGGTGCATGTGAGCTCTAGCGGACGGAGAAGATGCAAGATGGCACGCTGGGAATGTGACGGGGTCGCCGGCTCAGTGTCGCCTGTCGCTGTGGGAATTCCCGGCTGGACGCTGCAGAGCTAATCGTCCGCTTGTCGTCATTAGTGGTGTCATTGCCGGGACTGCGCGCTCTCTTTCACCCTGCGATCCGCTCCTATCAGCCGATATCTGCAATTGATCAGCTGCTATTGATCGCCGGGGCAGCGCACGTGTAGGTGGTTGGAGCCATGGGGCTATGTTACAGCCTCCGGCCTCGGTTCTTCGGTGATCCCAGCGGCTCCATCTCCAATGCAGCCACCAGCTCGGATACAGAGCAGCCCCCTGAGCTGTCAGCCCCTCTACGCGCCGGGGACCTGCGGCATGGAGATCTGCAACAGCTCAGGGATGGCCAGCCGCGCAGCGGCGAGCAGTGCAAGCCCGGGGGCAGAGGGGACAGTCCGGATGGGCTTCTGCTCCTACTACAGAACGGGGGAGGCAGCGGGGACAGCAAGCAGCAGCACAAGCCCATCAAAGTGCAGCAGCCTCAGCAGCAGCATCCCCTGCAGAAAGGATGGGACAAACTCCGGCTGGAGGAGAAGGAAGCAGAGAAGGAGGCCAAGAAAGTCAGCAAGAACATAGACCGGGTCCTGAAGGAGCAGAAGAGGGAGTACAAGCAGACGCACCGGCTGCTGCTGCTGGGTAAGACACATGGGCATCTTCTTCATCTGCCCTTGAACAACATGTAGTGCCTTGTGTCTGTCATGTAATAGGGCCCATACTGATCATGGGTGGCTGGTCCTGGCTGAGGAGGCCCAGGAGCTGACACTATGTATATACTGCAGTGTGTGAATGTGTCTCTATGTATGGACATGGCCATTGACTATATAGGTATGGTAGTTGCTTGGAATTTGTGTGATGATGGTGGTACCCCACCCAAGCAGCCGTGGAGGGGGTGGAACAGGGGCATCTGCTGGAGGATTGGAGATAAAAAGGTGGATGTGACTTAACCATCGCAGCCCTGGTTGCTTGTGTTTCCGTCTTCTGCTATTTCTCCTTATTACGCCACACTAAATCTGATGTAGCAGAGCTGAACATCCTGAGCTATCTTCTGAGGGTGATACTGCTGTATCGCTATCGTTCTGTATGCAGTAAATCCCCCAGTGAGTGACGTATTCAGCTCTGCTACATCTTTGCCGTTTCGTTGTCAGCTCCCTCTGTCTCACCTCCAGGGAACGGGAAGGCGAGCGTATAATTGATAAATCTGTAGTAATGTGATCCTTGGGGATGTGTCGGCGCGCTTTGCCACTTTGCTTTCACTGTTCAGGCGTATAATCCCTCTGGTGTGCTGCTAAGAGGCCTGGGCCTATGACGCTTCACCTGCACTGTATACTAGAACTGTGTCCATACATGCAGGAATTACTATAAATCCCAATTTCTAACCTTTTTTACTGTACACTTTCTTCTGTATGGTTTTGTGCCTCCTGTAAACTGGATACTACTTGGGCTACTTTGACACTTTGTCATCACTTTTTTGCCCCTTTTTTGTAAATATGGACAGTCTGATAATTGCGTAAAATCTCATTTCAGTTTATGCCGTCGTCCCACCTGCACTATGGCTTCCATAAGGTGCTGGATTTAATGTATATAGCGTTTAATGGGGTTCATAGGGGTCTGCCATATTGAAGAATTGCTTTGACTTCTGTTATCAAAAGCGATGGTAACGAAAAACACAGATGTGAATATAACCGTGTACTACCTAGTATAGGAGGTTTCCCTCAAAGGATATTTATCCTCATTGTAGAGCCCTACCGGGGACCCAGTGATCATACATTTGTTGTCTTTCCTGTTGTCAGCAAAATTGCACTTGGACTATCCTGTCAGTAGGTGATGAACACCTGATCACGGTTTTGGTCAGCCCCCTAGGCTTTGAATGGAGGGGCACCAAGCATAGTTGACCACTTCTCAATTCAAACCCCTTTGTGGCTATGCAGCTGCTGTGCTGGGCTCACGTTTTAGTCGCTAGTTCTGGACTAATGCCAGGGACCATATCTCCTCTCATTAGATGGATTGCAGGCAGGTCATTAGATGCATCGGCTGAGATGTAGAGGGTGTGTATAATATGTATTACTTGGGGGGGGGGGGGGGGGTATAAAATTGATCGAGGGAGGACATATACTCCTGACGTGTTTTAGTAGCTATTTGCATTCCCTAGTTAATAACAATTCTGCAGAATCTAATTTTATGACTCTATGTTGTGCCTTTCCTTTATTATTCCTGCTAGAAGTTATGCACGAATTATAAGCAGTTTCTAATGAAGGTCCAGATGGGTGTTACCAGTTTGGGGTGTGTCCCTGCACAGTCTGATACTGGGGATCATTGATCACTAGTTCCACAGCATCTTTAGACTGCATGTTGAAGTTTATGCTGTGTGAGTATTAGGATAAGTAAATCTGGCCCACAGTAATGTATAGAGCAAACGGTTTGTGTCAGTAAGGCCCCCTTCACACGAGTGTTACAGATTCACTAAGGGTCTGTTCAGGAGAAAATGGATAGTTTTGCATGCAAATACAGTCCGTTTTGTCAGCGATTGCATTCAGTCATTCAATTTTTTTCATGCAGGTGCTATCAGTTTTGATGCGTTTTTCACCCGCGTGAAAAAAACTGAAGAATTACAAACATCTCCTAGCAACCATCAGTGAAAAACGCCTTGCATCCGTACTGCATCTGGATGCAATGCCCCATTCACTTATATGGAAATGCAGAATATAGAAAATGCTGTGATTTTTCACTTAATGCAGAGATGATGCGTGAAAAGCAACGCTCATGTACACAGACCCATACAAATGAATGGGTCAGGATTCAGTGTGGGTGCAATGCGTTCAATTCACACATTGCATTGCATCCATACGTAAAATTTGTTTGTGAGAAAGGGGCCTAAGGCTGTCTTCATTCTAGCACCATGGGTGCAGTGTTGTAGTAACAAGCTCGTTCCACTGTAAAGGCCTTATTCACACGTCAGTATTTTGGTCAGTGATTTCCATCAGTGATTGTGAGCCAAAACCAGGTGCGGCTCTAAACATAGAACCGGTGCAGATCTTTGCCTTATACCTTATGTCTGTGAAGGCTCCAATCCTGGTTTTGGCTCACAACCATTGAAGGAAATCACTGACCAAAACGTGTGAATAATGCCTAAGGTTAAAGGTTCTGTGCAAGTTCCAGTGATGGAGCTACACCCAAACAGCTGATCAACTTGCACCCCCACCAATCGGCAAGTGATGGCTTATCCTGAGAATAGGTAATCACTTAGTAAAGGCTGGACAACACCTTAAGACTTATGATGGTGTGAGGTGAGTCGTGCAGTGGATCTTGATGGATCCCATTGACTTATAATGGTTCTTTCAGTGTTTTTTTTTTTTTTTGTTTTTTTTTTAAGGAAAGTACAAGCGTTCTATGAAAAAGTATTAGTGTATTTTAAATATAAATAAATTTCTTTTTACATGTCAAAAGTTTGATGACAGACAGGTCATAGGGATGTAACTCTAATTTATGTCTAAAATGAATTTCTCCACATTGTGCCACAATTTACACCAAAATCTAGTTTCACTCACCTTGTTAAATGTGGGCCTTTATGCATAAAACGTTTTAAAATTTGGATATTTAGGTGGAGGGTGTCACTGACTGTCTTCTGGACAACTGTCAAGTCAGCAGTCTTCCCCGTGATTGTGTAGCCTGCTGAACCAGACTGAGGGACCATTTTGAAGGCTTAGGAAACCTTTACAGGTGTTTCGTGTTGATAAGCTGATTAGAGTGTAACACCATGACTCTACAATATTCTAATTTTCTGAGATAGTGACTTTCAGGTTTACATTAGCTGTAAGCCATAATCATCAACATTAACAGAAATAAACGCTTGAAATGGATCACTCTGTGTGTAATGACTCTGAGTTTCACTTTTTGAATTCAATTACTGAAATTGACTTCTTAATGATATTCTTTTGTATTGAGATGCACCTGTACATCCCACATGAATTCTACCTCTGGCGCCTGCCACCATGCTTGGTTCACGGTGACATAACTTCACTTTGCATCCTCTAGACTACATGGGCCTGATGTAGACTGACTGGTGGGGGGAAACAGAAGAAGGTGGTCCAGGTCCTGTGCGGTTGGTAACCTTTCAGTCAGGAGTAGTGCTGTGCAAAGAAAGAAAAAAAGAAAAATGAAAGGACAGCTGTGCTTAACCGAACACTGTGGAGCCTTTGGTCTCTGGATGGGTGAGGGGCCCAGCACTCAAACCCCATCAATTAGACAGAGGAGTATGTATATGTAGAATAATGTATAATATATCAACCAGAACTGTGGGATACTGAGTGTTTCACTCTGGTTATGTCAGGTTTGCCTGCTTACTCATTAAATAGGTTGTCAGGAGGCATGACGTTTTTTAGATTGGGGCAAAATGGGTTGAAAACCTAAAAGAAGCATTACTCACCTCGCCGATCCTCCACCGCTGCAATTCCAATGTGCAGAGATCCCCGCAGGAGCTGGTGTAGAGGATGAGAGTGGTAGTGGCCCTGATGTAGCGCAGTTGTGGTGTCCTACTTTAGGCCATCGCTCCCTGGGGTCCGTTTGAGTGAAAGTTGTAGCACTGAAGAATGAGGCCACAGTTGAACATGACATAGTCTTTTTTACTAATTGCATGGTTGAACTTGAAAATGCATACAGTAGCAGCAGGCTTTAGTGCAGTTTTTCCTCACACCTCCACAACGGCACACCCAGAGGATAACCCGCCTCCCAGGGACAGGAAACAACTGAGACCAACGCCTTTAAAAGCCTCCTCCTCCTTACCTTCTCCAGTTGTTTCCTGTCCCTCCGGAAGCAGGTGGACCAGCGTACATCGCAGAGGCCTTTAGGTTTGTTCTCCCCAGCTGGTCTGGGAGGGCCTCTGTAGGGGGTGAGGAATGCGGGGTCCAGGTTGGGCTCTCCCTCCCTCTGGAAGTAAGCCCGGCGGTGCCGGCATCCCCGGGCTTCTATCATGTCTCCGTGTGTCACAAGACATGCGGCTGTGGATCGGGGGGCGTTCCCCTGGGCCGGGAACGCTCCATGCATCTTTCGGTGGGCGGTCCCTTTTGGATGACGTCAGACGCTGCCGGCGTCGTGCGTCTGACGTCACTTCCACCAGGGAGCCCATACATTTTAAGGAGGCGGCGTTTCCCATGAGATCCTGCCATTCCAGCGCTGCAGACATGTCGGTACAGCCAGACACCGATACCTCCAGGCGATCCACAGACCCTGCTTGGCCCTCTAGCCCGGTAAGCCTCCTCTAAAAAAGTTTTGAGTTTCTGGCACCTGGGGTGTTCTTTCTTGGTGACGGCTCCCTTTTCTACTTATGATTCTTTAGTATTCACTCTCTACCCCTTATTGTTTTAGGGGAAGGAAACTGTTAAGTCTCCGGGAGAGCCGTCACGCAAGAGGAAATGCCCTGTGTGTAAAAGGGCTTTATCCACATCTTATAAGAAGTCATTATGTACCAAGTGTTTGGACAAGGTTATGAATGAGGAATCCCCATCCCTGATAGATAACCTAAGGTCCATGATAAAAGATGAAGTGGGAGCAGCCATTGATGCCAAACTGGCTTCAGTCCCGTGTAAACCTTCTACCTCTACCTCTAATGCACTGTATATTCACCCTGAGCCAGAGGAGTCTGAGGTTGAAGAGGGTCTGCTATCCTCAGAATCCGATCCGGAGTTATCTGACGACACATCGGGCCGTCCTCTTTGTGCTGTAGAAGACACGGAGTCCCTTTTGAAAAATATTAGGGCCACTATAAATATGGAAGAGCAAAAAGAACCTCTTTCGATCCAGGATCAAATGTTCTTAGGATTGGCGGACAAACGTAAAAGGGTTTTTCCGGTCCATGAGAATATTAAAAAACTTATCCTCAATGAGTGGAAGGATCCAGAGAAAAGACAGTCAGTGCCCAGACTATTTAAAAGGAAATATCCCTTTACAGAAGAAGACTCTCTGTGCTGGGACAAACCTCCTAAAGTCGATGCCCCTGTAGCAAAAATTTCCAAAAAATCAAGCCTGCCGTTTGAAGATTTAGGTCTGTTAAAAGATCCAATGGATAAGAAGGGGGAGTCCCTACTTAAAAAAAAACCTGGGAGTCCACTACTGCTATACTCCGTCCTAGCATCGCCTCTACGTACACTGCCCATATCTTATCTATTTGGCTCTCTCAACTACAGGAGCATCTAGAATCAGGGACGCCCAGAGAGGATATTCTATCCTCTATTCCGATTTTGAAGCAAGCGTCAAATTTTTTGGCGGACGCCTCGGCCGATGTGGTGAAATTGGCCTCCAGGTCTGCAGCTCTTTCAAATGCCTCTCGTAGAGCCATCTGGCTTACAACATGGTCAGGTGATTCAGCATCCAAAAATAAATTATGTGCCATCCCTTGTGAAGGCGACAGATTGTTTGGTAGAACCTTAGACGATATTTTGGAAAAGGCGGCGGATAGAAAAAAAGGATTTCCTACAGAGGCAAAATTCTATAATCAGAGGCGGTCCTTTCGGAGCCAAAGACATCCTAACTTTGAGCAAAAGAAAAGGGATGCAAAATCATCCTGGCAGTCATCAAAAAATAAAACCAGAGGATTCTTGTTTAATCAGGAAAAACCCCGTAATCCTTCCCAATGACACCAGAGGTCCTGTGGGGGGGAGACTAAGGGATTTTTCCGATGCCTGGGAAAGTCTCGGAGCTTCCCCATGGGTTTTGGAAATTATAAGGTCAGGACTAAAACTGGAATTTTCTTCCCTTCCTTGGGACCTGTTTCTCATAAACAAAACTCTAAGTGGGGAAGATCAGGCTATCCTGGATATCCAGATAGATTCCTTGTTGGAGAAAAAGGCCATTGCTCCAGTCCCAGTAGAAGAACAGACAAAGGGATTTTATTCCCCAATGTTCTTAGTAAAAAAACCCAACGGGTCTTTCAGGGTTATCTTCAATCTAAAACACCTAAACAGGTTTCTACTTTACAAAAAATTCAGGATGGAGACTGTAAAGACAACAATAAACTTGTTGTCGACCGACTGCTTTATGGCTACGGTGGACCTTACCGATGCCTATTATCATATTCCGATTCACCATCAGTATCAGAAATACCTAAGGGTGGCAGTAAAACACCGAAAAACTCTGCGACACTTTCAGTTCCAGGTCCTTCCCTTCGGGCTAAGTTCGGCACCCAGAGTCTTTACAAAAGTGATGGCGGAGGTCTCTGGGGCCCTTCACCAACAAGGAATAATGATAATTCCATATTTAGACGATTTTCTGATTTCAGCCCCGTCAGAAATAATTCTTCAAAACCATCTTCAAAAAGTGGTAGACTGTTTCACAAGTCTGGGATGGATCCTGAATTTCCAAAAGTCCTGTTTAGTCCCTTCACAGGAAACGGTATTTCTAGGGATTCGGTTAAACTCCAAATTAACCACATCTTTCCTTCCAGCAGAGAAACAAACAACCTTGATCAACAAGGTGAAGGAGTTCCGGCAAGCAAAATTGGTCTCCTTTCGATACATCATGACCATTCTAGGATTTATGACGGCGACTATACCAGCAGTAAAGTGGGCTCAGTTCCACACAAGGCCTCTTCAGTCTTTTCTGTTAAAAACCTGGGATCGGAGCCAGCTATCTCTAAACAGGAAGGTAAAGATTCCAATGAATGTCAATCACTCTCTAACATGGTGGTGCAATCAAAAGAATCTGTCACAGGAAGTAGTCTGGCGCCACCCCCAGCAAGTGATAATCTCAACGGACGCCAGCAGCTGGGGCTGGGGAGCCCACTGGGAGCATGCAGTGGTCCAAGGACAATGGAACCTGGAATTGTCAAAAGCATCTTCAAACGTAAGAGAGCTCTCAGCAATATGGGAAGCGCTAAAAGCATTCTCTTCAGGAATCCAGGGAAGCCATGTGAGGATCCTCACGGACAACAGCTCAGCAGTGGCATACGTGAACAAGCAAGGAGGAACAAGGAGCCGTCCTTTAGCGGTAATATCTCAGAGGATTTTCTGCTGGGCGGAGCATCATTTAGATTCCCTCTCGGCTGTTCATGTGAAAGGAAAAGAGAACCTCTTGGCCAATTATTTAAGCAGACAAAAATTGAAGGAGGGGGAATGGAGCCTAAACCAGGAAATATTCGACGCCATCTGTACAAAATGGGGAACCCCGTCGGTGGATCTGTTCGCAACCCGAAAAAACAGGAAAGTTCACAGATTTTTCTCTCTTCTTCTACAGGACCATCCGGATCAGTTGGATGCCCTATCAAAACCTTGGCCCGGGGGCCTTCTGTATGCCTTTCCTCCTATACCGTTAATTCCCAGAGTCATTATGAAATCAGTGGAAGAAAAAGCAGACCTAATCCTAATAGCGCCAGGCTGGCCAAAGAGGACATGGTTCCCGATCCTCAAACAGCTTGTGGGAGAAGATTGTTGGATTCTTCCCCCAATACCAGATCTCCTGTCCCAGGGCCCAGTGCTGCATCCCTCAGTTCCCAACCTCCATTTGACAGCATGGAGACTGAGAAGGCTATCCTAAAGAAAAAAGGACTTTCCGATTCCATAATTTCCACTCTTCTGAGCAGCCGTAAGCCGGTAACTTCCAAAATCTACCACAGATATTGGAAGGCTTTCCTTTTAGCAGTCAGAGATGTGTGGGATCCTTCCTCTGCCCCTGACATTAGCCTGATTCTGAATTTTCTTCAAACGGGTTTAGAAAAAGGCCTTAAAGTTAGCACCCTAAAAGTTCAGACAGCGGCTATTAGTGCCTTTACGGGTACCAAATGGGCTGACTTAGATTTGGTAAAGAGGTTTTTCAAAGGGGCCACTAGACTTCGTCCCTCGATTAGATCCTATGTAGCTCCTTGGGACCTTAGTCTGGTCCTTTCGGTTCTCATGGAACCCCCCTTTGAGCCCGTTATCTCTATCCCATTAAGATTATTAACCTTTAAAACTGCCTTCCTCTTGGCCATCACTACAGCTAGGAGGGTAGGAGAGTTACAGGCTTTCTCCATGTTGCCCCTTATCTTACTGTCCTGGAAGATAGAATTATTTTAAGACACCCCCCTAGTTTTTTTCCCAAGGTTGTGTTGAAGTTCCATTGTCACCAGGAAATAGCTTTACCTTCTTTTTGCCCACAGGCTGTATCCGAAAAAGAGAGACTCTTCCATAATCTGGATGTCCGGAGATGTGTCCTACAATATCTGGAATCCACAAAATCGTTTAGGAAGTCTGATCAGTTATTGATCCGGTTTTTGGGAGCAAATCAGGGGAAGTCTGCCAGCAAGACTTCTATTGCTCGCTGGATCACATCATGCATTACCTTTTGTTACAAGTCCAGAGGCTTGTCTCCTCCGGTGGGTCTGAGGGCTCACTCCACCCGGGCAGTGTCTGCTTCTTGGGCTGAGGGGTCTTCAGCTTCACTAGAGGACATCTGCCGGGCTGCTACTTGGTCATCTCCCATGACTTTTTTTAAACATTACAAGCTTGATGTGTTTGCAAATAGGGACCTTTCATTTGGCAGGAAAGTGTTGTCTGCTGTGGTCCCTCCCTAAAATGATGATTACTTCTCTGGTATATCCTCTGGGTGTGCCGTTGTGGAGGTGTGAGGAAAAGATGATAATTACTTACCGGTAATTGGATTTTCCTTTAGCCTCCACAACGGCACAGGGTTTTCCCACCCGAGGTTTTTCTTTCAATGGTTGAAAATGTTGGTTGTTGTAACAAATTTTTCTTTCATTAAATTATTTGGCGTTAAAAAAAGCTTACGGAGTACTATGTTATTAACTGGAGAAGGTAAGAAGGAGGAGGCTTTTAAAGGCGTTGGTCTCAGTTGTTTCCTGTCCCTGGGAGGCGGGTTATCCTCTGGGTGTGCTGTTGTGGAGGCTAAAGGAAAATCCAATTACCGGTAAGTAATTATCATCTTTTCTCTGGTACCAGCAAGGATATTGAGGCAGGTTGGTTGGTGGCAATTCTGCACTCAGAAGATACTGGCTTAATGGTTGTTTGGTGAAAAGGGTGTCTTTACCCGTATTCCCTCACATCACAGCAGTGTCTATAGAAGCTGTCTTTATCTTCTCAAGGCTTTACTTGAGGCAATTTAGTAATGGTTCACTCTGGAGAAATCTGTAAGGCTGCAGTCTGCCTCCTCTCCACTCTGTAGCTACCCAGGAGCCCTCCCTCTTGGAAGGAAGCAGGACCAGCCAACTCCTACCAAGAGGGCAGGAACAGGGTGAGTAACCCTGTTCCTAACAACCTTTGCCATACCTTCCTTGCTCTTAGTAATATCCAGAAATTAAACAGTGAAATACAATGCATAACAATAAACAATTTGTAGTACCCCCAGGTCTGGGTACTATGCATACCTGGTATCTGGCTCTGCTTCCTGGTCCCAGCTTGACACAGGAAATGGCAGGAGATAACTGGTCAGCCAATCACTGGCTGCAGTGGTGAGAGGGATTGGCGAGGGAGATTTATCAAACTGGTATGAAGTAGAACTGGCTTAGGTGCCCATAGCAAACATTCAGATTCCACCTTTCATTTTCCAATGCACTATACTTTGATGTGTTCTAGTTTTTTTTATAGTTATTTTTGGCAAAAGAAAAAAAAAAAACAGGTCTGAAAAAAGCTATAAAAAATTAAGCTAGAAGAGCTGCTATGTACTCTGTGAGAAAGTAGCCAGGGCTGTGCAGTCAGTACACCAAAGGTCCGACCCCTTCATAAATGGCCAGTAATTAGTAATAACAAATTTCCTGTAGTAAAACGGGACCTTGGGACACCGGAAGGCTGGAGAAAGCCAAAGTGGCGGAGTTAAGCAATTATGGTAGCTCCCATTGACTTGAATGGGAGTTGCTCAAATGGTGTAGACCCTGAAGCTATGCTGTTTACATATTCTGGGTTGGGACAAAGTGGCCAGAGAGAGCCCGGCAGACATGTTTTTTCAAAATGGGAATACCCCTTTAAGTGCCCCAGCCCAACACCTATCTTGGCTCTGCTACACCACCGTCTCCATCCTCTCCCTTCATAATTGATAGACAGAGCTCTCCAAGCCCTGCTGAAAACCTGTGCGTGCACCATCAGTGACAGAGATACAGCTTACTTGTCGGTGACTGAGCGCAGTAAGAGCGGGTCCAGAGCGAGCGGTATCTCTCTGACGGCACATTCGCGGGTTTCGGCAGGGAGGAGAGAGACTGCATGCCGGGGCACTTCAGTGCCTCATTCATGCCTCTTTGGCACTTCACAGTGACCATAAGAAGCATTTTTAGAAGGTTGTAACCATGAACAAGTACAATAGAAGTATGGATAGACTCACTGCGTCTGTAGCTATGTAGCCATTTCGCCAGTTTTGTACGTGTTTTCTAGGTGACATTTTATTAACATTTCTCATCTTCCTAAGAAAGTTACATACAATATTAATAAGAGTTTTTTTGTTTTTGTTTTTTTTTTTTAAGCTGGATTCGGTACCTTTTTCCAGACTCCAGCCAATACTAGCCCTGACTCCAACTCCACAGCCCATAAAGTAGTCGAAATCCCATTCTCTGCTATTTCCGCTGGGTTTGATAACCAAACCCTGCATGCCTGGCTCTGCTCTCATTCCCAGCACCAGTTCCACCTGCCTTCTTGTCTGTGATGTACTTGAGGTTAGTGATAACGTCTGTACATTGCAGTGGACTGGAAGATGAGAGTATCTGTGATGGCATGTCACAGGAAGTGCCAAAACTAGAGTGAGGTAATCTCATGATAGCAGTACAAAAGGAGGAGCAAGCAGCACTTCGGACAGATAAGTGATTTACGAAACCACTTACCATATTTTTTGCTTTTATAAGATGAACCCCAGATTTTAGAGTAGGAAAATAAGAAAAAAATATTTTTCATCAGACCCCCTATAAATTTCAGGACATCACATCAGACCCCCATCGGACCTCAGATCAGACCACTGTGCCCCCATCAGACCTTAGATCAGCCCATCAGCCCCCATATTAGATGACTGTGCCCCCATCAGACCTCAGATCAGCACCATAAAGATAAAATAAAAAAAACTTTCACCTCTCCTGCGCCGCGGCTCTGCTCCGGGTCCGTTGCTCCTCTGTCTTCTCCTGCCGGCGCTGCACTGTCACCTGACCGCGTGCAGCGTCAGGTCATAGTGCGCGCATAGTGCGTCTTATAAAGCGAAAAATACGTTACTTCCACACGTTTAGTTCAAGTTGTGATTTACTTTTGGAGAACCTCTATTAGGCCGCTTTCACACGAGCGTGACGGATTAGGTCCGGATGCGTTCAGGGTGCGTTGAGGAAAACTCGCACCATTTTGAAAGCAAGTTCAGTCAGGTTTGTCTGCGATTGCGTTCAGTTTTTTCCCCGCGTGTGCAATGCGTTTTGATGCGTTTTTCACGCGCATGATAAACTGAAGGTTTACAAACAACATCTCTTAGCAACCATCAGTGAAATATGCATTGCATCTGCACTTGCTTCAGGATGCAATGCGTTTTTCACTGAAGCCCCATTCACTTCTATGGGGCCAGGGCTGCATGAAAAACGCAGAATATATAACATGCTGCATTTTTCACGCAACGCAGAACTGATGTGTGAAAAAAAACGCTCATGTACACAGACCCATTGAAATGAATGGGTCAGGATTCAGTGTGGGTGCTATGCGTTCACGTCATGCATTGCACCCGCGTGGAAAACCCGCTCGTGTGAAAGGGGCCTTAAGGGTTTGTGCAATATGGGAGGCAGTTGGAAACCCTCCCCCTTCTTTGGGCAGACCTGCAAAGAGAAGACTACTTACCTGCTTCCCACCGCTGGCTCCCTTCTCCTGCTCTCCCCAGCCTTGGCTGCTCCCCTTGTGTCATGTCAAATAGTGGGCTTAATTGTCCATTATTGGCACCCACATGCTATCGGCTATGGCGCTCGCACCGCTTCTGTGCGGGCACCATGTATTGTATTTTTCACCCATAGGACACACCTAGGTTTTAGAGGAGGAAAATAAGAAAAAAATATTTTTCATCAGACCTCAGATTAGAGCCACAATGTTAATAAGACCTCACCTCAGAGCCACAATCGGACCTCAGATCACTGCCCCAGTGTGAATAAGAACCTCCAATGTAAATGACTCCCAAGCAGACCTCAAATCAGACTCCCAAGCAGACCTCAAATGTGAATGATAACCCCCCTCCCCCTCCCAAGTAGACCTCAAATGTGAATGATAACCCCCCTCCCCCTCCCAAGTAGACCTCGGATCAGAGCCTGATGTGAATGAACTCAAAGCAGACATTAAAAAACAACAGAAAAGCCTCATTCACACGTCCGTGTCCGTGCTCAAATCCGTGAGCAGGTCAGTGAGGCATCCATGAAGCTGTCCGTGAAGGATCTGTGTTGGGTCCGTGTGTCCGTTTTATGCTGTCCATGTTGCATCCGTGTTTCACTGACACTGAACAACTGAAAAATAATTTTCAAAGCATCTCTTCTTAATGATCCGTGAAACACGGATGGCATCCGTGTTGCGTCCGTGGTTTTCACGGACCCATAGACTATAATGGGCGTGAGGGATCCGGGAACACGGATCAAGATAGGACATGCATATGTGCTAAAAAAACGGAACCACGGACCGTGATGAAACACTGATGTCTGAACACACACATTCAAATAAATGGGGACGTGTGCTGTCCGTGGAGAACACGTACAGGACACGTCTGTGAAACACTGACGTGTGAATGAGGCTTTACACCATTCCTCACATCTACACTCTTCTAGTTCATCCTGCCGCCGTCCTCTCGCTGTGTGTGGTGGCTGAGGACCAGAAAGTGGTGAGTACAGAACCCGGTGAGCACTGCATTCACCGCTTCCCGATCCTCCTGTATTAATGAGTGCTTCCATAATGAGAGCACTCAGTATTCGTCCCATAAGATGCACTGAGTTGTCCTGTATTTTTTTTAAACCAGTTCAGATCAGTGTAAAACAATAAAATAAGGGACACTCCCCTTACTGTTCACCTTCTCTCCTTTTTTGATGCTGCAATGTCCCCTGCTAGTCTCACCTTGTTTATTCCACTGGACACCCAGGCACTTCCAATGTATCAAGAAGGTAGCAGGAGTTGACCTGGTAAGTAGAGGAGATGAAATGATGATGATGATGATAGGAAGTACGAGATTACACACCCCACAAGAACACTGGGTTGTGAAAATAGTAGGCAAACAAAAGGGGAGACATTGTGGTTTATTTTGCAATTTGTGTTTTTCAAATATGTACCTATGGAGTGGCTAGTAAGAGGAGATACAATTTTACTGCACATCTTCACCATGGAGCCCTGCCCTAAGGCTGACCCGTCAGGCCATTCATTCTGAGAACAGACATCTAATAAAGTTTATTCCACACTACGGGTAGAAGTTTATATTTACTTAAAGGGATTCTGTCACCACGATTTTGCCTATTAAGCTATTTACACTACTGGATTCAGCTGATCATAAGGATTTCAAAAACGTTATTGTTAGAGGTCATAGATGAAGATTTGATGCTAAAAAAAAACGTTTTTTAACAACTGCCAATCACTTACTTAAGGAGCCCAAGGGGATGTGCCCAGCGCCGTTGGAGCCCAGGACCGCCCACCTCATTAATATTCACTTCACTGCTTCAAGCAGTGAAGCTCCGTCATGGCTGTAATCCCGCGCAGGCGCAGTACCTCAAGCGGTCTGCGCCCGTGCGGTCTGCGGGCATCGGCCTCAGAGGATGTTCTGCGCATGCGCCGGCTCTCTGCGCACTCCTTCCTTTCCGGGTCGAGCGGAGTGCCGACACACAAGGAGCTTTTTTTTTATTTTATTTTTTTATACTAGTAATGACTATGGAGGTTACTAGAGGTCCATGATACTCCATCTTCTATAGACATCATCATTTATAATATTAGGACAGCGACATTAGTCTTTTGCCACAGACTGGTCGCCCTGGAGTCACTGTGTTCTGTAGGCCTTATCCCACATGGCCGTTATCCTCTGAGGGTCTCGGACTGTTCAGGGCAGCAAGGAGTGTAAGCAGGGCAGAGGCCCCAGACTTGTTGTATAGAGAGTGCCTGATGAGAGGGCATGATGTCCTGATACTGTATTGAGAGCAGAGGGGTAAACCCAACCCTGCAGAGCCCCTTAACCCACATACTGCTACCTTGTAGAACTTTGACCCTGCAGAGCCCTCTGTGCCACCCTGAACCTACATAGCATCATACTATGCCACATTGACTAAGCAGAGCCCTTTGTTGTGCCACCCTAAATCTACATAGCATCGAACTTTAACACTCTGACCCTGTAGAGCCTTCCATGTCACCTAAACCTACGTAGCATGTAGGGTAAGCTTGCATGTGTGCGACCCTCGTTTTGACCTATGTGCCAAGTTGCAAAATGGATTCTCGAGCTTTAGGCGTTGGAAGAATGACTTTAATTGGGAGTCTACTGTTCGCATCTATACAGGTAAAAATTGTGTCACTGTGTATGGCTCTGATATGGGGCACTGTTTTGGAACCACTGTGTATGGCTTTTTGTGGTCTTATGATTGGTGTATGATGTTAGATTCATTTGAAATTGTCTACATTTGCTATTTATACATAGAAGACCGTTCTAGAGTAGACTAGTAATGGTTTCCCTGCAAAAAATAGAAACCTCTTAACATTATGAATGCCTTCTTTTTTTATTTGAATTACTGCAACTTTCCTACTCCTCTTTTGCTAAAAATACTCCTCAGAAATGATGAGACGAGTATTTTTACTCTTCCTGGAAAAAAATGTAGTGGGACCTCTGCTCTCGGCCCCTACTCAGTTGTCAGTTGACAAATAACCCTGGCCAAGATTTCTCTGGTCTGGACCGTGAGTTGATTGGAGATCAGGGGCATACTCTTCTCCTTTCTGCTTCATGTTCTGCTTTTTCCCAATTGCTGTATAACTTTCTAATCTTTAGGACCACTTATAGTTCCTTACAGGTTGTTTCTTGGATATATTTCCACTAAGTCGACTCATTTGTTGTTCAAAGCAGAACATTATATCTAAACAGTGGCATATATGAAAAATAACAGATTTGGAGGTGGGAAATTAAAGGGGCTGTCTCATTGTCTCAGACAATGGGGGCATATTCCTCCACTAGTGATATGCCCCCATTGTCTGTGATGAGACAACCCCTTTAAATATAGGGACTCTGAGTCCCTGTTTCCAAATCAAGCATTCTAGAAACAACAGAAGCTAATCCATTAGTGAGGGGAAAAAAAATGGTAACAAAGTATAGTCATTAAAGGGAATGTGTCATCAGAAAATATCCTGCTGTTTAAATCACTTTATGTTTAACATATTTTTAAATAATTTTTGATGGTTATTTTTAAATTTTCCATGTCACTTTGTATATTTAAACTAAAACCAAAAATCCTGCAGTTTTCATACAGGCCACTATGTCTAATAATCGGCACCACTTCTTAGTTTGTACAGATCATTTTACTGCAGTTATCTGTCATCCTAATCCTGTCTGTAATGATATCACCTCTGTGTACAGATAAGACAGGATCCTCCATTCACCATAGATGATGGTCAGAGCTTATCTATTCTTTCCTTGTACAATGACTTCTGCACAGGTCGCAGAACATGCCTAGAAAACTCTCCCATGGAAGTCAATAAGGTCCCCTCCTGGCCATTGTGTCTATGGCCCATGGGGCTGCCATAAAACAATTTTCTTAATGCTTTGTAAATGATGTAAAGAACAGCTCAGGCAAGATGGCCGCCCCTATAATCATGTTCAGAAAACATAATAAAAAAATCTACAATCAGAAAATAAAGAGATTAGAAAAAAAGGATTTGTGTTACTATCTGGTTTTAACTGGCAGATAAAATTTTTGGTGACACATTTCCTTTAAAGACTGAAACACAAAAACATCATGAGTAGACAGTCACGAGAGACAAAGGGGTGGAAGGGAAGGAAAGGGATGAATAGGTCAGGTACAAGATTTCCGAGAGGGGGCGCCAAGTCAAAGGCAGTTCATTATGCAGAAGGTATCCCATGGGTCCCAGATAGTGTGAAACACTTCCACAGAGTAGTTAAGGGGACGCCGTCAAGTATTCCATGGAATAAAGTTCCTTTAATCTAGATATTAGCAGCAGCTGAGAGGGATGGATGGTTTATTTCCATAATTTAGCTAGTGTTTTGGCTGCAGTACATAGTTGAAGAAACAGCCTGGGGGATTGTCCATCTCAGTGCTTTGCGGGAATGTTCATCAAATATACCAAGGAGTCCAACTTCATCTCAGAATGGAATTATTTAGGGGGCATTGCCAGAAAATGTGGAACAGGGTGGTGGTCCTCTTCAGGCAACGCCAGCAGGCGGGTGAAATGGAGAGAGTAAAGCAAAGCTGGAGTGTGGTACCAGTGTTGCTACAGATCAGTGGTTGTGGAACCACCGTGCCAAGTAATGGCTTTGACGTTTGGCCAAACCCTAAGGGCGTTATTCCAGCACTCCCCTGGTTTTCATCCCTTAAACTCTGTACAGGGATGTGGACTTTGCTGCAGTGGAGTAATCAGACTGCTACCACCTAGGACCCCTCAGTGTATTTGGGATGGGGACCTGGTGCCATAGAAATCAGTTTGGACAAACCAGAAATATCCACAATTTTTCAATCTCAGTCCACTTATTAAAGGCCTGGTGCATGGCCCAGAAACGGATAATTCTCAAGTGGGTCGCCCAATAGTAGTGTAAAACATAACCAAAAGACCTCCTCGGTTCACTGCGATAAGCATAAAGGACTGTGGTATATGATGATGATTTTTATCATTCCATATGAATTTAATTATGCAAGAGTTTCAGATCAAAGGAACGCATGTCGGAAGGGTTTCAAAATAGTATGACTTAGGTAGGAGTGACCTTGTAACCTCCACTATGCAACCTAAGAGGGAGATTTTTAAGGGGCTTCATTTAAAGGGGTTGTCCCATTACAGACAGTGGGGGCATATCACTAGTTATCGAGATTGAATCAAAATTTTGGTGTCGTGACAACCCTAATATGCAGTCTACTTTTCTAAATTCATGCATGTTCTGTTGTAGGCTGTATTAACCCTTTTAGGACTGATGGTCAATGATGCCTTAATGCTCAAGCCATATTTTGCACTTTTGGTATACATTGCTTAACACATCAGTATCTGTTTTTCAGCTGTGCATACCACACATATTTTTATGTTTTTTTTCAGAACACATGAGGCTTAAAATTATATAGGGGGTCATTTACTAAGCTGAAATACACCTAAATTAGGTGTATTTCAGGCGCAGATGGCAGCGCAATGGTTAGTTGCGCCACTATCGCATATTCACCCCGCTCACGCCAGTTCTAAAATTGTGGGCGGGGAAGGGCGCATGTTTTAGGCGTAGAAAATGGTCTAAATGTAAGACAGCTAGGAAGCGTTCACCATTATTCGTTTTAGAAGATGCAGGACCATTTCCCCCCTACATTTGGGGGAAAAAAGTGCGTCTTATAAAGTGAAAAATACGGCATATCATCATTATCAACATTCACATATACAAAGTTTAATTTGATTCCAATTCTCCTTCTTGCATTATTTTTTTTGTCAGTGTATATATACACAGTATATTAACCCCTTCAACCCCGGGCCTGTTTTCACCTTCATGCCCAGGCGATTTTTTGCAAATCTGACATGTGTCACTTTATGTGGTAATAACTTTGGAACGCTTTTACTTATCCAGGACATTCTGAGATTGTTTTCTTGTGACACATTGTACTTCATGACAGTCATAAATTTGAGTCAATATATTTCACCCTTATTTATGAAAAAATCCCAAATTTACCAAAAATTTGGAAAAATTTGCAAATTTGCAAATTTCAATTTCTCTACTTTCAAAATACACAGTAATACCTCCAAAAATAGTTATTATTTTACATTCCCCATATGTCTACTTTATGTTGGCATCATTTTGTAAATGTCATTTTACTTTTTTAGGACGTTAGAGGGCTTAGAAGTTTAGAAGCCATTTTTCAAATTTTCACCAAATTTTCCAAAACCATTTTTTTGAGCACCAATTCAGATATAAAGTGATTTTGAGGGGCTTACATAATGAAACCCCCCATAAATGACCCCATTTTAGAAACTACACCCCTCAAGTTATAAAAAACTGCTGTTACAAACTTTGTTAACCCTTGAGGTGTTCCACAAGAATTAAAGGAAAATGGAGGTGAAATTTCAAAATTTCAATTTTTTGGTAGATTATTCATGTTAATAATTTTTTTCTTGCAACACAGCAAGGTTTAACAGCAAACTAAACCTCAATATACATTGCTCTGATTCTGCAGTTTACAGAAATACCCCATATGTGGTGGTAAACGTCTCTATGGGTTTGTGGCAGTGGTCAGAAGGAAAGGAGCGCCATAGGGATTTTGGAGGCAGATTTTGCTGGAATGGTTTTTAGGCACCATTTTGTAATTGAGAGACCCTGATGTACCCCTACAGTAGAAACCCTCAAAAAGTGACCCCATTTTAGAAACTACACCCTTCAAAGAATATATTAAGGGGGGTACTGGCCACTTTGGCCCCCTAAGCGTTTTATGGAATTTGGAAACACTTGGCTATGAAAATGAAAAGTTTCATTTCTTCCAATAAAATGTTGCTTTAGCCGCAAATTTTTCATTTTCACAAGAGGTAACAGGAGAAAAGCACCCCATAATTTGTTCCCCATTTTCTCCTGAATACGGCAACACCCCATATGTGGTGGTAAACTGCTGTTGGGGCACATGGCAGGACTCAAAACAGAAGGAGCGCCATATGGATTTTGCAGAACAGATTTTGATGGATTGGTTTGCGGGTGCCATTGATTTTTTATTTTTTGAGTTATTGTCTTATGTGGGGGCTCATTTTTTGCGGGACGAGATGACGGTTTGATTGGTACCATTTTGGGGTACATAAGACTTTTTGATCGCTTGGTATTACAGTTTTTGTGAGTCAAGGTGAAAACAAATAGCTGTTTTGGCATGGTTTTTTTAAAAAAATTTTTTACAACATTCACCTGGGGGGCTATCTCATGTAATATTTTTATAGAGCAGGTTGTTACGGACGCGCCGATACCCAATATGTCTAACTTTTTTATTTTTGGAACGTTTAACACATTAGATGCATTTTAGAACAGAATAAAATCTTTTTTTTGTGTTGCCATTTTCAAAGAGCCATATTTTTTAAGTTTTCAGGCGATTGTCTCAGGTAGGGTATCGTTTTTGCAGGACAAGATGACGGTTTGATTGGTACCATTTTGGGGTAAATACACCTTTTTGATCGCCTGCTATTACACTTTTTGTGAGGCAAGAGGGAAAAATATGGTTGTTTTGGCATAGTTTTTATTTTTTATTTTTTGCACCATTCACCCGGGGGGCCATCTCATGTAATATTTTTATAGAGCAGGTTGTTACGGACGCGACGATACCCAATATGTCTGACTTTTTAATTTTTGGATAGTTTTACACATTAGATTTATTTTTTGAACAGAATAAAATCATTATTTTGTGTTGCCATTTTCAAAGAGCAATATTTTTTTCAGTTTTCAGGCGATTGTCTCAGGTAGGGTATCGTTTTTGCAGGACAAGATGACGGTTTGATTGGTACCATATTGGGGCAAATATGCCTTTTTGATCGCCTGCTATTACACTTTTTGTGAGTCAAAAGGGAAAAAAATGTTTTGGCTTAGTTTTTTAAAAACTATTTTTACAGCATTCGCCTGGGGGGCCATCTCATGCAATATTTTTATAGAGCAGGTTGTTATGGACGCGGCGATACCCAATATGTGTATAATTTTTATTTTTGGAAAGTTTTACACATTAGATACATTTTTGAACAAAATAAAATATTTTTTGTGTTGCCATTTTCTGAGAGCCATATTTTTTTATTTTTCAGGCGATTGTCTTAGGTAGGGTCTCATTTTTTGCGGGACAAGATGACGGTTTGATTGGTACCATTTTGGGGTACATACGCTTTTTTGATCACCTGCTATTACACTTTTTGTAAGGGAAGGTGACCAAAAAATGTCTGTTTTGGCACAGTTTTTTTTTTTTTTTTTTTTTTTTTTTTACTGCGTGCACCTGATGGGGTGGATCATGTGCTATTTTTATAGAGCCGGTCGATACGGACGCGGCGATACCTAATATGTCTATTTTTTATTTTTTTTTTTCACTATTTTTTTTTTTTATATTATTTTGTAAAAATGACGTTTTTCTTTTTTTGGAGAACTTGAAACTTTTTTTTTGTAAAACTTTATTTTTTTTCACTTTTTTTTACTTTCTTATTTTACACTTTTTATTCACTTTTGGGGGTCTGATCCCCTTACAATGCATTACAATACTTCTGTATTGTAATGCATTGGCTGGAAGTGTATTACTCAATGTAATACACTTCCAGCACACTGCCTGTGAGATCCAGGGGGCTGGATCTCACAGGCTTCCGTAGATAGCAGCCGGATGCCTAAGGAAGGCATCCGGCTGCTATCTCAGCCATCGGGTCCCCGTCACAGCAGCGCGGGGACCCGATGGCAACCCCTTCCGCCCGCATCGCATGTGCCGCGGTCAGCGCTGACCGCGGCACATGAAGGGTTAATGCGCCGGCATCGGTGTTTTCACCGATGCTGGCGCATTCCTCAGGGGTCCGGCACCTGGGCACAGCCGGACCCCCGACTCTGATCGGGCGGGCGCAGCTCCTGCACCCGCCCGATCAGCGCTCAGTAATAGTACGGCGCTGGGCGTCTAGCACCTTGCCGCAGCGCCGTACTATTACGGCGCTGGTCGCCAAGGGGTTAAACTATGCCAGCCTATTTCTTCTGATTATAGGGACACATATTTGTTTAGTTTTTGCTAAAAAAAAAAAATTAGGACATAATCTACGCATCTACATTTCTGTTTTTCAAGTGCATTTTTTTGCATTATTTATTTTGTAGTCCTCACAGTGTCTTTGCAATTGACCCATGGTGTTCAATAGAGTTGAGCGAACGTGCTCGTAACGAGCACTGTAGAGCTCGGAGCCCCTGCGCTTGAATGGCCGCAGGCATCCGGATCCGTCCTCACCTGACTGTAAGTCAATGGGGACGGATCCGTTTGGTATGACACACGAGTGTGTCATACCAAACGGATCCGTCCCCACTGACTTGCAGTCGGGTGAGGAGGACGGATCCGGATGGCTGCGGCCATTCAAGCGCAGGGGATCCGAGCAGTACAGTGCTCGTTACGAGCACGTTCGCTCAACTCTAGTGTTCAAACCTCAGAATCAGTCCCAAAATATCTACCAATGAGCAATGTAGACTCCCCTGGGTATTCAGTAACACATGTATGGGGGGGAAATAGCTGGTTATTTTCAGTTTTTGATGCAAGGTGGGGAAATAAAAAAAATAATAATTTTGTCTTGTTTCAATTGTACTTTTCTCATACATGTTTTTTATTTTATCTTACATATAGTGATAAAACAATCAGAATCAGACCAAAAAATAGAGACTCCTTAAAAAAAAATAGTAACTATTAAGGTGTTTGAGTGGACTATTTTAAAATTAAGGGGTTTTATTGTTTTATCTAGTTTTGTAGGATTCATTTTGAAAAATGCAATTCATCCGTGGTTTCAGATTAGTAGGCAAAAACAAAAAAAAAATGCTTATTGACAAGTCAATTTTAAAATTGAGCCTTAGAATAGTAAATTTTAAAGCTTTCAGTAATGTACAAGGCTGGCATAGGTAGGCAGTTGGGGCAAAAATGTTGACCACAGCTCCTTTTACCTTGTTCAGTGCAGAGGTGGCACCCACATCGGGTGTTTTGAGTTTTAGGGATAACTGACAAAAAGTGTCAATCGTTTGGCCTCTAGACATCATCAGATTCCAGGGGCAACATTTGGCCTTGGTTCAGGAACAGGAGCTGTCCATAAATTATATCTTGGTACATCAAAAAGTTATTGGTGACACCTGCCTGTCTGAACAAAACAAATGATTTGTAAATTGGATGACTTCCTATGGCTTTGAAAGGTCACTAAGTTTTCATAAAACTTTTGATAGCTCATAAAGATTGGTTTTGATTGGTAGAGTCTAAGACCTCCACTGATCGCCGGAATGAGGCGAGAGAAGTATTTGCACATCGCATTCTCTCTCTTGTCGCTGCAAGAGAGTAAGCAAGATGGACTCAATAGGGAGTCTATGGGCCCATTGTGATTCTGTCCCTGCAATGGAGAGAGCACAATATGCTAGCGCTTCTCTCTCCATTCTAGTGATCATGGGGGCCTCAGCACTCAAGTCACAAGTAAGCAGCACATGTATGACTTATCAAAAGTTTTATAAAAACTCTAACGCTATAACACTCGTTTTACAGGTCAGTATCACCCAAATATTTGTTGTATTCGGCTATGTACATGGGCTTTTGTTTTTCTAAAATCATAGTGTCTTCTGTATGTACTTTATGTGGAGACCAGCAGACACTGCCTTTTTAAAGGAGTTGTCCCATCTGGGCCTTTTGAACGGTCAAGATGAGAATAACCACAGTAAGCACCAGGGGAGGTGGAATTACAGAACTGGCCAAGCTGCTGTGCCCATCTTTTTCCATAATTCCCATAGCCGTGAACGGTAGTTACACAATCAAAGTAGCACAGCAAGCTACACTGTTTCTGCATTTCATAACTTTTTGGAAAAATTAACCAAAAAAATTGGGATTTTTATATAATCTCTCATAGTCCAGAGAATCCGTTGAAGGGCACCAGTGTAGGTGCTGTGAATGGGGCTTGTTTCCCTATATGAGCTCATAGTAGGTTTCTTCAGAATACCAATAAGAGTCAATGCCAGAAATGTTTCAATTTGTGGCCATTTTTCCACCATTGGATAGTAAAAAGGTTTTTTTCTGAATAAACTGATTCCTATAGGTTTATCTCCGTTACTATTAATGCAAATACCTTTTCATCCAAAAAATTTGAAAAAAAAATGTAAGGGGCCAAAACCACTTACATCAATTGTTATACACTGCATTAAAGGGATTTTCTGGGAGTTTTATACTGATGATCATCTGGATAGGTTATCAGTATCTGATTGGTGGGGGTCCTACACCCGGGACAACAGCTGTCGAGAAGGCAGCGGCACTTCTCTCTGCTTTTTGTAGGCCAGTGACGACATGTTCATCAGTCATGTGGCCTAGGAGCAGCTCGGCCCCATACAAGTGAATTGAGCTGAGCGTGACACCAAGCACAGCTGCTGTACAATGTATGGCGCTGAGCTTGGTGAGCTGAGAGAAGGCAGCAGTGCTCACAGGAGTGCCGGTGGCTTCACAAACAGCTGAATGGCAGTGGTCCCGGTTGTCAGAGCCATCATATACAGATGATCTCTCCTCTATTTGGGAGTGATATTGCAGATATTGCAGAAACATCATCTTGTTCTATTCAGTATACATTTACCGTATTTTTCGCTTTATAAGACGCACCCCAGATTTTAGAGTAGGAAAATAAGAAAAAAATATTTTTCATCACACCTCATATTAGACCCCCCCCCCTATAAATTTCAGGACATCACATCAGACCCCCATATAAGCCCTCCATGTCATACCCCCATCAGACCTCAGATCAGCCCACTATGGCCCCATCAGACCTCAGATCGTCAGAATGTGCCCCCATCAGACCTCAAATCAGCAGAATGTGCCCCCATCAGACCTCAGCTCAGCAGAATGTGCCCCCGTCAGACCTCAGCTCAACAGAATGTGCCCCCATCAGACCTCAGCTCAGCAGAATGTGCCCCCATCAGACCTCAGCTCAGCAGAATGTGCCCCCATCAGACCTCAGCCCAGCAGAATGTGCCCCCATCAGACCTCAGCCCAGCAGAATGTGCCCCCATCAGACCTCAGCCCAGCAGAATGTGCCCCCATCAGACCTCAGCCCAGCAGAATGTGCCCCCATCAGACCTCAGCCCCAGCAGAATGTGCCCCCATCAGACCTCAGCCCAGCAGAATGTGCCCCCCATCAGACCTCAGCCCAGCCCACCCAGCCCACTCACCTCTCCTGCGCCGCGGCTCCGCTCCGGGTCCGGCGTTCCTCTGCCTTCTCTGGCCGGCACTGCACTGTCACCTGACTGCGTGCAGCATCAGGTCATAGTGCGTGCAATACGTCCTGACGCTGTACGCGGTCAGGAGAGTGCAGAGCAGGCCCGGAGAAGAAAGAGGAGCGCCGGACCCATAGCGGAGCCGCGGCGCAGGACAGGTAAGAGAGACTTTTATTTTAACCTTATGTGGCTGGATGGGCTGATCTGAGGTCTGATGGGGGGTCCCGGCACCTTATACATACAAGTGAGCGCTCACTTGTATTTTCTTTATAAGACGCACCGCAATTATTCCCCTACTTTTGGGGGGGGGGGGGGAGTGTGTCTTATAAAGCGAAAAATACGGTATGTCCCCGCAATGGTGCATGTTGTTTGGTCACTGGTTCTGATCCTTTTTATACAAAGATCAGAATGCACGTTGCAAAAACGCTGATCATAGTGACAACAATCGAATCAATGAAAGGCTTCCTCATTCCCAGGGCTTCGGTTACTCTCAAAGTATAAGGCTATAAGGCAAAATCTGCTGCTGACTGAGTAGTGGAAAAGAGGCATTTTTCACTGTGTGGTCCTCACAGAAAATGTTTCCCATTGACTTCAGTGGTAGTGTTTTTCAGCTGCTGATTTGAAAAAAGCTTGAAAAGTTGCATGTTACTAAGATCGGATGGTGGTTCTTAGAATTCAATTAATTATTTTACCGTTTCTCTGACAAAAAAAAAAAAAAACAGATATCCTTCCAGCTGGTGATTCTTCTGATCTGCCACCAATTTTTTTTCTGCTGCAGATTTTGCTGTGTGAACTAAACCTCGGACTGAGATCACATGGCAAAATCAGTAACAGAATCAACAGTGGAAAGCAGGTCTATTTGGTGACTTTTCCGGATAGCATTCCACTGAGGAGAATCCACAGCATTTACACCCTGGCTGTACCCTCATTGTTCTCAAATTTTCAGGATATGATGCGGACACCTCTTACGTTTTTTGAAGCTACCCTCTTGGCCTAGAGGCATAGCAATCTGCTGGAGTGATAAACCAAGGTCTCTCAGTTCAAGAATTCTGTCCCTCTTAGTTTGGAACGTGGCGATAACTGGCATGTTAGCAAACAGGAGGCCTCTCAGAAGACTTGATCTGAGTTTTCATGTGGTTAAAAAACTTTCAATCTGGTTTTTATGCCCTTCCCACATGACACCTGGCAGCTAGGTGCTTGAAAATAAAATCTGAACGACACCTGCTACTTCCTCAATTTGCATAGCCTTACGGCTTTTCCTCCTTGGTGTTGCAATTTCAATGTTGACGAGTGTATATAACTTACAGTTTACAGCCATCATTAATCTATAGGGTGAGCACTGCCTGACAGAAGAAGGGAGGGACCTAGGTATACTGCGGTATAAATCAGATATCTTGTGTTTAATTTATTTTCAAGCTTCATTCTAGTTGATATGGATTTATCCTCCTGAAATATTTTGGAAACCTAATGTGCAGCTCAAATAACAGTGCACATGCTAATTATCTGCAAACACTATTATGATTTGTAATCATGTTTCATTTATTATTATTTTATATCACCCAGTGTTTCATATGGATACATGTGTACAAAATGCATGCGATTATCTTAATATAAATGTATCTTTGTAATGACAATGCAAAATGTTCTGTACAGAGCGTAAAATCAATAGTCTAAATAGAATACTGCCCCAGGAAGTTTACAGATTTATAGGGCACCTGTGTACTGTAACCAGCCCTGAAGCTGACTCAAATCCTCCTAATGATTTTCTCTTAGGACTGGGTAAACCCAAGGTAAGCTGCTGTAGTATTCCAAAATCTACTGATTGCTTCACACTTTTGTGTTTGAGTCATCAGAAAATTACCTATTGTATAAAATCAAGATTTATGCTAAAACTATATTTTAAGATACCATTTTTTTGCTTTAAAAATTGCAGCTGATGATAAGACGCACCCCAGGTTTTAGAGGAGGAAAATAAAAAAATATTTTTCATCAGACCAACCCCCAACCCTACCCCCCCCCCCCCCCCCCGTATCGGGACCTCACATCAAATCCCCATCAGACTTCAGATCAGACTACTATCAGACCTCAATGTGAGACCCCCCCCCACCAGACCTCAGATTAGATCCATGCCAGACCCCTATTAGACCTCCATGTCAGACCCCCATCAGACTTCCATGCCAGACCCCCATCAGACCTCTGATCAGACTTTTAAACTAAATAACTTTACTTACCTCTCCTGCTCCGCTGCTCCTCTCCAGGTCCGGCAGTCTCTGCAGAAGTCACGCTCCCTTGTCTTCTCCAGGCCCTCGCTGCACTGTTATCTGACTGCATGCAGCATCAGATCATAGTGCTCGCACCAACTTATGCTGTATGCAGTCAGGACCTGTAGTGAAGCACGGCTCCAGGGAAGAAGACCAGGCAGGGTGAGTACAGGAAGCGCCCACAGTGCTTCACTCCCCGCACCTACCAGGGCTGTGGAGTCCGTAAGCCAAAGCCCCGACTCCAACTCAATTTCCCCTGACTCCGACTCCCAATCCGATTCCGACTCCCTCATACATGGCGCATGTTTAAGTGATAACTTTAAACAAACTTTGCATAAATCAATAGTACAGATATGTCATGACAAAAAAAATTGTAATATATGTTTTACTAGATATCTTTACTTTGAACTTTCAGTATCAGGCTTTTCACTGGGTACAGCTCACTAAGAGCCTGATGTATGAAAACTTTCTAAGACTTTCTTTGTTTCCCCAGAACACTATATGAAATGAAAGGGGAGCTGTAATTGGTTTCTATGGGCAACAAAGAAACTTCTACACCTTGACAGTTTTCATACATAGGGCCCCAGGTGTTTTACATCAGAGGAAAAGCAAACTAAAACCTAAAGCATACAGAGAGAACATGCACTGGACAATTGATTTATGCACAGTTTATGGAAAGTTTAGATATACTAAGAAGTACTTGCCTTAAAGGGGTTTTCTCGGCAAATTGATTCACTGGCTGACAGGCAGTTTGCACTCACTCTGTCTCCTCAAGCTGTGGGTGGGTTATTAGCATATATTAACTTACTCTGACAGAGCAGGAGACAATTACAGGTAAAGCCATGCTTCAGTCCTCTCAACACTTAGACCTTTTGCTTACTGCAGGTAATCACTCAGAGCTCAGTCCCATCATTCTTCACTGCTCTCAGCCAATCAGATAACAGTCTTTCTGGTCTGCAGGTTACCATAGAAACCTGTGTGTAGTGAGAGACCTGCTGAACTGTCTATAGTTCATGACTGACCAATGTATTTAGAAAATGTCTTCTTTTAACTGTCCCTTTTATGTTGAAAGCTAATCTTTGTAACTAGTGAGAAAACCCCTTTAATCCTGTTTTCTCTAGTAGGTCTGAGATGAGTGCAGCCATTCCTTCCCAGTGCCTTTTTCCTCTGATCTGTAGCGGAGGAGCTTCACTACTGAGCATCTACATAAAGGGCAGCACACAGTCATCTCAACTAAAAGCCTAGATCCTTAGTTCAGGAATAGAACAGACATTTATAGGACATTTCATCATTTTCCCAAATTCTTATGAAAATATATTCAGCACATACAGCATTGAACTAACTGTACAAATTTATTCTATATTTTTGGAGTCGGAGTTGGTCTGTTTTATGCCGACTCCGACTCCACAGCCCTGGCACCTACTGCATACTAGTGAGCACTTCCATAATGAAAGCACTCACTAGTATTCGCCTTATAAGACGCATTTCCCCACCCACCAACTTTTAATAAGTTTATAAGTTCGTCTTATAAACCGAAAAATGCAGTACTTTGGTTGGTTTGTATTTTTCCTTTTGCAGTCGATATTGTCTGAGCTACATATATGGATAACCAATCCTCAGGCTACATAATCAATATCAGATTGGTGGGGGTTCTATACCCTGCATCAACCGGAAACGGTGTATGGAGCTAGAAGTAGACAGCTCTGTATACTGTGTAGTGCCCATCCTGTGCTACTGCAGCACAGCTCCCATTCAAGGGATTTGGAACTGAGTTGTGGTATCCTGCTAGAAACTACACAGTGTATGGGGCCTTTGCTTCTGCTCTGTACACTGTACAGTTTGTGGTGCCTTGGCTGCCGGGTGTCAGAGTCCCAGCGATCTGATGACCTATCTTGATGATAGGACTAGGGTAGTCACGATACCAAAATTTTGATTCGGTTTCGATACCATAAAAAAGTATTGCGATATTCGATACCACATGAAAAAATAAAACACCAAAAAAAGCTGCGTGCATTCCGCATTTTATAAAACGTCCAGCTCTTAATAGAACAGTCCTATCCTATTTTTTTTTTTTTTGGGGGGGGGGGGGGGAACAAGGTGACAAAAAATGGCGAATCGTGCATTTTTTTTCATTTATTTTTTTTCCTCTTACGGCATTCACCGCATAGGAGATATTTTTCAATATTTTAATTATTTAGACTTTTTGGACGTGGCCATACCTAATATGTTTATTTGTTATGTTTTATATGTAAAATTGGGAATGGGGAATTTAAACTTAATATTTTGGTTTTTTTTTTAACTTTTTATTTCCTATTAGCCCCCTTAGGGGCTAGAGCCCTTGTCCTATGCACCCTAATAGAGCTCTATTATGGTGAATAGGACTTTATACTCTCCCTGCTGCCCTGTGCTTTGTGCACACAGCAGCAGGGAGCTTACCATGGCAGCCAGGACTTCAGTAGCATCCTGGTTTCCATGGTAACCGATCGGAGCCCTGCGATTACACTGCTTGGGCTCCAATCGGAATCTACCACTGCACCACCAATGAAGAGGGGGAGGGTGAGAGGGGACCCTGCCACCAATGATTTAATACTGGGGAATTGGGGGGGGGGGGGGGGGCGCACTGCGCCACCAATGAACATTACTATGATTTAATACAAGTGCAGGAGCGGGTGCCGGTGGCAGAATCACATAGCCGGCACCTGACTGCATTAAATCATAGTAATGTTCATTGGTGGCGCAGTGCGCCCTCCGCTTCTCCGCCCCCCCTCATCTCATTCGTGGCAGCAGCAGCACGGGGGGAGGGAGAGCTTCCTTCTCCCCTGTGCTACTGAGCGAACATGGAGTGCGCTGACAGCAGCGCACACCATGTTCTTTGATACTAGGCTGTGCAGTGGCGCAGCCTAGTATCGATAACAGGCAAATCCCGGTATCGTATCGATACCGGGACAAAAGTATCATCTGGGTATCGAGAATTCGATACCCGGTGCAACCCTAGATAGGACATCCAATATCTGTTCACCATACCAGACCTTTAAAGGGTGCCTATAGTTTGTTTTTATGACTTTTTGAATAAGCTTTTGTGTGTATGTGTATATGAATAATAACACCATATCTGAAGATCATATGATCCACATACTCTAGGCTCTTTCTTCAATTCTTAGTTCTCCACAAGCTAATGGGTGAAGACTAGCTGTTATGAAAGCTTATTAGAGTTCATATGGAGAAAACGGAAGCCTCTGCTCCCTAAATCAGAAGTAGCAGCATGGATGACATTTTAGAGAAGTAGTGAATAGGAGTGATGTGAATAAACCACTGAGGATGCGATAGAAAACTCACTATTAGGGCTCATGCACGCGACCGGTGCCCGTATTGCGGTCCAGCCGTGTGTAGCCCGCATTACGGATCGCGGACCCATTCACTTCAATGGGTCCGCAATCACAGAGATGCGGAGAGGAGGCACGGATCGGAACACCACGGAAGCACTACGGTGTGCTTCCGTGGTGTTTCTGGCCGTGCCTCCGCACCGCAAAAAGTAGTGCATGCGCTTCGGACCGTCGGATGCAGATCGCGGACCCCATTCAAATGAATGGGTCCGCGATCCGAATGCGGCTGCCCCACTGACAGTGCCCGTGTGTTGTGGACCGCAAATTAAGGTCCACAGCACGGGCACTGAACACACACGTTCGTGTGCATGAGCCCTTAGCTGAAGCCTCTCTGTGTATGTATGTTTTTCTATTACTCAGCTCCTCTTTCTTCTCGCCACTCCTTTCTCTGTAGACTTATATGGGCAGCATCTCTGTCTTTTTGCATCTCTTCCCTTCTCCTCCCTCTCCCTAGACTTTTATGGGCAGCATGTAATCTGATCCCACAGTGAGCTGAAAGTTAATCTTTAAAAACCAAATTGGGATTAGCAGAGAATACAGAGTGAGCGAATTTTCTAGGAGGGAGGGTGGCCTAAGAAGAGTAGAGAGGAGGGAAGGAAATGCACCTGATCAGTGGAGAGTGAGACATTTGTATCTGATTAGATATATTACAAAGTTTCTTATATCAGCTGCACTATTACTTTGAAAGTGCAGTGCCTACTTTAATTTACTTTTAGTATCTAATTAATTTTAAAGGGGTTGTCCCGCAGATTGGGAGGTCCGATAACGATCATCACTTTCAGGCAGGAGTGGTGTTGGAAGCTATACAGTATAGGGAACGAAAGCAGAAGTCTCTGTACGCAGTGTAGCTTGACATTCTCTTGAATGGGAGCTGAGCTGCAGTACCTCGGCACTGCCAGTATGTGCCGCTGGCTACCTGAAACAGCTGATCGCTTTAGGTACCTGGTGTTAGACCCCCGCCTATCCGATATTCATGATCTGTCATGAGAATAGGTCATCGATATCTTAGTCCTGGAAAATCCGTTTAAGTTACATACACCAAATCTGAAGATGTGCTCCTGAAAGATTTTGATGACAACAGATCTCGTCTGTTACCAGAGACCAAATTGTATAATTGGATGGAATAGTGACAGTCATGTATGGACAGTCATGAATATGAATTGAGATGTTAATTCACAGCAAGTCTCCATGACAACACTGAAGTGGACAGGAATCCGAATGGGACAAGTTGTAATTAAGAATGTTTCAGTAGTGCAGCCTCAGGCTTTGAACCTGCAGCTTTAAGCATTTTTTTCTTCTTTCCTTGCATGAGTTTACAATTAATACCTTAGGACGTTACAGCTGGTTACCTGCAAGAGGAAATATTCTGCTTTTTCATTTACTGATGAAATGATTTGAATCATAAAATTAGATCTGTAAATCTGGGGTTTGTACATACACTGCATTGTTTTTTGTCACCATATATAAACCAACAAAGCGTAACCTTTTTATTTGACACCTTTGTCCGGCCAGGAAGTTAATGTTTAATCTAGTTCCATGTGGCAGAACAAATCCCAGAAGACAGAAGTGTTAATAAAGGGCAGTTGCTTACTATTACCACTTCAGATTGTAATTGCCACACTGGATGCTGCAATATAAAATCACGGCAAAACGACTTCAACCTATGAGTATTTCATACATTCCTATTTGCTAACATTGCGCATTGGCAGCCTTAAACTTGGGTAGTAAAAGAGTTAAACATTTGTCAGGGCAGACGCTTGTACAGTGTGGGTGCCCTAAAGTTTAAGAGGAAGTGTCACCTTTCCTGACGTGCCTGTTTTAGTAACTACCTTCCTTTCTTTCCCCATGCAATTCTGGAGCATCTTTTCATATAATGCTGTGTTGTGCTATTCTTCTATTATTCCTTCTGGAAGTTTATGAATGGTCAGCAATAAAGGTCCAACTGGTGGTACCAGCTGGGGATGTACCCCTGCATGGCCTGACGCTATCCAGTCAGTGGGGAGACCCTGACACATGGCACTTGGCCATTCTGATTGGCCGAGAGGGCTTACTTTAAGGGGTTGTGTCAGTTCAGCAAGTGGCATTTATTATGTAGAGAACGTTAATACAAGGCACTTACTAATGTATTGTGATTGTCCATATTGCTTCCTTTGCTGGCTGGATTCATTTTTCCATCACATTATACACTGCTTGTTTCCAGGGGTTACGACCACTCTGCAATCCATCAGTGGTGGTCGTGCTTGTACACTATCGGAAAAAGCGCAGGCCTTTCAAGTGGCGGGGACTGTGGGAGTGCACATAGGCTAGTGCTTTTTCCAATAGTGTTCAAGCACGACCTCCGCTAAAGGATTGCAGGGTGGTCGTAACTAGGGATGAGCGAATCGATTTGGATGAAACATCCGAAGTCGATTTGCATCAAACTTCGTTCTAATACTGTTCCGTACAGTATTAGAATGTACTGACTTCGATGAGCCGAAGTTATTACTTTGCAAAGTCTTGCAAGACTTCGCATAATAACTTCATAAATTCATTTCTACTGTAAAGAAAACAATGCAAAGTCTGCTTATTTGGGTTCCAAAGTTTTCATTGTAGAGTAGGCACATACTGCAGAGCCATATTGCTGCACATGTTTCATAGGATGCAAATGATTGCTCATTCCTCCTCATAGAAGTCAATGGAGTAAAAGAAATCAAGAGATTTGACATATCACAGACTAGTTTCTCAGATTGTGTGAAACATGTATCCCATGGTCATATCAATCCCTAAGTAGTGAATATATTGAATATAGTTGTTATAGATAAGGATTCACATCCATTTCTTCTGCAGTCTATAATTTGGTTTATATCATTAGATCCTGGGAGCTCTTCATTGTGAAAACGTGTAGATATTCAGGTGTCAAGGCAATTCAGCTTCTCTTTAGAGGACCACTATATAGAGGATATTCTTAAGGGGGTTGTCCCACCGCAGTAACGTTTTACTTATCTACAGATTAGATGAGAAGTACCTAATCTCTAAGGATCCCACCACTAAGACCCCATCAATCATAAGAACGGGTGTCCCTGTTTGAATGGAGAGGTGGTGCCTTACATCTCCATTCATTGTCTAGACATGCAGCGCTTGACAATCCTTATCAACCCTATGGACCCCTTTCATGTGCTGGGACAACCCCTTTAGATTTTTGAAGGCTATGATGTTTACTTGTACTTGCCTTGATCAGGTAAATCCAGGGCTGGACAAAGTTCAGAAGCCATTTGGCTCATGCACCTAGAGATATGCTGCTAGGGCCTAACTTTTTGATGTCTTTGTAAGTCGTTGCCTAACTTTTACAATTATCATACTGGTTTCTGGAGTAGTCTGAAATGGCTCCTAGGCCTCATGTCCGTGGCAGAGCCATGCATGGAGCTGGTTTGTCTGGAGTCTGGTCATTGAGTCCCTATGGCTCTGTACCATGGCGCTATAGACCTTATGTGTACCATTGTGACAGTGATTTTTAAGAAGGTGCCTAGAGCCTGCCTGCTAGAACAGAAGGTTCATACTTACCTACACCATGCCGTTCTGGTCCTCCTTGCTATCTCCGTTCCCTACTCTGTTTACATCTAGTGGTGCATGGACATGGTCATATGCATCGCTCCAGTCCAATGACTAGCTACAGTGGGAATGTGTCCACAAGCAGCACTCTACCACTGAAGCCAGTGATGGGCTGGAGCAGTGCATGTGACCATGTCCATACACAACTAGGTGTAAGTAGAGCTGGCACCAGAAGAAGGGTTGCAGAGGCAGCGCAGAGGACAAGAGCAGTGTGGAGAAGGTAAGTATGAATCTTCTGTTTCTGCTGGCTGGTTGTGGGCACCTGCTTAAAAAATTATAACCGGAAAGCCCCTTTTAAGCAATAATGCTTCTAGGGAAAAATTCCTCTGTAATACTACATCTGATGTAACATGGCTTGATTTTATGGTTCAGTATGGTGCCATAGACTTCAGTGGATGCTGTATTACATCTCTACATCTTGGAGCATTTACTGAGCCCCTAGTACAGCTGTGTGCATGAAGCCTTACAGTAATTCGATGGTCCCTGGGTTAATCATTTGGTGCTGTGTACACATTTCTGATGATCATTTAGCCTTGATATTCCATTTTTTTATTTTAGAGTTCAGGCAGAATGGATGGGAAGGTCGCACGGTAGGAGGCCTTATTCCACTGTCACTTAGGAGTAATGGTGACACTGTGACTTTTTGCTTACCAAGAAAAACTAAGGGACTATTTTGAGAACAGATGGAAGGATGGGAAAGTCTCCGGGATGAAACTAGGTTATTTAGTAATGTGACGGTTAGCTGCCGTGCTGCGCTCTATTTTTGGCGCTCCTCGGATTAGAGTCCAGAGTTTGTTTATTTAACAAATTACTAGCAGGTGCATGTGTAATGTCTCTGGATCCCGCTCAATAAGCGCGTGTGCAATCACCGCCGCGGAAGAGCAAATCATCGCTGATAAAGGATGAAGATAAAAATATAAAAACAAAGCTTTATCAAGCCACGTTCTATATTTTCCATGACCTTTATATGTTGAGTCAGTCTGACAAGAAATAGGAACATACTCTATAAATATAGATGTGTAGTAAAATACTGCAATGGACATATGGGGTCATGTACCAAGTGATAAACTACAGGAGCATGTGGGCATCTATACATTGACTATTATAGGGGTCACTTATCAAACTGGTATAAAGTAGAACTGGCTTAGTTGCCCATAGCAACCAATCAGATTCCACCTTTCATTTTCCAAAGGGGCTGTCAAAAATGAAAGATGGAATCTGATTGGTTGTTGTGGGCAACTAAGCCAGTATTACTTTATACCAGTTTGATAAGTGACCCCTATAATAGTCAATGTATAGATGCCCACATAGTCCTGTAGTTTAGTGGGTTGTATGACATATATGGCTGCATTCTTTCAGGAACAGCGCCACTCTCGTCTGTGGGTTATGTGTGGTAATGCACTGAAGCCTTGAATAAGGGTACGACCATACGGTCGCGTTTCCTGATGCAGTTTTGGAAGACAATATCAGGAGTAGATCATAAAAGGAAAGAAAGTATAAGGCCCCTTTCAGACGAGAGAGTGTCTCGCTGCGGACTCGCAGTGCAGCTCCCGGCCTGAACTCCAAGCACTGCCGGGGTCACATAGCATTATATTGATTTTATGATGCTATTTATCCCTTACAGTTCAAGAATGTAGTAGATGACACTGACAGCATTATGTCAGTGTTATACAAAACATTCCAGAACAAGCTTGTCTGAAAGGGGCCTAAAGGACAAATACAACTTCCTTTTTTTTAATTCCTTTAAATTTGCCCCTGGGTTTGGCTTCCAAAACGGCATACAGAAACCTTACTGTGTGGTTGGACCTTAAAGGGGTTGACTACTGTTGATCAATCTGTTTGTAACATGATTATATGGCACTTAGTGATATAGTCTTTGTTGATATTCTGCACCATTTTCTATATTTCATAAGGTATTCTTTTATATTGTCCACACAGAGGTCCTGTCCATAAAATGGCTGCTGGTGGAGTGTCATCACAGACACATTACTGAATCTCTTCCATTCAGATACACTGCACCTGCACTAAATTCACAACATTGGAAGGGCAGATGTGAGGTGTTTGAGTGGAGAAGGCTGAGAGAGGTGTCTGAAGTTATTTTTGCCTGGTCACATAACTCTCCATCAGCAGCCATCTTGTGGCCAGGTCTCCTGTGTGGACAGCACAGAAGATTTGCCCAACAAGGGATATGACTTATGAAATACAGTAAACAGCACAGAAAATAAACAAAGGCTATATTAGTGTCATATAGTCATCTTATATACACATTGGTCGAAAGCGGCCAACCCCTTTAAGACTGAGTTCACTGTAGTAGTGCAAGTCGGCACATTTTCAGATTGATTGCAACTAAAAGCAGTCTGCTTGGCCTCACAGTTGAACTGCTTTTAGCAGCGATTTGAAAAGGCGCCAATCTGCGTGACGGCACACTTTCAGCTCCATGGCGGCCTGTAGTGTATGAATTTGACCTAAGCAGTTCCAGACATAGCCTATAGATATAAGTGATGCTTGGCGTAAACAACCATATTTTTCTAATCATATTCATTCCTTCTAAACAGGTTTTCTGGGACTACAGTGGTGTTTGAACGTTTGTGACCCGTTTTTATATTTCTTCATAAATTTGACCTACAGTAAAATGACATCAGATCTTTACAGTCCAAAAAGTAGATAAAGATAACCAAATCCAACAAATCAGTCAAAAATTGGTCATTTACTTAGGAAAATGATCCGATATCATATGTTTGTAAATGGGAAAAGTATGTGAACCTTTAGGATACCGCCACGCAAATTTTTTGCGTTTCTGCACCCACACCGTTTGGTGCAGATTTCATGCGGTTTTGCTGCAGATCTCGCCCTTCATTAGAAAAGAGTAAAATATGCAGCTAAAACCGCAAACATAATTGATATACTACTGATTTCTAAGTCCGCACAACAGGTCAATTTCCGCATCTAAAACATCCACAAAGTGTATGTGACATTTGTTTATTCTCTGTAAGGCCCCATTCACACGACCACACAGAGCCTCTGCAGGCTTCTTTCCAAGTCTTCTCTTCTCACACAGTCATACACAGAGGGTTGATTTATCCCAGCTGGCCTTACCTGGGGCCAGGGAACCTGTAATCGACTAGGGGTGTGGACTGGAAGGCTCCCACTACCAACCTGTCTCCCAGTCCAAAGCAATCCAGACCATACAACTTTAACAAAACAAACAGCTCCAGAAACTATGCCTTGCTGAAGCAATACCATTTTCTGGATTTCAGTTCTCACCCAGCTAAACTGAAAAACTGGGTGAGATACACACCCCCACCATACCTCTGCCGTGCACTTTACTGTACTACGCTTCGTATTCCACTACATATGCAGGTACCCTTACGAGCGTGACGGATTAGATCTGGATGCGTTCAGGGAAACTCCCACCATTTTGCCAGCAAGTTCAGTGAGTTTTGTCTGCGATTGTGTTCTGTTGTCCAGTTTTTTTCCACGCGAGTGCAATGCGTTTTGATGCGTTTTTCACACGCGTGATAAAAAACTGAAGGTTTACAAACAACATCTCTTAGCAACCATCAGTGAAAAACACATTGCATCCGTACTTGCTTCAGGATGCGATGCGTTTTTCTCTGGAGCCCCATTCACTTCTATGGGACCAGGGCTGCGTGAAAAACGCAGAATATAGAACATGCTGCGTTTTTCACGCAACGCAGGACCGATGCGTGAAAAAAAACGCTCATGTACACAGACCCATTGAAATGAATGGGTCAGGATTCAGTGCGGGTGCTTTTCACTTCATGTCACGCATTGCACCCGCACACAAAACTCACAGAACTTGCTTGCAAAATGGTGCGAGCTTCCCTGGACGCATCTGGACCTAATCCATCACGCTCGTGTGAAAGGGGCCTTAGGGTGCTGCAACAGGTCGTGGCTGTGCTGCCTTTTTGGTGCGCAAAAAAAAAATGCACCAAAAAACACATGCAGTTTTTGCAACAATATACCTATGGTATGTTTATACTTCCCGCAATAAACGAAGATGGAGACACAAAAACTTGATTTTTTTTCCCCCTCATATATGCTTTAATATGTAAAACCAAAACAATAAAATGCTCTATAAAAAGAACAAATGATCTATCCTCTCAGGTGAATGCTGTAAAAATAAAAACAGTGCCAGAACAGCCGTTTCTTTTTGTTTCCTTGCCTCACAAAAACCGTAGTATCGAGCAAAAATCATATATAGCCCAAAATAGTACCAATAAAACTGCCACCTTATCCCGTAGTTTCCAAAATGGGGTCACTTTTTGAGAGTTTATACTGTAGAGGTGCATCAGGGAGCCTTCAAATGTGACATGGCAACTTAAAATGATCCCAGTGAAATCAGCCCTCCAAAATCCACATCTTGCTCTTTTTCTTCTTCGCCCTGCCATGTGCCCATACAGCAGTTTACGACCTCATATGGGGTATTTCTGTAAACTGAAGAATCAGGGTAATCTTTTGTTTGGCTGTTAACCCTTGCTGCCTTACAGGAAAAATGGATTAAAATGGAAGTGCGAGTGCGCTTAGTGGAAGCGCCTATTGTGCAACAGCACGCTTCCACTAAGCACACTCGCATTTCCTTATCTTATATTTCCACCAAGCGGCACCAGTTTGATAAAGGCCAAAAGTTGGCCGAAACGTCGCGCTTATTCTGCACAGCCGCTCTGAAAATAAAAAGCCAATTGCAATTAATTATCTTGTGCTGGAGTTTCTTCTTCTGCTGATGTTACTGTTAAGGAGCAGGCTGCTGTGGAGATCACTGTTAAAGGGGTGGGCACTGTAGAGGTCACTCTCTATATCTTTTAACGACACACACACACACACACACACAAACATTAACCCTTTCAGTACCGGAGGTTTTTTCAGTTATGCATTTTCGTTTTGCGCTCCCTGCCTTCAAACAGCCATAACTGTTTTATTTTTCTGTTCACATAGCTGTATGAGGGCTTGTTTTTTGCGGGGCAAGTTGTACTTTCCAACACCACCATTTAATATTGCATATGGTGTAGTGGGAAGCGGGGAAAAAAATTCCAAATCGGGTGAAATTGCAAAAAAACCCGCTATTGCTACTGTCCGCTACTGTTCTACGGGTTTCTTATTTACAGCGTTCGATGTTCATTAAAACTGACCAGTTACTTTCATTCTACTGGTCAGTACGAATCCGGCAATACCTAATATGTATAGTTTTTCCTATGTTTTGATAAAATAATTAGAAAGTTGCCCTTTTTTTTTTTTTGTCGTCATATCTTGACCCCTATAACTTTTTGGTATTTATGTGTACGGAGCTGTATGGGGGCTCATTTTTTGCGGGGCGATCTGAAGTTTTTATTGATACCATTCTGGGTGTGTATGACTTTTTGATCACTTTTTATTTCATTTTTTTTAGAAAAAAAAAGCGACAAAAAACAGCGAATCGCCATTTGGACGCTTTTTTCCGCCACACAATTCGCCATATTGGAATTTTTTTTTTTATATTTTAAAAGTACGGGCGTTTTCGGTCACGGTGATACCCATGATGTCTATATTTATTGTTATTTAGGTATTTATTTTTTAATTATACGGAAAGGGGGGTGATTTGAACTTTTATTTTTTTTTTATATATTTTTTAACATTTTAAAAAAAAATTTTGTGATTATTTTAAAGCTCAAATATGAGCTAATATATTGTGTTGTTTTTTTTTTTCTTTATGAGCAATCAGGGATTTACTAGATTGAGATAAATCCAAGAATTGCTCATTTCTTATCCTGGCCTGCCATCTAGTGGCCAGAATAAGAATTGCACTTTGAAAGCTGTAAACCTCATCAGTGAGGTTTACAGCTTTCAGATCGTGTACAGACACCCCGATTGGCCAAACGGGGTGTCTGTACGCTTCCGGGTAAAGACGCAACTAGATGCCGTGATCACATCTAAAGGCCCAGCAAGACGCCGACGATCGGGGAAGTAGCGGCAAGTCTCTGCTGTTAGAAACAGCAGAGACTTGGCGGCCATGACGCCCGCCGCACTTGCGAGCGTCATGGCCGGCAAGTCTCTGCCGCACTTGCGAGCGGGCGACCCTACATGTACGGCGCTGGGAGTCTAAGGGTTAAATGAAATAGATGAAATATACCTGGGCGAAGCCGGGTCCTTCTGCTAGTACATTATAAAAATAGAATGGCAGTTACACTGCAGCAGCAGAGGACTAATTTAAGCCTCATTCACACTTCAGTATTTTGGTCAGTGATTTTTATCAGCGATTGTGAGCCAAAACCAGGATTGGAGCCTCCACAGACATAGGGTACAAGGGAAAGATCTGCACCTGTTCTGTGTTTAGAGCTGCACCTGGTTTTGGCTCACAATCGCTGATGGAAATCACTGACCAAACACTGATGTGTGAATGAGGCCTTAGGCTGTTCTCCTGTTGACGAAGGACAAAGAAATGCTCATCACATTATATTGTGGAAGTCTGGTCTGATGAATGTGGTATGTTTTTTATATTCATAGGATACATGTGCAACCAGCCAATCTATAATGACTCCATTATGCTGTAATGCCATCCTGGACTAGGATCTCTAAAGACCAACATGAAATTTATCTATTAAAAAGTACTGTACAATATTTGAGTTAGTGCGGCCATATGATTCAATGTGCTTTTATAACTGATACTCTAGGGTGTGGATGGTCATTAATTGCATCAGTAATGTCCACTTCTTCATCGATGCATGAACCTGTGTCCAGTAGATACTGTATGATACACTCGCTTGTCCTGAATGATCTTCCTTTCTGTTGTCTTCTCAGCTATTAGGCTTGATCCCATTCCTTTAGGAATGGCTTCCATGCTTTACTGTGATGGGATCTGTTCCCACTTTTGGCATGAAACAAACGACTCATACTATACATACTTGCTGTATGAATGAAGTCTTAGAATACAAACTGGATTCAAATACATTGCAAGTGATACCTTTAGAAGACCATATCTGATCATAAATTGAAACAAGTTGCTTTAGTTCTTTCAGATTTAGGATTTTATTTTTCACATCTTTGTGCATTCAATTTGTGAAACTCTTGTTGTTTGCATCATATCTAGGACATCTAAAATGCATTTTATTTTAATTTTCTTTAGAACATTTTTCTTTTCCACAGCCAGATATCTATGCTACAAAAGATCACACCCCACGCAGAAATGCTTAGCGTTTTCTGATTTCTTCAGGAAGCCTTGTAGATGACTGTTACCTCTTGACCACATATTTGTGAAGGGTGTCCTATCTGCTGAAGCTTGGGGTGTATTACAAATTTTAAGCACTGCTTGGTAAATATGGCCCTGTCTGTGAATGTGCACAGGATCTGTGCTGCTCTTCGCTCTCCACTTGAATCTATGTATTATTTATTAGAAGCCTTGAAGTAGGTTGATGCTGTGCAGTCATATGTTCAAGCAGAGCTGTGGTAGGAAAGCTGACCCAATTACAGCCATAACAAAGACTGCACCAACATGGTTCATTTAGGAAGGGCGAAGAACCCAGCTGAGCTGGAACCAAGGGATATTTCTGCTAAGGGAAGGAGCAGACCATTGTGTTGTCTGTAAAATGTACAAATATATATATATATATATATATATATAACCATGTATCCATCCATATAGATTATTTAGCTCAGATTTAAAGAGTCATTTCAGCAAACTTACCATAAATCAATATTCCTAGGGGTGATAAACTTTGTAATATATCCAGGGCTGTGGTGTTGGTAAGCCAAAGCCCCGACTCCGACTCCTCAGTTTCCCCTAAGGCTACTTTCACACTTGCGTTTGCAGGATCTGTTTGTGAGATCCGTCACAGGCTCTCACAAACGGTCCTGAACTGATCAGTTTTGTCCTAATGCATTCTGAATGGAAAAGGATCCGTTGAGAATGCATCAGTTTGCTTCAGTTCAGTCTCCACTCCGTTTTGGAGGCGGACACTAAAGCGCTGCTTGCTGTGTTTTGGTGTCGGCATGAAGAAACTGATGCAAACTGATCCATCATGACTCACAATGTAAGTCAATGAGGACGGGTCCGGTTTGTCTGACACAATAGAAAACTGATCCGTCCTCCATTGACTTTCAATGGAGTTCAAGACGGATCCGTCTTTGCTATGTAAAAGATAATACAAACGGATCCGTTCAGAACGGATGCAGACAGTTGTATTTTCATGACGGATCCGTTTGTGAGAGCCTGGACGGATCTCACAAACGGATCCTGCAAACGCAAGTGTGCAAGTAGCCTAACTCCGACTCCAGACTCTGACTCCCACTCCGACTCCCTCATACATGGCGCATGTTTGTGATAACTTTAAACAAATTTTGCATAAATCAATACTACAGACATTTCATGACAAAAAAAAGTTTGTAATATATGTTTTACTAGATATCTTTACTCTGAACTTTCAGTGTCGGGCTTTTCTCTGGGTACAGCTCACTAAGGGCCTGACATATGAAAACTGTCTAGGTCTAAGACTTTCTTTGTTGCCCATAGCAACCAATCAGAGCTCCCCTTTCATTTCTCCAGAGCACTATAAGAAATTAAAGGGGAGCTCTGATTGGTTTCTATGGGCAACAAAGAAACATCTACACCTAGACAGTTTTCATACATAGGGCCCTAGGTGTTTTACATCAGAGGAAAAGCAAACTAAAACATAAAGCATACAGAGAGAACATGCACTGGACAATTAATTTATGCCCAGTTTATTGAAAGTTTAGATATACTAAGAAGTACTTGCCTTAAAGGGGTTTTCTCAGCAGGTTGATTCATTGGCTGACAGGCAGTTTACACTCACTCTGTCTCCTCAGGCTGTGGGTGGGTCTCCAGCAGTTATTAGTGTATATTAACTTACTCTGACAGAGCAGGAGATTGTGATCTGTAACACAATTACAAGTACAGCCATGCTTCTCAGTCCTCACAACACTTGTAATTTTTGCTTACTGGAGGTAATCACTCAGAGCTCAGTCCCATCATTCTTCACTGCTCTCAGCCAATCAGATTACAGTCTTTCTGATCTGCAGGTTACTATAGAAACCTGCGTACAGTGATAGACCTGTTGAACTGTCTATAGTTCATCACTAAAGTAAAATCTACTGACCAATGTATTTAGAAAATGTCTTCTTTTAACTGTCCCTTTATGTTGAAAGCTAATTTTTGTAACTAGTGAGAAAACCCCTTTAATCCTGTTTTCTCTAGCAGATCTGAGATGAGTGCAGCCATTCCTTCCCAGTGCCTTTTTCCTCTGATCTGTAGCGGAGGAGCTTCGCTACTGAGTATCCACATAAAGGGCAGCACTTATTCATCTCAACTAAAAGCCTAGATCTTTAGTTCAGGAATAGAAGAGACATTTATAGGACATTTCATCATTTTCTCAAATTCTTATGAAAATATATTCAGCACATACTGCATTGAACTAAATGTACCAATTTATTATATATTGTCGGGGTCGGTCCATTTTATACCGACTCCACCAAAATGGACACCGACTCCACGACTCCGACTCCACAGCCCTGAATATATCTTATTATAGTCAAATGCTTGGTACTTCACTTGTCCAAAGACTCATTTCCTCCTCCCATTACCTCCTACATTGATTGCACACTTTTTCAGTTCACTGGGAAAATCTGTCTTGAGAAAGGCAGAGATGAAGTTGAATATAGAAGTTCGTGGAGGGGGAAGGAAAGAAGGAAAAAGCAGTTGCAGAGACAGAGGTTGCTGATCTAGTATGTCTTTTACTACCTCACCCTAGAGCTGGATCCATAGCAACACTTTTTAATGCCTCTCTATAATGTCCTCCGGCTACTGCTTCTTTCCGTCTGTGTGAGAGTTAAGATGATGATGAAGCATGATCTCTTTTCTATGTGTGCTGTGTTTAGGAGATAGCAGCTAGCTTCCACCCACCCTGGAGCTGAGCCTAAGGAACACAGAGAATTAGAGAGGCTGTAGAGTATAAGCATAAATCCAGGATACAGGTTATAAATGTCCACATATAGTGGTACTCCTCATGTAAATGATTGCTTAGCATCTGTCAGAAGAACAGAAAAATAAAGAAAAAAAATGGATCCTGTGCACATTTGGCGTCTATTTTCCATCTAAAATAACGGATCTTTGATGGAAATGCCTCAAAGTATAGTAGTCCTATTGTCAGCTTCAACAGTAATCCCACCATAGACATTAATATTGTATCACTGACATATGACATCAGTATCTGGAGGAACCTTCACTGATCCAAGAACAAAGAATTTGCATAGCTAGGTAATGCTCTTACCTAGATTGTTTTCTCGTGACCCAGCACTTTGTAAGAACTTTGTAAGATGGCTAAGCCATGCCATCTCACAAAGCTAGGCACGGTGGGTTATTTGTTTTAAACATTTGCTTCATAAATAGGTCTAAAGCTAAATGAGCCTAAAGGCACCACATTTTCTGACTAGGTCTAGATGCAATTACAACGGTAAATCTCCCACCGTATTTAGAAATTCTAGTACCAAATGCATAATGCTGGTCTGTCGCTGACCCCATGCATCTCCAGCTGTCCCTAAAGAAACAAACACAGGCTACTCCTTGAAGCTGTCAGAATATCAATCTATACAGCAGAGACTGATGCAGTAAATACTACAGGCAGCGGCTAGTATTGTGCTGATCACATGTAGCTTCGTGCCAGTAGAGGGTTCCAAAAGAAGACACTGCTGGGGCAGCGAGGGAGGCACTGCTGTGAATACTGGGCAAAAAGAAAAGGTGCTGCTTTGATTACTGTGGGGAGAGAAGAAACACTACCGTAACTGGTTTTGGGGGTACTGCTTTGACTACTGGAGGGAGAGAAGGCATGCTGCTGTTATCAAATGAAAATCACAACTGGGCGGTGACTAGAATTAGAATCTTATAAGATTCACTAGTTTATAGCAACCTATTTTACATTTACAGGTTTGCTTTAGGCAGTAACATACTCCTGGTCTATGAGGCTGTTAGCATGGGTGAGGTTCTGGCAGCAGGCTGATTTCCATTTAAAAAGAGAGTGGTTCTGACAATAGCTATTAATGTACCATAATTGACATTATATTGTATTTCTAATGGACCTGCCAATTATGTCTTTAGATTACCATTGATCATTATGCTTTGCTTTTCTTCCTGTACATTTTCTAAAACACATTTGTTGTTTTTTTTATATTATTCTTCACACCAGCTGTAGTAGGTTTTATTTATTTATTTTTTTTTCCTCCTTAGGGCTCATTTAGACAAGGGATGTTCTTGTCCTGGTATAGACAGTACACGGACTGAAAACTTTTTTTTTTACGCAAGTATTATGATGTAAAAACATAATTAAATCTCCTCCATTAGGTCTCATGCACAGGAACGTATTTTCTTTTCGTGTCCGTTCCTTTTTTTTTTTTTTGCGGAACGTATACAGAACCATTCATTTCAATGGGTCCGCAAAAGAAACGGAAGTTACTCCATGTGCATTCCATTTCCATATGTCCGTATTTCCGTTCCACAAAAAAATAGAACAGGTCCTATTATTGTCCGCATTACGGACAAGGACAGTACTGTTCTATTGGGGGCCAGCTGTTTAGTTCCGCAAAATACGGAATGCACACGGACGTCGCGTGCATGAGCCCTTATAGGCAATTGATCAATTCATCTATCTGATTCTTTACATGGACTTATGGTGCATGCATCTCAGCATGCACCATTTAGGTCCAATTTTTGTGCGCCGTTTCAGCTGAATGGGCGCATGATAAAAACAGATCGCACACAGCTGCCATCCTTGTGCTGTCCATATTATAAAAATTGTGTGTTTTTTGCAGCCGATACACTGATGAGTCTCAGATTGCTTATCTAAAAGTGCCCTTAGATTTCCGTTGAATTTTGATGTGCAGCAATATTCGGTCCAACAAAAAAAATAAATGGAAACCTTATATGCCCATTATAAATCAGAGGTGGATAAATAGATATTAATGGATCCATCCAGGGGATTGTAATGGAGCCATCATATCAGTCTTGTCAAAATAGAAGCTATGATATTAGTTTTAGGCCATACACATTAGATAGGTGTTGGCTCATCTCTCACAACCCCTCCATCCATTGACAGAGCATGCATGTGTCCTGAGTGGGGACAAAGCTGCTGCCAGACGCCTCTATCTCCCTGAGAAAAAAAGAGATGGGGCCGTTGAAATCCAACATGCTTTATCCTCATTTTCCTTACATCTGCAATAGGGGGAGAGACAGGAGGCCTCCATGCACATGAGATGTTTATCTGGTCCATCCACATTTTACTACACATTTTGGTTGGAAATTCTCCTTAATTAAGGCAGACTTTTATATATTTACAGGACCTACGCAAATGTGGGTCTGAGGATGGACTGTTAAAGTCACGCTAGAGACTCAGTACAGTGTATGCAAACACATAAACTGGCATCTGCTTCCTGGGACAAGCCTCAAGCCTGTCTGCATGGCCCTAAGGCATTTCAGAACCCAGCCAAGAAAATTAGCTGTCCAGAGTGCCCTTTGTTCTAGTGATGTGTGTGAGGCATCAGTGCCCATGGGTTCCAGGTTCAGAAACTGTAAGATTGATATTAAAGGAGGTTGTCGGCTTTGTACAATTAATTTATATTAAGAGGATTCTGTTCAGTTCATCTGCAGTGACCCTATAAAAAAATTAAGCGTGGCACAGTTCCTTTTGAAATCAGTGGACTGTTAGTTAAAACCTCGAAGAACCCCTTTAAAGGGGTTGTGCAAGAATGTGGGTTTTTTTTTTTTCCCAAATCCCCCACCACCACCGATGCTTGGCTGGATGTTTAGGGTAAATCAAAATTTTTTTATTAAAAGTACAATGGACATAAGAAATAAACAGAACAAATATAGTCATATATATGATAAGCAGAATGGATATAGTTGTTTATGCAGCACAAATACATATCCAATAAGCAAATAAACCAAAATTCTGGACTAGGGGCACATAAGACACTACAGACGAACAGACGAGACACGAGAGGAAAAAATACCAACAGAGACACATCTCGCTCCGCATGTGGCAGAATAGGATTAAAGGGGTTCTCTCGAGTTATATATATTGATGACCTATCCTCAGGATAGGTTATCAATATCAGATCGGCGGGGGTCCGACACCCGGCACCCCCGCCGATCAGCTGTTTGAAGAGGAGGCGCGCGCCGTACCAGCCGTACTTCATTGTTTACATGCTGGCCGTAACGGGGTAGTGGTGAGTAGGTGTAATTACACCTAACCACCCCATTCATTTCTATGGGAAGGCTCGTTCCCATACAAGTCTATGGAAGCGATTCTTCCCATAGAAATGAATGGGGCGGTTAGGTGTAATTACACCTACTCACCACTACCCCCGTTACAGCCTGCATGTAAACAGTGAAGAGGAGGCAGCGCTGGTACAGCGCGCGCCTCCTCTTCAAACAGCTGATCGGTGGGGGTGCCGGGTGTCGGACCCCCGCCGATCTGATATTGATGACCTATCCTGAGGATAGGTCATCAATATATATAACTCGGAGAACCCCTTTAAGACCAACCCAAAGGACTTTGGCTGGATGTTTAAAGAAAAGATGACTTACCTGCTTCCCGGCATGGGGTCCCTTCTCCTCCTAGCCTGTGATGCTCTGCTGGGCTCTCTCGATGTCAACATCCGGTTTGACGTCGCCACAAGCAATCACCGGCCATGGCAGAGGCCGGATCCCTGGGAGCTGGCACCAGGAAGCAGGTAAGTAATCATTCCTTTACAGGTCTGGCAACCCCCATACTTGCACATTGCCTTTAAAGGCATATTACCATCTGACACAATCCCCCCCCCCCCTTTCCTCCATTCAGCACTCCAGAGATGAGGAAATGTATGTGTGCCCCTCCATTGAAGATTATGGATGTTATGAAACACTCAGCTGTTACCATAACTCCTTTATGGAGTTCCAAACAGGATTCAAGGGACCCCATTCTCCTAATATATTGTAGACCCAGAGATGACTACGTAATGCACCATTATTTCTTGCCGTTCCCTGCCCCAGAGCTGTGAGCTGAAAGATACTCACAAACAAACATATCTGCATGGAGGAAAATGGAACAATGTTTACTGTGGAAGCTCACTTGGCTACTGTAAAGCGGTTTTAGTTTGCCCGATTCTTGGCATATTTGCCGGGTTGCACCCAGATCTCCGCCGGTCCCTGTTATACTTAATAGCGCCAGCAGGCATTTGGGCAGCTTCCGGCAATGCTGGATCCAGAGAGCTCCGACAATCTGTTCCCTGCTGGAACAGCCTGCCGAAGCTCTCAAGCGCTAGTGTGAAACTAGCCTAACAATATGGCAACACCTAAAAACTAATGATTTTTAATTTAAAAAAAAAAGGTGATGTTATGATGCGGAAGTACTGAAACATAAAATAAACTGTATATTCCGTAAATTTGGCGTTATCATAATTGTATCTTCCCACAGAATGAGGTTTTAATATTTGGCCTGTTTCAGACTTGCGTTAATTCCAGTTGTTAATCTGGCAGAGGATCAGGATGGGTTAGGATGAAGTTGAATGAAACTAAAATGGAGCAAAACAGATCCGTCACTAAGTACATTGAAAGTCAATGGGTGACAGAGATGTTTTTTTAGGGTCCTTTTTTAGTGATGGATCCGGTTTGTTCCGTTTTCTATGACTAGACACAAAACCGTAACTTGCAGTGGTTGTGTCTGGTCACAAAACGGAATGCTGCCGGAACGGAAGGCATCCAGATGCATCCTGAACAGATCTCTTTCCAACCAGAATGCATTAGTTCACCCTGCATGGTGAACCACAAAAATAGAATTGCTATAATTTGGCCACCTTGCTTGACGTAAAATGGATTAAAATGTCATATATACCCCAAAATAATGCCAATGGAAATTTTAGCTTGTCCTGCAAAATAAAAAAATAAAAACATTCCGTCATACAGATCCGTGGACAGAAAAATAAAAGTTATGGGTACGGAAATTCGGCAATACAAATTATTTTTTTAAGTGATTTTATGGTATAAAAATAATAAAACGTGAAAATGTAATATATTTGGTATTGTTTTAATCGCATCAAGCTGCACAATAAAAATATCATGTTATTTATCCTGCACAGTGAACTCCTTAAAGGGGTATTCTCACTGACAGAATTGCTTTGGCCAAAAGCAAATTGAATAAAATTTATCAAAAAGTCTTGTCCGGGGGGCGGAGCCTGACCGCTGAAGTGGATGGCAGCTTGAAGCCTCAGTTCCTCCACACCTAAGCGAAAACCACCAGATTAGAAGCTGAAACCCGCAGCAAAATGGTCAAATACGGTAGAGAGCGAGGGGTAGACACCCCAGGCACACCGAGACATGGCAAGAACCAGAAGGATGTGCAGCGCTTCTTTAAAAAGAAAGACCTTCACACACAGAACCTAGGCGCCAAGATGGCGGTGGCAGCGCGCGCTGAAGCGGACGAGGAATCGGAGGCAGACAGCCTGCAGGGTGAGGAGATGGAGAATATAGATAGCGCTCCGGTGTCCAAATCATTTCTCACTCAGGCGCTTGGGCAGGCCCTAGAACAAGCTATAAAACCTGTCTTAACAGAACTGTCTGAAATTAAGTCTGAGCTCATCCAAATAGGTCACAGAGTTCAGGCCTTAGAAAACTCGGCATCAGACATAGTGGCGCACTCTACAGGGCTAGTTAATCATTTGGATATGCACACTACGGAGCTGAATAAGTCGTTGTTGTTAATAGAAGATCAAGAAAACCGTAGCAGACGACGGAACATTAGAATCAAAGGACTCCCAGAGTCTTGGGCTTCTGAGGCCCTGCGCCATGTGGCTACTGAAGTTTTTAGTGAATTGGTTGGCCAGGAATCGGCATCCAAGATCACGATTGAACGCATACACAGAGCCCTCAGACCTACTCCAAAACCAATGGAGAAACCGAGAGATGTAATATGCGGTATTCTATCCTTTGTCGATACAGCTAAGATCCTCACAGCAGCCAGAGAAAAGGGGCGCATTACATACGAGGGTGCGGAACTTGCGATTTACCAGGATATTGCACCATCTACACTAGGGTTGTCGCAGGTATCGAAATTTCGATACTGAATCAATACTTTTATACCAGTATTGATTCGGTACCTGAATTTGCTCTTTTTCGATACTAAAATAAAAAATTGTCTTACCTGTCCTGCTCCGCGGCTCCGCTCCGGGTCCGGCGCTCCTCTTCTTCTCCGGGCCCGCGCTGCACTGTCCTGACCGCGTACAGCGTCAGGACGTAGTGTGCGCACTCTGACCTGACGCACGCAGTTAGGTGACAGTGCAGCGCCGGGAAGAGAAGAAGAGGAGCGCCGGAGCGGAGCCGCGGCGCAGGACAGGTAAGAGATTTTTTATTTTATTTTGATGAGGGCACAGTGGGCTGATCTGAGGTTGATGGGGGCACGGTGGGCTGATGTTAGGTCTGATGGTATCGAGTATCGAATACTTTTTCTTGGTATCGAAATCTAATCAAAATTTTGGTATCGCGACAACTTTAATCTACACTAACGAAGCGCTGCATCCTGAAGACGCTACTAGAGGTGCTGAGAGCACAAAAGATGCCCTACTCGTGGCTCTATCCCTTTCGCATCTCTATCCAAAGAAATTGGAGAAGGATCGCAATACACACACCAGAGAACTTAGAGAAGGCATGGCTGACACTAGGAATTCAACCGATCGAGATTCCATCATGATGCCAGTAGTTGTCCCCTCTGAGCTTCCACAGCTACCTCGGATTGAGCCCTGGCATAGGGTGTCTAAAGCCAAGCACAACAAGACAGCTAAGCCGCATGGGGGACCTGTGTCATCCCCGACTTGAGGAGGGTAACGACAGAGTGGGTCTTGTATTGAACTTGTGATGCTGCAGCAGTCAGTGTACAAAATGGATGACTGCTCCTAGCTAAGATGGAGGGGGAACCGAGGAGAGTGGTGGACTTGGTTAATATTGCTCATGAGTGGTTGGGAGATGGTGGAGGGATTCGATTATAATACTCAGTCTCCGGTCAGGAATATATGAAGAATGTAAGCTTTTATTACTCTGCTCTGAACTGGAACAGTTTGTTTGATATATGTTTCTTGGTAGAGCACCTTTGAGTTTAACGGACGACTTCAGCAGTATTCTGAGGGAGGGGGGAGGGGTATGTATAATGTTTATCTAGTGGGCATTTTGCTCAGTTGCACTGGCTCTTGCTTCTCTTCCTTCTTCCTCCTGCCCTCTCCTCTCTTTTACTCCTCTCCTTCCCTCTTCTTCATCTCCTTCTTCTTTCTTCTATCATGTTCACGCCTCTGTTTCATACTTTCCATTATATCCTGTTCACATTTCCCTTTGAGGTACCTAGAAGGTACTTTTAGTATTTCAGTCAACATAGACCAGTTGTGAAAATACAGGATGAAAATCCTGAGAACTCCTACTTTGTTGGGTTAAATTGAGTTATTGTATTACATATAATTCTGGTGGTGGAGCTTGGGGTACGTGGTTAGGTTAAAAACTCGTTGTTCGTACTCCTAACTCCTCCCCAGCGCGAATTGGAACATAAGTGGTGTAGGGGGTCACCCTCCTACAATTTGTTCTCAAGTTTAGTTACCATAGGGTTTCTAGTTTGATAAATACCCTACCAGTAGATAAGATAACTAGGAGTATTGGGTTATTTACCCACTTTAATACCGACTGGGCTAAAGAGACAAGCCAGATTGGTACTAGAATCTGTATATCTTCGTTGTGTCTATACTGTTTGTACTGCGTCTTATTTGAGTGTATAATTCTTCTGTTGATTTTATTTTTTACCTTACTCCCCCCCTCCTTATCTGGCCATATTCCCCCTAGCTGGTAATCCCTTCTTTTTCAAAGTCTGTCTTTCCCCCCGTTACTTCTTCCATTTTTAGCTCCCCCCCCCCCCTCCTCTTTTGCTGGTAGCACAGTGATTCCTTTTGCTTCAATTTGGTGAGACTATATAGGAAGGGCAGTGATGAGTGACTTGCACTTAACCACGTTTAATGTCAAGGGTTTGAATTCTCCCTATAAGCGTAACAAATTAGCTCTCACACTCCGTAAACTGCACACTCAGATAGCGTTTCTACAGGAGACTCATTATAAGCGTGGGAAAATTCCGAAAATGCCGAATCATCCGTTCAAACAGTGCTATCATAGCACCCACCCTACCTCAGCCTCTAAAGGGGTAGCAATAGGTTTCCATCATACAGTCCCATTTAAACTCAAACAATTGTCTGACGCTGAAGGTAGGATGCTCCTACTGAAAGGCGAAATATCCTCCTGTAAATTCACATTTGTTAACCTGTACACTCCTAATACCTCCATGGTTTCGGGGATTCTCCAGGCGCTTGACAAAGTGAAAGTATTTGCTGAAGGGTCCCTAGTGATAGGCACTGATCCTAACCTGGTATTGAATCCTGCAATAGATTCTTCTACTGGGAAATTGCACATTGCCCAAAAGCATATAAGTAAGCTGCATAAAAAACTTCAGGACCTACATCTGATAGATGTGAGGAGATACATACCTCAACCCCACAACTCGTGACTTCTCATTTTACTCCAACCCACATAAATCGTACCAGAGACTGGACTACATTTTAACCTCTGATTCTCTCTTGCCTCTCTATAGTACCGCGGGGATAGGCAGTATCACCATTTCTAATCACGCCCCCTGTACAGCGACATTTACCATGGTCTCCCTGCCAAAGCGCGATTGGAGCTAGAGGCTAAATGAGTCGCTTTTGAACAGTAGCCAACATTGCGAACAGATCAAAGCTCAACTAGCTTCTTATTTCAAACTTAAAGGGGTTGTCCGGGTTCAGAGCTGAACCCGGACATACCCAGGTTTTGACTCCGGCAGCCCTCCTGAACAGGGCATCGGAGCATCTCATGCTCCAATGCCCTCCCTTGCCCTGCGCTGGATCGCGCAGGGCAAGGGCTCTTTTGTTTGTAAACATTCACTGCCGGGCGGAGGCTTCCGCCCAGCAGTGAGTTCGGTGACGTCACCGGCCGTAATGGGCCGGCTTTAGCGCTGCCCTAGCCGTTTGAATGGCTAGGGCAGCGCTAAAGCCCGCCCATCAGCGCCAATGACGTCACCGGGCTCACTGCCGGGCGGAAGCCTCCGGTACGTCACCGGAACCGGGCTAAATTCCTTTGCCCTGCGCTAATTAGCGCAGGGCAAAGGAGGGCATCGGAGCATAGGCGGGCTGCCTGGGTGAATTGAAAGGTATGTCCGGGTTCAGCTCTGAACCCGGACAACCCCTTTAATCCACCCACTCACAGTGAGTATCCTGTCATTTGGGAGGCGCACAAGGCATATATTAGGGGTATCTTTATATCACTAGGTACCAAAGTCAAAAAGGAACAGCAAAAAGCTATTGATTCATTGCTAGCTCAGATTGCCTCACTAGAAAGGGTAAATAAACAATCTACTAGCTGAGCTTTTCATGGGCATCTCACAGCACTTAGATTACAACTGCGTGGACTTCTGGAACAGAGGGGCAGCTAAACAGATGTTATATTTCCAACTTAAAATATATGCACATGGCAATAAAGGGGGCAAACTAATGTCTTCTCTCCTCAAAAAAGTAAAATCCACAACACATATCTCTAAAGTCAAAGGTAAAGACTGCCTCATACATACAGAAACACCCGCAATAGCAAGCAGGGACTCCTAAAATATATAATGAATTAGTACATTTAGTTCAGTGCAATAAGTGCTGAATATATTTTTATAAGAATTTGTGAAAATGATGAAATGTCCTATAAATGTCTGTTCTATTCCTGATCTAAGGATTTAGGCTTTTAGTTGAGATGACTGTGTACTGCCCTTTATGTCCAGTGCATGTTCTCTCTGTATGCTTTGTTTCCTCTGAGCTCATGTTTGGAGAGGTTAGCTGCTCTCATGGCTTCTATCTGCTGATGTAAAACACCTAGGGCCCTTATGTATGAAAACTGTCTAGGTGCAGAAGTTTCTTTGTTGCCCATAGCAACCAATCAGAGCTTCCCTTTCATTTCATATAGTGCTCTGGAGAAATGAAAGGGGAGCTCTGATTGGTTGCTATGGGCAACAAAAAAAGTCTTAGACCTAGACAGTTTTCATACATCAGGCCCAGAGGCGTAGCTACGGGGGGGATGGGGGGGGCAGGGAGGCGATGCTCCGGGCCCAATACCTCTGGGGGGGCCCAGCAGGGATGGCCTTAGTACAATCAGGCGAATACAAATGAGCGCTTACATTATGGATTCTGATGGGGGCACATTAAGCCGATCTGAGGTCTGATGGGGGCACATTCTGCTGATCTGAGGTCTGATGGGGGCACATTCTGATGATCTGAGGTCTGATGGGGGAACATTCTGATGATCTGAGGTCTGATGGGGGCACATTCTGCTGATCTGAGGTCTGATGGGGGCACATTTAAGCCGATCTGAGGTCTGATGGGGGCACATTAAGCCGATCTGAGGTCTGATGGGGGCACATTAAGCCGATCTGAGGTCTGATGGGGGCACGTTAAGCCGATCTGAGGTCTGATGGGGCACGTTAGCCGATCTGAGGTCTGATGGGGGACATTCTGCTGATCTGAGGTCCTGATGGGGCCATTGCCTGACTGAGGTTGAGGGCACATTTCTGCTGATCTGAAGGTCTGATGGGGGCACAATTTTTCTGATCTGAGGTCTGATGGCGGGCACATTCTGCTGATCTGAGGTTCTGATGGGGCACATTCTGGCTGATCTGAGGTCTGAATGGGGACCACATTCCTGCTGATCTGAGGTCTGATGGGGCACATTCTGCTGATCTGAGGTCTGATGGGGGCACATTCTGCTTGATCTGAGGTCTAATGGGGCACATTCTGCTGATCTGAGGTCTGATGGGGGCACATTCTGCTGATCTGAGGTCTGATGGGGGCACATTCTGCTGATCTGAGTCTGATTGGGGGCACATTAAGCCGATCTGAGGTCTGATGGGGCAAGGGACTGTTAGTTTAGTGATGTAAAAGCTGGGGACAGGTTTCCTTTAACATAGGAGTCCCTTTTTTATCCTATTAATCCTATATTTACTGCATTATGTGGTAGAGTATTTACAGTAGGGTATGTAGAAAGTCCATTGTACTGTACTTAACAGCATAGATGATCTAGCAGTTTATATAGTCATCTTGCTAATACAGTATTATAACCACAACTAGTAGTATGTGCCTGTGAAGTTGGAAACGTGCGTTTGGGAAGCCAATAAGTGGGGGGCCCACTCAAGTATGTTTCGCCCCCCCCATGTGCTGAACCTCTAGCTACGCCTCTGATTAGGCCCTAAGTGAGCTGTACCCAGAGAAGCCTGATAGATTACAAACTGTTTTTGTCATGACTTATCTGTACTATTGATTTTATGCAAATTTGTTTAAAGTTATCACTTAAACATGCTTCATGTATGAGGGAGTCGGGGTGAGGGGAAATCGAGGAGTCGGAGTCGGGGCTTTGGCATACCGACTCCACAGCCCTGATAGCAAGAGCCTTTAAAGAGTTTTATGCAGCGTTATATAACCTTAACAAGAATGACAATCAAGGGCCTCCTGCTCCTAGACAGACACAGATATCTAAATTTCTTAAATCACTGCATCTTCCCTCGGTATCGCCTCCCATGGCATCGCACCTAGTTAGACCCATAACTCATGACAAGGTGAAACAGATAATCTATAGCTTTGCTCCAGGCAAGAGTCTGGGCCCGGATGGACTCCCTTTTAATATACTATAAAAAATTTCATGAAGTACTTACTCCACATTTTACAGAAGTGTGCAGTGCGCTATTGAAAGGGAGTTCCTTGCCTAGACAGACTCAGGAATTCTATGTCACTTTAATACATAAGGAGTGTAAAGTTATAGACCAATCTCACTATTGAACCTGGACTTAAAGATCTGGGCAAAAATACTGGCAATTAGACTTCGCACAGTGTTGCCTTCCCTCTCTGCCTTTCATGAAACCTGACTGCTCGCAGCCTACAAGGGAAGGGACAACTCCTCCAGGATATTTCATTCAATTCACTTAGGACTAATGGGAATTTCCGGACATGTGCTATTAGGTGTCGACGCCGAAAAGTCGTTTGATAGGGTAAATTGGGAGTTTATGAGATCAACTCTGGATAGGTTTGCTATCCCAGAATCTTTTATACAAGTAATTTTTACCCTATACAAACAGCCGCACGCTAGACTTTGGGTGAATGGCACGCTTTCGCCTGTCTTCGAAATCACGAACGGAACAAGGCAGGGCTGCCCATTGTCCCCTGCACGTTTTTTTTTTTTTTTGGTTGCTGAAACACTTATACAATCAGTCAGACAAGCTGTTAAAATTGAGGGAGTCATATATGGTACAAGGAGTTTAAAATGTACCGCCTTTGCGGATGATTTGCTGTTTTTGGTGACTAACCCGGAGACTGGATTAGTAGTTTTAGAGGACAAGCTGAGAGAGTTTAGTGAGATTTTAAAGTGAACGCCACTAAATCTGAGCTATTGAACATTATATTGTCAGGAGATCAAGTAGATAAACTAAAAACATTGGTACCATTCCACTGGTCAAAAGGCCCAGTGAAATATCTAGCGATTCATATCCCAAAAAATCTAGCAGACCTTTATAAAACTAACTACGAGCCTCTTCTTGACAATATTAAACCACTTCTACAGAACTACCATCTCCCGTTTCTGTCATGGTTGGGTAGAAAGAATATCCTGAAGGCCTATGTACTCCCTAAAATACTCTACAGAATGCAAATGGTTCCCATTCACTTACCAAGGAGATTCTTCATAGATCTCCAGAGAATGTTTTCTAGGTATCTGTGGGGAGGGAAAAGAACACGAATTTCATATAAAATCATGACCAGGACTAGAGAAAAAGGAGGCCTGGGGGCGCCAGATGTGGCTAGATATTACCAGCAAAGAAAGGGGGTCAGTCAGCACATCCAAAGTGCAGGTGCACGCTGCCATGGCTAGAGACAAAAAGGAAAAAAAACAGTGCAGCAGCACTCTGCAAACACAAATAATGTACAATAATGCCATAGTCATATAAAACATTTTGGTACTAGTACTATGCTTATTTTGCAAAATTGAGAATCTTGGCAAATCATTTTGTACAAAATATTTGAGCCCATCTGCCATACGTCAAGGCGTTCTCTTTCAGTATAAAACTGTGTCCTGCTCTCAGTATATGTATTGGAAGCTGTGAGGCACCAGGAGAGGTATGGAGTAGGCTCAGCATGCATGTTGGTACCTGCATTCCTGGACTCAATGGAGGCCTTTAAGGCACCTAAAATGGCAAAGGCAGAGTGAACCCAGTATGCATGTGGAACCAACACTCCCTGAATTTTGTGGTAGCCATTATGGCACATAACAGGTAGAAATTAGTGTTAGGTTCCCGTCTGAAAGAGAACGCCTTGACGTATGGCAGATGGGCTTGTTTTTTTTCCTTTTTGTCTCTAGCCATGGCAGCGTGCACCTGCACTTTGGATGTGCTGACTGACCCCCTTTCTTTGCAGTTATACTGATCTGGAGGTGTGGCTCCTCCAGCCAGTCTTGCACTCCTGATAAGCCTGTCTGCCTCATAGGCTGATTTTAATCAGAGTAAGTATAAAACTGTGTCCTGCTCTCAGTATATGTATTGGAAGCTGTGAGGCACCAGGAGAGGTATGGAGTAGGCTCAGCATGCATGTTGGTACCTGCATTCCTGGACTCAATGGAGGCCTTTAAGGCCCCTTTCACACGAGCGGGAGACTCGCATGTCTCCCGCAACGGATCTACAGGGCTGGACTCCGCACTGACAGGGATCGCATAGCATTATATGCGATCCCTGTCCGTGCGGAGTCCAGCCCTGTAGATGCGTTGCGGGAGACATGCGAGTCTCCCGCTCGTGTGAAAGGGGCCTAAGGCACCTAAAATGGCAAAGGCAGAGTGAACCCAGCATGCATGTGGAACCAACACTCCCTGAATTTTGTGGTAGCCATTATGGCACATAACAGGTAGAAATTAGTGTTAGGTTCCCGTCTGAAAGAGAACCCCTTGACGTATGGCAGATGGGCTCAAATATTTTGTACAAAATGATTTGCCAAGATTCTCAATTTTGCAAAATAAGCATAGTACTAGTACCAAAATGTTTTATATGACTATGGCATTATTGTACATTATTTGTGTTTGCAGAGTGCTGCTGCACTGTTTTTTTTCCCTTTTTTTTTCAGTTTTTTTTTTTTTTTTCCTAGATATTACCAGGCCACACAGTTAAATAGATGGCTGGAATTGACCGAACCAAAAAGACAACCCGATGTAGTGGAATTATTCAAATATAGCGTAGGCCCTCTATTTCAGAAATGTCTGTGGTTACCAGATAAAGTCCAACAGACAGAGGGAGAGTTGGATCCTATGATGGCAGGCGTGTGTGAGGCTTGGAAGCTGGTGGGTAAAGCTATGGCTCCTTCTCCACCACCATTGATGTCGATGGGCTTACTGCCAGATTTGATGGGAATACAGGGAGGGATATGTGCGGAGGCGTGGAAAGTCCATTAGGGAATCTCCCACCTTCTTTCTCACAAACGCACATTTCAAATCGGTGTTTAAGAAGGTCTTGAGAAATACCCTGCCCAAAGAGCTCTCACACCATTTGAGAAGTTTATCACAACGCCTATTCCCAAGCACAGGAAAGTATCGGCTCTTTATGCGATACTGGGAGACAAAGACTGCGCATTAAAACCACCATATCTTGAAGACTGGAAAAAGGAACTAGGAAAAGGAAGGGTGGTCTCAGACCAGGAAGTGAGACAAATGTTAAGATCTTCTCACGGCTTTTCGCCATGTGTGCGCCTTCAAGAGAACCATTTTAAACTCTTGTCTAGATGGTATAGAACACCTGAGTTTCTGTATAAGAGGGGTTGTCGGCGTCTCTGCGGTGCTGGAGATGTGGAGGGGAAGAGGGATCCTTATCTCATATTTGGTGGTCTTGCCCTTTGATCACATCATACTGGGAGGGAATAGGAGAAGTCACAAGGAAACTCACTACACCAGACTTTGAGATAACTCTAGATATGATTGTTTTCGCCAGTGCATCCACAGAATACAAACCCTGTAAGAAAAATTTGGTTACACATGTTATAGCAGCAGCAAAAGCCTTGATCCCCCTTCACTGGTTAGATACACAACCACCAAGGATCGGAGAATGGAAGGCTAAGGTAAATCAAATATACCGATTTGAGGAGATTACTAGTTGGTGGAATAGGAGTCATGACCAATTTCAACAAGTATGGCAACCATGGGCTGAGATAGTGGACATTGTGTAGTGCATTTCGGTCATCGAAGCCTTGACTTAACACTCATCCCATACTGTTAACTTCCCATTTCCTTGTGACACGCGCTACAAAACACTGTTGCTCTCTATCCTCCTTCCCTCTTTACTTTGTATTATTTTTGTCAATATTTGGTTGTATGTCTTGTCTTTGTGTTAATTGTTCCTCTATAAAGGAAATCAGTGCAAACATGGGCTTCTTTAACCCAGACAAGAACACAATCTTTGGATGACCATCAGGATAGAGGGTCATGATGCATATCCAGACTCAAAAATCAAACAATTAACCCTTTCGCGCCCGGAGCTTTTTTCGGTTCTGCATTTTCGTTTTGCGCTCCCTGCCTTCAAACAGCCATAACTCTTTTATTTTTCTGTTCACATAGCTGTATGAGGGCTTGTTTTTTGCGGGACAAGTTGTGCTTTCCAACGCCACCATTTAATATTGCATACGGTGTAGTGGGAAGCGGGAAAAAAATTCCAAACCGGGTGGAATTGCAAAGAAAACGCTATTCCGCTACAGTTCTACGGGTTTCTTATTTACAGCGTTCGATGTGCATTAAAACTGATCCATTACTTTAATTCTACTGGTCAGTACGAATCCGGCAATACCTAATATGTATAGTTTTTCCTGCGTTTTCATAGTGATAAAATAATTAGAAAGTTGCCCTTTTTTTTTTTTTTTCTTGTCAAATCTTGACCCCTATAACTTTTTGGTATTTATGTGTACAGAGCTGTATGGGGGCTCATTTTTTGCGGGACGATCTGAAGTTTTTATTGATACCATTCTGGGGTGTGTATGACTTTTTGATCACTTTTTATTTAATTTTTTTAGAAAAAAAAAGCGACAAGAAACCATGACGCTTTTTTCCGCCACACAATTCGCCGTATTGGAATTTTTTATTTTATTTTAAAAGTACGGGCGTTTTCGGTCACGGTGATACCCATGATGTCTATATTTATTGTTATTTAGGTATTTATTTTTTACTTATACGGAAAGGGGGGTGATTTGAACTTTTACATCTTTCTTTTTTTATTTTTTATATATTTTTTAACATTTTTTTTTTATTTTTTTTTTACTATTAGAAAGCTCAAATATGGGCTTATATATTGTGGCTTTTTTTTTTCTTTATGAGCAATTATGGATTTTATAGACTCAGAAATCCATGGATTGCTCATTTCTTATCCTGGCCTGCCATCTAGTGGCCAGAATAAGAATTGCACTTTGAAAACTGTAATCCTCACCAGCGAGGATTACAGTTTTCATATGGTGTACAGACACCCCGATTGGCCACACGGGGTGTCTGTACACCACCCGGAAGCAAATGCTTCCGGGTTGAAACGCAACTAGATGCCGTGATCACGTCCGTTAAGGGATGGCGGTAAGTAGCGGCAAGTCTCTGCTGTTAGAAACAGCAGAGACTTGCCGGCCATGACGCCCGCCGCACCCGCGAGCGGGCGCCATGTGCCCGCATCGCCCCAGCGCCGTACATGTACGGCGCTGGGCGCTAAGGGGTTAAGATCAGTGTATTTTGAGCTGTGGATTGAATATGAGCACTTACCTGTTTTGTATCCGATGAATGCTCTGAAAACATATGTTGTTCGATTGTGAACAATAATTACTTGTACGTTATTAAAACCAAAAATAAAGAATGTTTAAAAGAAAAAGTCTCGTCCCACAAAAAAACAAGCCCTAACACTCAACCATAGAAAAAAATAAATATCTTATGGGTCCTAGAATATGGTGATAAAAAATCTTTAAGAAAAAAGTGATTTTGGTGCTAAATAGTGAAAAGTGAATTTTTTTTTTATAAATTTTATGTCGCCATAATTCTACTCATTCATATAAAGGATGTAACCTGTACTATATAAGACAACAGTAACATACCTTTTTTTTGTAATGAGTGATTATGTGGAACACGTGCTGTTCACAACAAGAAACCTTATTTTTTTCGTAAAGGGTTATTCCCATCTTGGACTATGCGGACATATCGCTAGGATATGCCCCAATTGTCTTATAGGTGCAGGTCCCACCTCTGGGACCCGCACTTATATCGAGAACGGAGCCCCCAAAGTGAAGGAGGGCGCACTGCGCATGCTCAGCCGCCCTCCATTCATTTCTATGGGGCCGCTGAATATAGCAGAGCGCTGGCTCGGCTATTTCCGTTGGCTACATAGAAATGAATGGGAGTGGTGGCCGCACATGCTTTTACTTTGCAGAGCTTGATTGATTGGTCAGCAGCCCTTCTAACATCGACTTCTGTTAATGCATTGTGACCTTGGATTGGTTGATGACCATGTCCATCTCAGCAGTGAGATTGCTATTTGTTTCACAGGCAGGGCAGGACATTCTAATTGTTGTTCAATACTGGGTGTACGAGAAACCTGGTAGTCAAAGCCCCTCTAACCCTCATGATGCAGGTTGCTGGTGAAACATGTAAGGTGGAGGGGTTCTTTGTGTAAGTTTTAACAGTCGTCCGCTCTAGCAAACTGTCATTGTATGACTTATCGAAGCCCAACGCAGGCGCCCTGCGTTATCCCCTAGATGCTGTAGTTCTTGGGACAATAATAGGAATAGATAAGGAGGGAATGTAGATGGCCTAACAGGGTGGCAGTAATCACTTAATAGGGATTATAGCTACATGTAACAAAGCTATATCTCATTATGCTACTTTATAGCTAGGAGAATATATATAAAACACATCTTACACAAGCCATTGAGAAGAAAGCGAGATTGGATATTGTAAGAGGGATTTTTTGTTTTTACCTTTTACCATATGGAATAAAGGTTAATTTTTACAATAGTTTCTAGGTTTGAAATAGGGTTTCATAGCCATAGGCTATTTGTATAAGTGGTATTTATAAATCATCAACCCTTTATGTGAGATCTCTTGTCTCATATATACATAATTGTACTCACCTGCACAATAAAGCTAAAATGTAATTTGTACTGCATGATGAATATCTTGCCTCTTAAAAAGTAGAATAAAAATTGATGCAAAAGCCATATGTACCTTAAATGCTACAAAACTACAAAAACTACACATTGTCTTGCAAAAAACAAGCCCTGACACAGCTCCTTTAACAAATAAAAAATGGTTGTGGCTCTCATGATGAAATGATTTTAGTAAAATCCATGCTCCAAAGGCCATATTGTGCTTCTTCCCATCTGAGCCCTGCCATATGCCCAAACAGCTGTTTACAACTGCTGTAAAAAAAATTTCATAATAATAATTAGTGGGGTACTTTTTTTTTCTTGTTAAAGGAGCGTTCTGGTACATAAAAAGTACAAAACGTGTGCTCACCACCTTAGCTCCATTTTCATTTTTCGGCAGTGCAGAGTTCCAGTGCTTGGAAGCCGTTGACACAACATTCAGAATAACCTCTACAGCTCTTCTTAAAACGGTTAACTTTATGATATCTTCATAAAAAAACAATTTGTCCTGCGTATTTGAAGCTCTTTCTGAGCTCTTGAATACAGCAAAAATATGCAGAAAATACAAAACACTTATAAAACCATGTAGGCTAATTGGGTATCATTCCCCACCTACAGTCCCAGCAGATTACGAAAACACATCCAAAACCCACTCCGGATACATGGTGAAAGGTATTATAAACTTACAGTCACATATTTGTAAGTTAATGGATCAGTACAAAGTCACATCAACACATTAACCCCTTCCCGCCCGATGACGGCTTATCCCGTCATGGGCAGGGGCGGCTTGCCGCCCCATGGCAGGATAAGCCGTCAGACTGTAACGGTCACAGTGCTAACTGTGACTGTGACATACCTGTGACGCCGGCTGTCATAGACAGCCGAGCGTCACAGGAAGCTGGCAATGGGACCAATCTGTGGTCCCCACGTCAGCGATCGCTGTGATTGGTCAGACCAATCACAGCTTCTGTGTACTATAACGCCGGTTATAGTACAGAGAAACAGCTCCGATCTCCTCAGAGTGTTCCTGAGAGATCCGAGCATTACTGTGTAAAAATCAGAGGCAGGCAGTGAAGAAAAGAAGACCCCAGAGCCCCCCATCGCGCCCCAATACACCCCAGCCCACCCCACAGTCCTCCTCCCGTCTTCCCTGTAGTGTGATTCCCTGTCAGTAAGCAGCACAGCTCAGCGATTGTGAGCTGAGCTGTGACTGCTTAATCCTAGACCCCCCAGTGTCCAGATCCCCCCCCCTCATCCCTCAAGAGCACCCCCTTCATATAGTCCATATCCCCCATCTGTGTCCTCCTCAATCCCCCCCCCCCCACAGCTCAGTGGTGAAAAGCTGAGCTGTGTCTGCTTTGTCAGGGATCCCCACATAAGTAACCCCCCTCCCCCCCCCCCATCAAGACACCCCCATCTCTCCCCCCCATACCTCCGTGAGCACCCCAGGATCCAGCAGCAGCACCCCGGCCGGATCCAGCAATAGCAGCACAGCTCAGTAGTGAGAAGAAGAACTGAGCTGTGTCTGCCTAGTTCCCCAGTACCCCAGTTTTCCCGTCCCATCCCCCCGTTTGTTTTTTTTATAAAAAAAATAATATAAATATAAATATATATATATATATATATATATATATATATATATATATATATATATATAAGTTTAAAAAAAATGGTAGAGGGGATTAGTTTAGAATCTTAGTTAGGCTTAGGGTGTTAGGGTGGCAATTAGTATTAGTTAGATAGTTAGGGACCGTTGTCTCCGAAATCCAAACGGCGCTCTTTCCTTGCCAAGCCCTTCTGTGCGTCTGTACAGCGTTTTACATCCACATATGGGGTATTCCCGTACTCAGGAGAAATTGCTTAACAAATATTGTAGGACTTTTTCTTCTTATATCCTTTATGAAAATGAAGAATTTGGGGCTACAACAACATAGAAGTGTAAAAAATCAGATTATTCATTTTTACAGGTTATTTATGGGTTATTCCTGTGAACCAACTATAGGGTTAATAAACTTAAAAAATCTTGTTCTGAGTACTTTCGGGGGTGAAGTTTTTAAAATGGAGTGATTTATGGGGTTTTATAACATGCAGGCCCCGTAAATCCATGTCAAAACTGGGCTGGTCCCTCAAAAAAACAGATTTTGAAATTTTGGTCAAAATTTAGAAAATTGTTACTAAACTTTGAAGCCCTGTAATGCCTTGAAAACCTAAAAGTACAGAATTTTTTTTTCTCTACATAAAGAAGACGTATTGCTAATATGAATATATATATAATTTATGTGGTATCACTATCTTCCTTAGAAGCAGAGAATTTCAAACTTAGAAAAATGCTATTTTTTCCAATTTTTCATGAAATTGTGGAATTTTCAACAAGGAAACACTGCAAATATCAACCCAAGCTATTACTAAAATAAAGTAGAATATGTCACGAAAAAACAATCTTGGAATCAGTCGAATCGGTGAAAGAATCCCAAAGTTATGAATTAATAAAGTGACGCATGGCAGATTTAAAAAATGTGGCTTCGGCATTAAGTGTAAAAGTAGCTTCGTCCTTAAGGGGTTAATAAATGTATAATAAATTACTCCTATAATCAAGGCCCATTGGAGATGTCATATCCAGATTAAGAATCCAGGAGGCTTCACAATTAAATACCTTCTTTGTATGATCACCTCCTCTCACCAATTTACTTCTTTTTCAATTCCACAAAACTTGAATGTTTTTTAGGGAGTTTTTGGGAACTTTAGTAAAATGTTTTGCTACACCAGACGCGCTTCTACTTTCCTTATTGATATGTGACAAATGTTTTGCTATCCTTGTTTTGAGTTTTTTAGTCGTGTATCTTATTTAGGATTTATTATAGGCAGTGCAATATACTTTGTAAATGACGTGATCCATGTCACAATTTAGGCCCCTTTCACACGAGCGTGACGGATTAGGTCCGGATGCGTGCAAGGTGCGTTCAGGAAAACTCACACCATTTTGCAAGCAAGTTCAGTCAGTTTTGCCTGTGATTGCGGTCAGTTTTTTCCGCGCGGGTGCAATGCGTTTTTATGCGTTTTATGCGTTTTTCACGTGCGTGATAAAAAAACTGAAGGTTTACAAACAACATCTCTTAGCAACCTTCAGTGAAAAACGCATTGTATCCGCACTTGCTTCAGGATGCAATGCGTTTCTCCCTAAAGCCCCATTCACTTCTATGGGACCAGGGCTGCGTGAAAAACGCAGAATATAGAACATGCTGTGTTTTTCACGCAACGCAGAACTGATACGTGAAAAAAAAAAGGTCATGTACACAGACCCATTAAAATGAATGGGTCAGGATTCAGTGCGGGTGCTATGCGTTCCTGTCACGCATTGCACCCGTGCGGAAAACTCGCTCGTGTGAAAGGGGCCTTAATGAACTCTAAAATACCAAAGACTTTTCTGTTATTAGACGCACAAAAACCCCGTCTTCTGAGCATGAGTGCAAACATTACATTTAAAACCTCCAAATCTAAAAAAAAATAACAAACATTTTTGGGGGCACAAATCAAGATGAGACAAAGTGTGTTTCTTTCAATTGACAAGCGCACATCTATACAGTCAGAAGGTTTTATTTCCAGGTATGTGGTGACCGATTCCCTTCAAGGGGTTTAGTTTCCAAAATGGTGCCCTAAACATCTTTAAAAAAAAAAAAAAAAAAACCCAAACAAACGGAAATTCCCAGATAGCATGCTAGGACCAAATATTTGACACTTTTAAAAACTGCAGAACCAGGGCAATAGATATTGAGCTTTATTTCACTTTTAACAGTGGCTGTAAAAATGGATAAAATGAGAAAATCTGTATAAAAAAAAAAAAAGATTTTTTCATTCTTACATTTTGCTTCCATTTCGTGTTACACTCTGTTTAAGCTCCTAAAGGTATGCAGGTTGAGGGGATGCAGTTTTTAAAATTGGGTAATTTTGGAGCTTTCTAATATATAGACTACTGATGAGCTACATCCGAAGTCGCTTCGTTCAAAACTTTGGATTAATGCTGTTACGGAGATCCGTCTCCACACAGCATTAAAATGTACAGCCTCCAATGAGCCAAAGTCAGTTATTCGCAAAGTCGTGCGAGATTTCGTTGACTAACTTTGGGATTTAATTCTAAAGTGGAAAACAAGTTTAAAATGTGGAACCGAACTTGGCTTCGGTTCAGAGGTACCAGTCGGTTCCAAGTTTTAAAGTGGTTTTCCACTTTAGAATTAAATCCCAAAGTTATTCAATGAAGTCTCACACGACTTTGCGAATAACTGAGTTCGCCTCACTGGAGCCCGTACATTTTAATGCTCTATGGAGACGGATCTCTGTACAGCATTAATCGAAGTGACTTTGGGTGTAGCATCTGATGCTCGCTTCGCTCATCACTAATATAGACCCCCTAAAAGCCACCTCAGAACTGCATTTTGCTCCTAATCATTAGGTTTTAGAAATATTCTAGTGTCCCAAAAATTTAAAAGTACAGTTAAAAAATGATGCCTACATAAATTGGCAGTTTTTTATTTGTGAGGTATTACCAGTGGCGGACTGGGAACTTAAAGTGACCCTGGAAAAACAAGCTAAAGGTGGCCCCATGTTTTAGGTGGGTCCAAATTGACAGACACAGGGCCAACACAAGTAGGAGGACCACCAATACCATATGGTGCCACAAAATAACGCCCCAGCAGAGCCAAACACCACAGTGCAACACCATAAACTGCCCTAGCAGCATCAAAAACCTTAGTGCAGCCAAAAATAACTGCTCAGAAACTGTCCCTCTGTGGTGGTCAGTGCCAGCTGCCATGTTCTGTCCTCCTACTCCATACTGCCTCAGGATGGCAATACAGTTGAATCCAGGAATCAGGAGGGCACCTGTGGTCCTCGACCAGGTACATAACTGCTTGACGATTGTTACATTAGAGCTTCCCTATAGTATAATGCCCTAGTATCAAGCAGATCACTGGCTGCAATGACTGTTTGCAGCACGGCGCTGGCCGTCAAAGATATTACCACATAAAACAACATGCCAGATTTGAAAAATGTTTCTGGAAGGCCAAAATAGTCCTTAAAGGGAAGCTTTCACCAAGTTTTCACAATTTATACTACAGCAATGCCCAGCAGAACATGTACCACTATTGCCAACATACCTGTAGTCACCATGGTGGGATGTCATTGCCCAGAAAAAGAACTGTTATTAAAATGCAAATTAAGATCAAAGTGCCCAGCTGGGTGGGTTTTCCTTTCGAAAGGACAAAGCTCTTCTACCCAATTTCATCTCCTCCCCAATGCTCTCTACCGTCTTCCACAAGAGCAAAAATTACAGCACATGCGCAGAACACACTTTGGAGCACTAGCCCACAGAACAGAGTAGTGTATAGGCGCTGAAAGACAGGTAGAGGGCGCCTGCGCAAGATTTGGAAGTGCTGCACGGTGACATCAAGGGAGAGAGGAGGAGCTGAAATTGGGTAGAAGAGGTGGGCTTGGGCATTTTCTAAAAAAGAGCCCGCCCAGCTGGGCACTTTGAGACAGATTTGCATATCAAAAGTTCTTTTTCTGGGCAATGACTTCACACGCTGGTGATATTCAAGTATGTTGGCAATGGTGGTTACATGTCCTTTTGGGCATTGATGGTATAAATTGAGAAAAGTGAGTAACAGACTTCCTTTAAGGGGTTAATGTGTATGGCCACCATTAGAGGCGAGGTCAGTAAGACGTACTAGTTGTTAGCAGTCAAAATGTAAAAATTTTCCATAACAGATGGACGTGTAGAAACAGACTAGAGATGAGCGAGCATGCTCGGGAGCAATTTTTGAGTAGTAGCGTACGCATCTTCTAATCTGTGCGCTAATGCGTACGCATCTTGTAATTTGTACGCATTAGCGTACAAATTTATAAGATGCATACGCATTAGTGTACAGATTAGAAGATGCGTATGCATTAGCGTACAGATTATAAAATGAGTACGCTACTACTTGAAAATTGCTCCCGAGCATGCTCGCTCATCTCTAAAACACACTTTTCTTGAGCGAGTTTTAAGAGATTTCCAGGATTTTCAGAAGTGCTTTACTATTAATAGAGTTTTTTGAGCAATCTGAGGTATAGCCTAAAGGCCCCATGCACATTCTCCTCTCTCATTGAAAATACTTGCCTGGCCAAACTGAGCCTGAAAGTGTATGGAGGGAGTCCGAAGAGAGAGCTGTTGGCCAATCCATTGTCCACCTAACAGCCATCGAAGGTGTGGGCAAAACACATTTTGATCATGTTTTATGCTTATAAGGTGTGGACTGGCTTCACCTTCACCTAGTCTTTTTATATACATGTATTTTGTTTTATTAGGGCATGTTCACATCTTTGTCAAAGGCTGCAAAACAGCAGAGAGAAAAGTACTGCAAGTAGGACTTTTTTTCTCCACTAAGGATTACTGGATGGAAACCGAATGGATCTATGGTCAATGGGCACTGTCTGGCTCAGTTCGTGTTAGTTATGTGGTGAATCCAGCACTTCCGTTGTTTTCGTTGTTCTGCTGTCATAACGGAGCAGAACAACGGAAATCAATAACACTAGTGTGAAAGTGGCCTTAATTGTCTCCTTAGAGTTGTGCCTCTGTTCTGTGGTGTTTATTAGTATTAGACCCTCTCAAATAGAAACCATATCATTTTACATAGTAATGAACTTTGACCATATGATTGTTCCTGCCAGAGTATAGCAGCCACATACTGTTCACGTGAATATAGTTTAATTCAATAGATAGGACTTTCCCTTGAATGCGGCTGTTTTCTCATTAAATAGCTTTGATTTGTGATTCATGTACTATTCTTAGGCTGAACAAACTTAGCTTCCATATTAAGAGATTTATTGTACTTGCCAGTATTATCTAGGGAGTGCTGAATTCAAATCAAGTTTCCTCTCACTCTCTGAGTAATGCTCATATGATGATCTCAGTACCCCAGTACCCCACTCATCCTTTGTGTGCTGATGATTTGATTCCTGTGGATAGGGAGAATCCTGAGGTTAAAGGGGTTGTCCAACTGTGTGAGTGTGTAAGTGATGGCTTATTTTCAACACCCCGCACTCCTCATGATAAGCTGTTCTGCTGTAGCTCCAGCTCTGGAATTTGGTGCTGTAGCTCCATTGCTAGAAGTCAATGGAAGCAGTGCTGTACTAACAAGTTACCTCCATTTGCGGACCACAAAATATATACGATCGTGTGCATGAGGCCTTAGTCTGTGTTCTTTCCTCTTTTTGATTATGACTAGTACACCTCTGATTCTAATGTCTCATATGAGGTCATTTATCAAATTGGTGTAAAGTAGAACTGGCTTAGTTCCCCATAGCAACTTACCAGATTCCACCTTTCATTTTTGACAGCTCCTTTGGAAAATGAAAGATGATTGGTTGCTATGGGCAACTAAGCCAGTTCTACTTTACACCATAAATGACCCCAGTGTCCAGGGTTTTAATTATCCAGTAAAGCTTTTTTTAACTTACGGTATATGTTGTCTCGTGCTGATGTGGTGTTGCTCCAGGAGACACATTTTTCGTTTACTACTGAGCCCTCATTTTTTCATAGGTCATTTCCAACTTTTTTCCTAGCTTCTTCCAGAGAAAAAAAGGGTGTGGGTATTTGGATCTCAAGGCATATCTCCTTTTTTCCTTCGGAGATTCAACGTGACCCAGAGGGCAGGTATATATTGGTTTCTGGTACCCAGGACGGTTCACCTATTACATGCCTTAATTATTATGGCCTGGGAGGAGGCTCCGCTCTGTTCACTTGGTTTCTTTAACTCTCTGTGGGAGGTTCCATCTTGTTTCATTCTGACAATGCGGCTTTTTACATCTCTGAGGGCATGGTATTTTGTAGCCCTTTTCTCTATATTTTTCTATCTTACTACTGTTTTTCTAGTGGCATGCATCCATATCAGGGGATATGAATCTGGAATGTTAAATATTAGACAGGGCACGAGGTAGGTTTGCCACCATTCAACCTGCTTTTCGCACTAGCTATCAAGCCTTTCACTTGGCTTATATGATCTGATTCAGCCATCAAAGGCTTACACGTAGGTCGTCAGGAACAGAAGTACACTTTGTTCACAGAAGGGGTTCTTTTGAATATATCTTCTCCTCTCTTATCACTCCCTAAATTTTTTTCGCCTTCATAGCAGGTCTCATAGATTGTCAGAATTGCGGGTGAATCACTCGTTATTTAAATCTACCTGTTCTGGTATTGAAGCTCCTAGAACTAAATTTTGACTTCCCCCATTTTGGAGTGAATTTCAGAACCTTCAACTCATTATTCAAGGTCAGCTATCCCCCTCATACTGTATGTGTAGTGGAACAGGATCTCATTCAGTGGCCCTCCTACAAACTATATTGTCTAGGCTGGATTCATGCGGTAAAAATGACCTGGTTACCCACAATCCTTTATCTGCTCCGCACACTTCCCATTTCTGTTCCTTGTAGGGTTTTAAAGCGTCCCCAGGGTAAACTCTTGCATTTAGTTTGGAAATGCAGATTTCATTGCATTCCCACAGAGAACCCTTTATGGTAATTGCCTCTCTGGGTTCCCCCACCTCAGTAGGTATTATCACTCTGCCCTACTGGCCTAGCCCCCATGTGTGACTGTAGAATCTTGTGCGATATCCCCAGCTGGAATGGACCATCTCTTGTGGTGTAAACCTAACTCTAGACCTCCTATCTTAGCCCCTCTCTAGTGCACTAGCTCTATAGGACAGTTTGACACGGAGGCATGCCTTGATTTCCCCCCATAGTCCTCTGTCTAATCTTTTCGGGAACCCAGCTTTCCCCCTGGGACAGAGATTTTCACTGGTGGCTTTCTAAAGGGCTAACTAGAGTTACATATCTGGTTTGATAGATTGTTTACTTTCGTGCTGTGCATGCAATGCACATATACATTGCTTTCGACAACTCCAGCATTATATGGCATCGCTGACAACTGATATGACAACTTTGGCTAATATAATGATATTTGAACAAATCTGTGCTAGGATCCTGAGGGGTCGTGGTGACTTGCGCCTTCTCCCCCACCCCCTTACCCTAAATAACACATTCCCTTTCTGTTATACACCATTATTTTCCTTTTTATCCAACCCCCTCCTAGTGAGTCTTGTATTTTCTTCTTGTGGTCTCAGTCTTTGTCCTTGTTTGTTTGTTGGCCTGGTTCTAGTTTTAGTTGTTGAAGTCTTGGCAGTTGATATCAGTAACGTAGCCGTCAGGCTGTAGGCTTCCCTTTCTTTTTGCAGTCTCTACCATTTTTCTTGTTTGGGCGCTGTGGGTTGACACGAGTGTCCTGGTGTCAGGGTCGGGTGGCTGGGATCCTTCATCTCTTCCTTTATTTTGCATTTTACCTAAGGGTGTTTTTTGTACGTGGTTTGATAGTTCTGTGATTGCAATGTACCCTATATAGTTTTTTTTATTACATGTTCAGCTATATGATGCCTATTTATTTTAATGCTTCTTGCTGACTCTAGAGATACTTGTGTTTTAGATGTTGTATACATTCCCTGTTCATACTTTCAAATTAATCAAAATTTTATGGAGCGTTAAATGCTGGCATCTTACTGTATATTTTATTCCAGAGGTGGATCCAGCAGGAAGGAGAAGTCATTCCTTTATAATTCTGTTTGAATTATTTTTTATTATTATTATGCTCACTTATATAGCGCTGACATATTCCGCAGACATTAGCATCGACATGTCCTCAATGGGGCTCACAATCTAAGGTCCCTATCAGTATGTCTTTGGAGTTGTGAGGGAGGAGAACATACAAACTCCATGAAAATGTTGTCCTTGGTCGGATTCGGACCCCAGCACTGCAAGGTACCAGTGCTAATCACTGAGCCACCGTATTGCCCACAATGAATCCACTAATGCCTTTGGGTCAAAAAACAGCATAAAAAAACGTTTTTTGGGGGTGGAACCCCCCCCCCCAAAATCGGATAAAACTACCTTTAGGCCCACATTCATGGGCAGACTTTGCTACGGCTGGACACCATACCAAGAAAGGATATATCCTTTTTTGATGTGCCTATAAATGATGGCCGTGGGGCAGTCTTGTGCATTCTTGGTGTGGATTTTCTGCACACAAATATGCACCATGAGTGGAATTCACCAGTTCCATCACCAAAAAAATCCGCGTGAACAGGGCCCAAAAGTGTAAGAGCGGGTGTTGATATGTTGCTGTAGCTCATAAGAAGAGGGTCTCAGAAAGGGGATCTCAGTCTATGATGCCCTAATAGTTCTATGGAAGTCGTTTGCCTTAGGGCTCATTCAGACGGCCGTATGCTATCCGCAGAAATACGGATCCGTTTTTTTGCGGATTAGATGCTGCCACATTCACTTCTATGGGGCCCTTTTTTCCCTTCCACAGCTCCGCAAAAACACAGAAACATGTCCGTTTCAGGATGTGCCCCCATTGAAGTCTATGGGTCCGCAAAAATACGGAAAGCAATCCGTTTTTTTGCGGACATGCTAAACTGTCCGCAAAAAAAGGATCCATATTTTTGCGGACAGCATACGGCCGTCTGAATGAACCCTAAGTAAGACAGCCTCTTCAGGAAACAGAGTGTTTGGTCATATTCCTGCCAGTGTCAGATTGTATTGGTAGTTTTGTAATGAAACATGCACTGTGGTTCGCATTGGTACCTTGCACCGCTGAGGTCCTAGGTTATAAGTGACAAAGGACATCTATAATGAGTTTGTATGCTTTTGTGGATTTCCTTCAGTTACTCTGGTTTTCCCCAGATACGTACTAAAAGGAAATTATAGGTTGTGAGCTCCACTGGGGACAGTGAGTGATGATAACGTCCGTAAAGCACTGCGGACTAGGTTGCCACTAGGTTGTGGTATTTGGCTCTTTGGGATGGTATTCTGTGCTACACTATGGTATGGCTGACCCTGTCAACTTTTATTGGCCCCATCTACTTGTGTTGCCCTTCCTTCTGTCAGTTTGGATCCACTTACAACATTAGGGCTACTTTAGGGTTTTTTTTCCAGGGCCACTTTAAGTTCCCAGTCTGCCCCTGGCTGTAGCAGAGACAATTTACCTTACAATATGATCTCAATGCTGCCTGGTTTACTGAGACTAGGAAGTATTTGCTGTTGTAGTTTTCCAAAACAGAGAATTACAGGAATTGAGCAAAGAAAACAATTTACACTAAATAAAGTTAGTTGAATTTATGGAGACTGATGCTTTAATTTTCCTCTACAACCTGTCAGCACACTACAAGAAGCGACAATACGGCTGATAGTAAATAATTAACTGGTGTTATTCATTTCCTTTGTAATGGCTTTTTTCTGTAGGGCTTTTTTCACAACGGCAAATTAGATATGTTTCTGATAGTAACTATTCAACCAGTTTTCTCCGGGTCAAAAAGACCCAGCATCTCTGCACTATTAACATTTCTTGTATTTAACAATTCAGTGCTTTCATTCTTTTTTTTTTTTTTTTTTTTTTTTTTTTATTTGCTGTACAGCAACCAGATCTTTCTTTTTTTTTTTTTTAATATTTAGTATTTATAGCATGTCCTCCTGCCACTTTGTTTTCAGTCTGGCAAACTGTAGGTTACATTAGGTCTAAATCACATTTTTCCTTTGTGTTAAGAGCTGTTGTAGACATCTTAAAGGGTTATTCTCATTTTAGACAATGGGGGCATATCGCTAGGATATGCCCCCATTGTCTTACAGGTGCGGGTCCCACCGCTGGGACCCGCACCTATATCGAGAACGGAGCCCCCGAAGTGAATGAGGGCGCACTGCGCATGCGCAGCCGCCCTCCATTCATTTCTATGGGGCCGCCGAAAATAGCCGAGCGCTGGCTCGGCTACTTCCGTCGGCTCCATAGAAATGAATGGGAGCCGGGCCGTGCATGAGCGGCGCGGGGAGCTGCGCCTGGTGGTGGCCGGACCCCCGGAAACCTGGGTCCTCCAGGCGCAGCGCTCCCCGCTCCGTTCTGGCTATAGGTGCGGGTCCCAGCGGTGGGACCCGCACCTATAAGACAATGGGGGCATATCCTAGCAATATGCCCCCATTGTCTAAGATGAGAATACCCCTTTAAAGAGGTTTTCCAAGACTTGTACAGTGATGACCTGTCCTCTGGATAGGTCATCAGTATCTGATCGGTGGGGGTCTGACACCTGGGAACCCCGCTGATCAGCTGTTTGAGACGGCATCGGCGCTCTCAGTAGCGCTGCAACCTTCTCACTGCAATGCCTAGACAACGTCACATTGGTTCACTTGCCTAGGCGCAGCTCAGCCCTGTACAATGTACACTTCTGTGCCTGGTGACCTGAGAGAAGGCCGCGGTGCTACTGCCAGTGCTGGCGCCTTCTCAAATAGCTGATCAACGGGGGTCCCAGGTGTCAGACCCTCACCGATCAGATACTGATGACCTATCCTGAGGATACGTCATCAGTAGTAAAATCACAGAAAACTCTTTTAATACAAGGCACTTACTAATATAGTGTGATTGGCAATATGTATAGTAACAATACATTAGTAAGTGCCTTGTATTAACTTTCTCTGCATGATAAATGCCATTTGCTGAAGTGAGACAACCCCTTTTAACATTAATTACCCTTCAAAGAAAAATGAAAAATAACATACCAAGATAGGTCATCAGAGGATAGGTTATCATTATTACTATAAAAGTCTTGAAAAACCCCTTTAATGTACCCCGGTGGTGTATCTTTCATGGGGGCAGACATTTTCATGCAGCTGCCACTAGGGGGAGAATTGCTAATAGCAATTCAATTATAACTTCTAGTAGTAATAATAAAGGAATGGTATAACACACAGACATAGGAATAGATGCTCCAGAATTGTTATTACATGGGAAATGCATGAAGATATTAAAACGGACAGGAGTGGTGAAAGGTCTTCTTTAAGCCTTTGTGACAGAACAGCTCAATGTTTTTAATAAAGACCAATTGCAAAAAATGATTTTTAGCCCCAAATGAGTAAAATGTATAAATTGACCTACATTGCCAGGGGAAGTCCAGAGAGATTTGAAAAGATTTGGGGTCTTTGGCTGGCTGCTAGAACAGTGGTGATTTAGACTAGGCGGTGGAGTGTATGTGGAAGTGAATGGTAATTGAAAATGTTCTGTAATTACTAAGAAGCAATGGCGAATTAATAGGCTTTGCAGGAAAATACTGTCAGCATTATATGGAGTTCGTTCTATTGTATCAAGCCAGCTGTTGCAATGTCTATATGATGTGTGAGACATTTGTGTTGTGAAGTATTTTATGTCTTTTTTCTCTCTGTTAAAATGAAAAATAAAGACTATTAAAAAAAATGAGTAAAATGTGATCATAAAAAAAATTGTGCCTGAAGGTGTACATAGCCTTTAAGTTACAATGGTTTCAACATACAGTCGTCATACTGGAACCAATTAGTGTAACTTGAGGGGCCACTGTACATTGAGAAATATGGTGTTCAGAATGAGTGCCATATTTATGAAGCACCTGTTCCATTTTTTTCCAGCATAGCACTTGGATAAAGTGGGTGATGTGGGTGGCACTTTTTTTTTTTTTTATGATTTTCAATACAAAAAAAAACCCTATAATGCACCAGTAGCATTTTGCCAATGAAGCTGTGACTGGTGACAGTAAACCTGAAATAAATCACTTTGTGCACACACACAGAATTACTCTGCCTCTCTCTCCTAAGAGTCCTGTTTGCTGTACTTTTATTCCTAAATTATGCTCCGTCATATTAATATATATATCGGAGAGCTTATCTTCTCTCCCTCTATTATATGTTTCTCTCAGAAATCATCTGACAGGTTCGCTTTAAAGGAGTTATCCCATGACTAATGTAAAAAAATGAAAATCAGACATCATATAGTACATGACAATCTCTTTCTAACAAAGCTAGAAACAGCCCTGTACCTCACATGGATCCAGAGATCTCCCCATTCATTGCTCTGCTGGAAGTGTAGTGTCTTATCTGCTGCAGCTCAGGGGGCGTGTCTCCACTCTCCCTATCACAGCTCAGGAGGCGTGTCTCAGCACTCCCTATCACAGCTCAGGAGGCAGATGAAGGATGAAACTGAGCGTGAGCAGGTCACAGAAATAAGAAAAAAAATAAAAAGCAGGTGGTGGCGCTATACAGATACATGATAAATTTTTAATTACATGCAATTACAAAAGTATTCAGATGCTGGTGCTGTTCTGAAAACTGTAGAATTTATTTTGTGGGGCAACCCCTTTAAAGAAGCACTTTGAATCCCTTAAGGACCAACTTACTACAGGACAACAAAGACCTTTAGAAAGTTAAAGGATTTCCATCAATATCTGATCAGAGGGGAAAAAACTCCCAGCACTGCAACATCTTCCTAGTATATCAAGCACAGCGTTGTACTTTTGATAGTGGTTGTGTTTCTTTCAATGGGACTGGGCTACAGAAAAGCCATGTGACCGAAGTATGAGACTTCACAGACCTAGGAAGAGGCTGCCGTGCTTGTCAAAGTATGACAGTCCCTTCCAACAGTCCCTTCCCATGGCAACCATTTTGTCTATTCCCTCTTTCTGCAAGATAATGTCCCCCTTAAGTCTGGGGCTACACAGCGACATGTCATGTGACAAGGAATCTACTGATTGTCAATGCTGTTGCAGTGCAACTCCTGTCATGCCACAGCTGCAACTTGACAGTCGCAAACAATCCAGACCTGATGGAGTTTCTGTTGCAGGTTGCACACAAATTTTTCCCCTCACCCATGACGGCACCCATGCGACTTAGGACCTCCCATCAAGGACAGGAAACCTGCTAACATATAAAAAAGGTACACGCCCCTCTCAACCTCAGTTTTAGGTTTCCTGTCCTCTGGATGGGAAGTCCTAGGTGACGTTATTCGTGCCTAGCCTGCTTTTTTCCCTTTAAGGTACCCCTCTTGCTGCGGACTACCCGGGTCTACGTACCTTAACGGGGTAGGATCCGGGCCAAGCTGACCTCGAGGAGGTACTGGCCAAGTCTCCCCCCCCTCCTGTCTCCTTCCACCTTGGGAGATCCTGCTGTGGCCGTGCCAGGCGGGCTCCATTAGATTGTGGGGGGATCGGAGCCAGAGAGTGGAATCCTGGCATTCGTCCGTCCCGCGGCGTTCTCCTTGGGCTCTGCGCAGGCGCGAGCGCGTCGGCTTGCGATCCCGGAAGTACCTGGTCTACTCTGCGGTTCTGCGCAGGCGCAGGCAGCGGCGTTCTGTCGGGGCCGGAGGAGGAGGACTGGGGCTTCCGGGCGGCGAGTGCGGCGTTCCACGCAGGCGCTGGCCTGGCGTATGACGTCAGAGATGGCGTGCTCCTCCCCTCACGTAGAGGAAGTGACCTTCCTTCCTGGTGGGAAAATTGAAAAGGAGGCCAAGCGCGTTATAAATGGCACAGGAGGAGGGAGCCAGCAGGACAAGTCTTCGTTGTGGACCATCCCCTGGGTGTACTGCAGAGATGGAACCTGGTGATGGCGGACGCGCTGACCAGCCGGAATCCTTGCAACCACCAAGTCCGGTACAGTGTCAGGGATCTGGGGGTCGCTTTTATCGGTAAGATCCACTCTTAATCAGAGGGATTTGCTGTCTTTTGTATATTATAGGTAGTCAAGGTCTCAAAAAAGCAGACATGCAAAAAGAAACATAAAGAGTGCAGCGGATGTAAAGTTCAATTAGCTGCAGATTACACCAGACCGCTTTGCCAAGGCTGTATAAATAAGCTAGTATTGGAAGAATCACATTCTATCTCCAAAACTATTAAGGCATTGGTTCAGTCAGAAGTCAGATCTTCATTGAAAAAACTGAAACCTTCTATGCCCAGTTCTCCGGAAAGTTACATACCAGAGAGGGAGATCGTAGCTGAATTGTCGGAAGGAGAAATATCTACTAACCTAGAAGGGTCAGGGAATGAGTCCCTTTCTGAGGATGAAGCGGCTGGGAGGCCTCTATTCCCAGTAGAAGATACAGAGCTTTTAATTAAAGCAGTCAGAACCACCATGCAGTTAGAAGAGATTAAGCAGCCAAAATCTGTGGCGGACCAGATGTTTGAAGGTTTGGCCCCCAGGTCCCGCAGAGTGTTTCCGGTACATAAGAATATGGATTTTCTTATTAAAAAAGAATGGAAAAATCCAGACAGAAAATTCTTTATCCCATCATCGATCAAAAGAAAGTATCCATTTGAAGATGAGGTCTCGAGAACTTGGGACAGAGCACCAATGGTTGACGCTCCAGTAGCCAAGATGGCAAGGAGATCTGCCCTTCCCTTTGAGGATCTGGGATCTTTAACTGACCCGCTAGATAAGAAAGCTGATACTTATCTTAAAAGATCCTGGGAAGCGGCCTCCACTAGTCTCAGGCCAGCTATTGCGGCTTCGTGGGTTTCTAGATCTCTTAAATTATGGCTGTCACAGTTAGAGACCCACTTGAAAGATAAGACCCCTAGGGAGGACTTGTTATCTTCCATCCCTACCTTCATTAAGGCAGCAGATTACCTGGCTGACGCATCTTCGGATTCTGTAAGATTTTCTGCCAGAGCAGCGGCAATGTCAAATGCGGCTAGGAGAGCTATCTGGTTAAGGTCATGGAAGGGTGACCAGGGATCTAAGGCGAGGTTGTGTGCAGTCCCTTGTGATGGGTCCAGACTATTTGGGCCTTCTTTAGACGAAGTTCTAGACAGGGCTTCGGATAAGAAGAAGGGATTCCCGCTTCCTCAGAGATCCCCCCTTTTTCGTAGACCTAGCAGGGGTTATAAGAGACAGAGGGGAGGTCAGTCTGACAGGGGCTCGAACAGATTTTCTAGGAAATCTTCCGGGTTTTTCTTTAGAAACCAGGATAATAAACCCAAAGACAAACAGCAATGACGCCAGGCTGCCGGTCGGGGGAAGACTGAGAGCCTTTTTTTCAAGCTGGCTTCGCATAACAAAAAATCAGTGGGTCCTAGATGTTATCAGACAGGGGTTTCAGATCGAGTTCTCTGTCCCCCCTCGGGACCTTTTTGTTTGTCCAGACCCTTCTTCAGACGTAAGCAAGAGACAGGCTTTGGAAGCAGAAACGATATCTCTGTTAGAGAAGAGAGTGGTATCTCTAGTCCCCGAAGAAGAAAAGGGAAAAGGGTATTACTCTCCGTTATTCATGGTAAAGAAGCCAAATGGGACGTTCAGAGTGATTCTAAATCTAAAAAGTTTGAACAGATCCCTCAGATACAAAAAGTTCTGTATGGAGACACTAAAATCTACCTTAAATCTCCTCCCCAGCAGATGTTGGATGGCAACCATAGACCTGGAAGATGCTTATTATCACATCCCGATTCATCAAGCATCCCAGAAATTCCTAAGAACAACAGTTTGGATGAAGGAGAAATGCGTGCATCTTCAGTACAGGGCCCTTCCCTTCGGGATTTCCCAGGCGCCGAGACTTTTCACGAAGCTGGTGGCGGAAGTAGCGGCCTTTCTCAGATTAAAGGGAATTCACATAGTGCCGTACCTCGACGACTTCCTAGTCTTTTCTCGGTCACAGGAAGAACTCACAGACAATCTGTCAGTGATGTGCTCAACCCTACAGGAATTGGGATGGAAGATAAACTGGGCCAAATCAAACCTGATTCCCACTCAGTCCTGTGTCTTTCTAGGGATATTATTGAATTCAATAGAAGAGAAGTGCTTTCTACCTTTAAAAAAGAAGGAACAGCTGCTTCAGCAAGTCCGGTGGTTATTCCTGACTTATCACTGCACAATCAGACAGGCCATGTCGGTTTTGGGTCTTATGACAGCAGCCATTCCGGCCGTACCATATGCCCAGGGCCATTCCAGGGATCTGCAATCAAACATTCTGGAAATATGGGATGGTTCTCCAGGTTCCCTGAACAGTATAATTCATCTATCCTCTCAGACTCGAATATCTCTCCGGTGGTGGATGGATGGGCAGAATTTAAGCAAGGGGGTGAATTGGACTATGCAGAACCCGATCCTACTAACCACAGATGCCAGTTCTTGGGGGTGGGGAGCTCATTCTCAGGAGACGGCCTGGCAGGGCAGATGGGACATCTCTACCCGGAGAAGATCATCAAACTTCAGAGAACTGAAAGCGGTTCTGATGGCGCTGCAGGTAGCCTTTCAGACAACATCACGGGAGAACATTTTGCTGTACTCAGACAATACAACCACAGTGGCATATGTGAATCGACAAGGGGGCACAAGAAATGCTTCCCTTTTAATGTTATCAAAACAGATTGTAGCCTTCCTGGAACAAAGAGGACTTTGTATGAGGGCAGTTCACCTACAAGGGAAACAAAACCAGGTGGCCGACTTCCTCAGTCGTTCCTCCATAAGCCAGGGGGAGTGGTCACTAAACGACGAGATTTTCCAGCAAATTGTACAGAGATTTGGTCTACCATCAATAGACCTGTTCGCGTCCAAAAAGAACAAGAAGGTGGACAGATTCTTCTCCCTAAACTCCTGGGAGGAGCCAATAGCTATAGATGCCCTAGCACAGAGTTGGAAAGGGGAACTGGGTTATGCCTTTCCTCCAATAAACCTTCTGCCCAGAGTTTTAAAAAAAGTGGAAAGAGAGTCGGTACCTGTGATTTTGATAGCACCCTATTGGCCAAAGAAGGCATGGTTTTCCTCTCTTCTGAAGTTGGCGATACTTCCTCCTTGGCATCTTCCAGTCAGAATAGACCTTCTGAGCCAGGGTCCCTTTTTCCACCCAAGTCCGGAGATTTTAAAGTTGGCAATATGGATATTGATAGGCAGATTTGGCACAACAGAGGGTTATCCGATTCTGTAATTACCACGTTGCTAAAGAGTAAGAAGCCTGTCACAACTAAAAAATACATGTCGGTCTGGCAGGCATTTAGAAAATTTTTAGGTGTAGAGCCTGAGCCCTTGTCCTCCCCTGATGTCTCCAGGATTCTTGATTTTCTACAGGCAGGTCTAGAGAAAAGATTGAAGGTGGCCACCTTGAAGGTGCAGGTTTCCGCGCTTAGCTACTTCCTTGATTTTAGGCTGGCCGAGCACTCCTGGGTTAAGAGATTTCTTAATGGGGCCGATAGGATCTCTCCCAGAATTAGATCTGTTTCTCCTCCCTGGGACTTGAACACGGTTCTGACGGCCTTATGTAATATCCCGTTTGAACCTATTTCAGACATTTCCATTAAGATATTAACTCTCAAGTTATCCTTTTGTTAGCCATCACTTCTGCCAGAAGAGTTTCTGAACTCCAGGCTTTCTCAGCTCATCCCCCATACACCAGAATCCTTGAAGACAAAGTTATTATCAGACCGTTAGATTACTTTTTACCCAAGGTAGTATCAGAATTTCATAAAAGTCAGGACATTGTACTTCCCTCTTTTTGCCCTAATCCTTCTAATGAGTTAGAAAAGAGATTCAATTGCCTTGATGTGAGAAGATGTTTGATTACTTATTTGGAAGCTTCGAGTCAGTGGAGACAGGATGAGAATCTCTTGCTTCAGTTTTCAGGGCGGTTCAGGGGGAAGAAGGCCTCTTCCAGAACTATAGCTAGGTGGGTAAAGGAGTCTATCCTCTTGTCTTACACCTCTCTGGGTCTCTCCCCTCCAACAGGGTTTGGCGCCCACTCCACAAGGTCGGTAGCTACATCATGGGCAGAAAAGGCAGATGCCTCTTTGTCACAGATTTGTAGGGCAGCTACATGGAGCTCCCCCCATACGTTCTTTAGGCATTACAGATTAAACCTGAACGCAGATGCAGCCTTCGGGAGGAAGGTGCTTCAGGCTGTAGTCCCTCCCTAATGGATTAATTTTTCAGTCGCATGGGTGCCGTCATGGGTGAGGGGAAAACAGTGATTACTTACCGGTAATTGTTTTTCCAGAAACCCATGACGGCACCCCAAAAATTTGCCCTCCTAAAAAAAAAAAAAAAAAAAAAAAAAAAGATATGTAGATATAAATATATAGGATATAAGTTTCACTAGTTATGGTTATTTGTGAGAGAAGTTAATCTCAATTGGTGAAGGAAGTCTTGCCTCCAGAGTCCAGTAATTTTCTATAACTGAGGTTGAGAGGGGCGTGTACCTTTTTTATATGTTAGCAGGTTTCCTGTCCTTGATGGGAGGTCCTAAGTCGCATGGGTGCCGTCATGGGTTTCTGGAAAAACAATTACCGGTAAGTAATCACTGTTTTCTACGTTCAATTTAATGTAAGGGTACGTTCACACCATTATTTTGAAATCCAGCAGGCTGTTCTGGCAGAGAAACAGCCTGCCGGAGTTCCCCACATTCGGCACAGCCAGTTAATGCCGGGAGACATTGGATCCCCATTGACTACAATGGGATCCGACTACTTTCTGGCATAAATGCTGGCTTTCGGCTAGACAAAACGTCCTACATGCACAACATTGTGTCCGGCTGAACGCCAACATTATGCCGGAAAGCAGATGGATCCCTATTGCAATGTAGTGAATAGGATTCCAGCTGTTCCCAGCGATGCCGGATACATTGAACTTTGGCAGACTATTATTCTGCCGGAACAGCCTGCTGGATTTCGGAACGCCGATGTGAACCTAGGCATAGTTGCCTCAACTTGCCTGCAACTTTTCTGTGCCTTGGCTGTGTTTATTTTATTTAGATATAAAATGGTCGCACATCAGCAAGTTATGTGACCATTCTGCAACATGTCGTCATGCAGCCCTAGCCTGAAGGAACTGCTGCTATCATCTTGCACTAGATGCTAAAGGAATCCTTCAGAGGTCTAGTAGTATACATGTCTCTGTGTCATAGTTGTTGTGGTGGCACAGTTGTGATGTACTGGAGAAACTGGTAAGTATACAATGGTTTTTGTTTTTGTTGTTTTTTGTTTTTTTTTGTTTTTCAATTTTAAAACATTGTAGGTGTTGTCCAAGATTTTTAACTATCTCAGACAAAGTATAATATCGCGGACAATCACAATACGTTAGTAAGTGCCTTGTAATAACATGTCTACATGATAAATCCATTTGCTGAAGTGAGACAACCCCTTTAATGTAACAGCATACTGAGACACTGTAGACAGTTGTATGCTTCCAAGTCCCTTTCTGGTTCCAGCATTGCGGTGCTCCTGTGCAACAAGCAATAAGATATGGTTGCCGAATTTGCTAACACCAAGAATAATGACACCATACAGTATATTGAACTGATCAAAAAAACATACGTGGTCATTTATTATTTGTTTTACGCCACTTTGTGGCGTATTTAGGTTGCAGATTTTGTCGCAAATCTGCTCATGCCACTTTTGTGAAGTGTAGGTGGGGAAGAGGGCGGGCTGGCTGTCCCATCTCATTCATCATCTTTCCCACCCATAGCACGCCTTGCTTTACCCATGGAGAGCCTGGTTCATCACCAGATCTCCAGAAAAAGCCTTTGCCCTGCGTGATTCAGCGCAGGGCAAAGGAGAGCATCGGAGCAAGAAATGCTCCAATGCTCATGTCAGAGGGGCTGTCTGGGTGAAAACGGGGATACTTCATTGTATGGACAACCCCTTAAAGCATGGAAAGAGGAATAGCGTTAGCAACATGAAAACAAAGCTAAGTTTATCACTACAATACTCTTGTACACATTAACCAGAAAAGTGTTATGGTGCACGTAGCTATAGATTTCTCTTCTTCTCCAATTTTCAAAGTCGGTACTTGTGTTTATCTATAGTCTCATTTAGATTTTTAATCTTTCCTGTTTAAAAAAATATATATACTTCTCCATTTAGTTGTAACTTGGTATAAGTACAAGTACATGTAGTCAATGGTCATTACAGGCCCTGGTCAGCAGAGAAATCGGGGACAATAGAAATCACAGGAAAATACAATTGTGACCAGAATAGGTTACAGATTTCCGTATTGGAAATTCCCATAATTATAATTCTGCCCAGTTAACAAATAAAGTAATGCCACAGTGCCAATAATAATTTTGGCCTAGGAAGGTTTTCTTGCAGTTTGTATTGTTTTGGAGTGCTGGGATGTACACTAGAGAAGAATACGAATTGTTCTGTATGATTGTGTGAGTGAAAGTGCCATCTCTTACAGTTGGATGTGTTCCTCAGTTGTAGACTGCTCTACTCAGGATAGGTCTTGTACACATTCAAATGCATTGACTTCAAAATAAAGTTATTAAATGGGGTTCTCCAGGAATTAAAAAAATGAAAAAACTTAAAGGGGTTGTCCAAGTTATGAAAAAAAATATATAGCACTGTAAATCTGATGGGTAGCAATATATAACTAAGTTCAGCAAGTTTTAGGCAAAAAAAAAATCTATTTCCTCATTTCCCTGGTTCTCTTCTGGCCTTTGTTTATATGCAATAACAACAATCTCAGCCCCTCCCCCCTTCTCTGCAAAGACAGTGAATACAAGTGCTGAGTGACATGTCTGCCTGCTGGAATACTCAGCAGCATGTTGTATGTGTAGGACTACAAGTCCCAGCTGTACAATGACACTGCTGATACACACAGGAAATTCTCCCTACCTGTTCTTGTACAATTCCTCTATAGCTCCTTGCCCAGCATTTGTCTCCTCTCACTGCTGCAGCTACTATTTGTTGTAAAGCCTTGAGCCCTCAGTGTGTCCTGGCTGAAGGGGTTAATGTTTTATCTGAAAGAATCCAGAGAGAGCAGATAGCAGCCGGCAAAGAAAGGGGGCGTGGCCAGTGACCTCTCGTGTACAGACTTTTATCTGAACTCTGAGGCTTGTGAACGAAACATCACAGACCAGGGAGATAAGGTGACATCACAGGTCATGTGACCCTCAGTCAACTCTGAGAAACCAGCAGCTTTAGAAACACAAAGTATATGGGAAAGTTGTTATACCTGACAAGTTAGAAACATATAAAGAACAAAAAAATAACTCGGACAATCCCTTTAAATATTACTTTATTATAAATATATTCCCAAATACCTTTTATTAGATATAATGGCTCATTTTGTCTAGGGAGCAATCATCAGGGAAAATAAAATGGCCGCCTTCCTATTAGTGCAAACAAAACCTGTCCTAATCACACAGGAGGACAAGTTACTTCACAACAGTGCAGTAAAGAGCAGCCTCATCCTCCTCCTCTGCTCTACTTGGCAGGTATTATGATCCTGAATACAGTTTAATATGATCTTCAGCTGAATCTCTGTGGGAATGGAGTTCATGAGGAGACATGAAGTACAGAGAGGACAGACAGAACAGATTGTGGTAATGGAGACTGCATACAAGTGCTGCTGCTCATTACCCACATCCCCACCTCCTCTCCGTATTTTACTTTTTAGGGTGGCCTATCACATCCCCTGATCTAACTCCTCTCCATATAGCCAATTTATCATTCCCTGAACCTGATCCTCTACCACACCCAGAAGCACTTCATATATGGCTGCTGACTGGCTCATGCGACTTTATATCTGCTCCCCTATTCTACCAAGATGGCTTGTACAACACAAGCACTTTTACCTTTTGTCTCACTCCTATCTCCTCATAGATTGTAAGCTCTTGCGAGCAGGGTCCTCATTCCTCTTGTAGTAATTGACTTGTCTGTTGCTATGTTAGTTATGACTGTTTGTACATGAACCTCTGAACTGTAAAGGGGTTGTTGGCCCTGCGGAATATGTTGGCGCTATATAAGTAAAGATTATTATTATTTATTTCTCCTCATTTTGAGATTCTTGGCAAATATATTTTGTACAAAAAAGACAAAAAAAAAAAGACGACTGAGGGGAGATCTAATAACAATGTATAAATATATCAGGGTCAGTACAGAGATCTCTCCCATGATCTTTTTATCCCAAGGACTGTGATGAGGGGACATCCCCTGCGCCTGGAGGAAAGAAGGTTTGTTCACAAACATAGAAGAGGATTCTTTACGGTAAGAGCAGTAAGACTATGGAACTCTCTGCCTGAGGAGGTGGTGATGGTAAGTTCACTAAAAGAGTTCAAGAGGGGCCTGGATGTATTTCTGGAGTGTAATAATATTACAGGTTATAGTTACTAGAGATGGGTTGTTGATCCAGGGAGTACTTCTGATTGGAGTCGGGAAGGAATTTTTTCCCCTAAAGTGAGGAAAATTGGCTTCTACCTCACAGGGGTTTCTTGCCTTCCTCTGGATCAACCTGCAGGATAACAGGCTGAACTGGATGGACAGATGTCTTTTTTTGGCCTTATAAACTGTTACTATGTAAAATTATTTGGGCCCGTCTGCCAAACGTCAAGGCAATCCATTTAGTGGTGCATTCCTGACCAACCTGTCTTCCCCATAGGCTGATTTTAATTAGTGTAAGTATAAAGCTGTAGTCTGCTCTCCCTGTACTCAGTGGAAGCCTTTTGGCACCAGGTGAGGTATAGAGTGGGCTCAGCATTCATATTGGTACCTGCATTCACTGGATTTAATGGAGGCCATTATGGCACCAAAAATGATAAAAAGCAGAGTGGACCCAGCATGCATGTGGAAGCTGCACTCCCTGAATTTTATGGTGGCCGTCATGGCACATAACAGGTAGCATTTAGTGCTAGGTTCCCGTCTTACAGAGATCGCCTTGCTGTTTGGCAGACGGGTCCAAATAATTTTGTACAAAATATATTTGCCAAGAATCTTAAATGTATCAAATAAGTGTAGCATTAGCACCAGAATATTTTCTATTACTCTGGCATTTTTGGACTTTATTTGGTTTGCAGAGTACTGTTGCATTGTATTTTTTTCCTTTGCATAATCCCTGACAAGCAGAGCAGAGAGGAGGATGAGGCAGCTCTTTACCTCAGTGTCCTGAAGTAACTTGTCCGCCGTCCTATTAGTACACACAAAACCTGTCCTAATCACACAGGAGGACATTTTATTTCTCCTTATTATTGCACCCCCAGACAAAACAAGCCATTAAAACTAATTAAAAATATTTGAGAATATATTTATAATTTATTATTATACGCAATTATATAGCGCTACTATATTCCGCAGCACTTTACAGACATTAGCATCAGACTGTCCCCAATGGGGCTCACAATCTAAGTTCCTTCTCAGTACATCTTTGGAGTGTGGGAGGAAACTGGAGTACCCGGAGGAAACCCACCTAAACATGGGGAGAACATACAAACTCCATGCAGATGTTGCCCTTGGTCAGATTCAACCCCAGGACCCCAGCGCTGCAAGGCACCAGTGCTAACCGCTGAGCCACCGTGCTGTAAGTAATAATTAAGTATTTTTTTCTTAATTCCCAGAGAACCCCTTTAAATTATTATTCATTATTTATTTATTATTCAATATTTAATCATAATTTATGAAATGCATAGTTTGTTGCTTATTTGCTTTTTTAGGAATATTTTTAATCATATAAAATACATGTTATGGTCTATCAATGTAAGATCTTTTTATATGAAAAAACATTGATAAATTGTCTGAATGTGAAAAAAATAGAAGTTTGGCTTACTGACTCCACAGCCTTGAGAATATAACATTTTTTCTTGGATAAATTCTGCTCCTAGACACCTCTACCTGCATAGTAAATGTAGTGGTTATACAGAAGGGAATTCCCTAAGTTAGTATGGACATATTTTAGCTGCAGTATGCTGCACGGCCACTACCCAGTGGATGCCTTCTGCTTCTGCCTCTGCTTCTGCCTTTGTTTCCAGTGCCGGCAGCTGATTGGTGGGGGTGCCAGTTGTCTGACCCCCCCCGCCTCCCCCCAATGATATGATATTGGTAACCTATCGTGAGGATAGGTAAACAATATCTACAGGTTTACAAAAAATTGTCCCATTACAAATATATTGACTCAGTGTTCAATCGTCAGGGGTCTGACTGCTGGAGCCCCTCACTTAACACGAGAACGGAGGACCTGTGTCATGCATAAACCCTGGCTCTCCATTAAACCTTATGGGACTGCCGAAGATAATAGTGTACTCAGCTATGCCAGACCCATAGAGTTGAATGAAGCAGCGTGCATTTTGACCACTGCTCCATTGAAATGATGGTGGAGCCCCAGTGGTCAGACCCCCCCCCCCAACTGATCAGACACTTATCCCCCATCCTATGGATAGGGGATAAGTGTGTGTAATGGGACAACCCCTTTAATACTAAATGGCTGCCCATTCTTTTCTTTTTTTTTTTTTTAAAGGGGGTCTGTCGCCTCATTTTCACCGATATAACTAACAGCACTGCCCCACAGAAGATTGCATACACATCCCAGGCATGTCTGTGTGCACTTTGTGCCTTTATTCCTTGTCCAGAAAAAGCACTTTTATTATGCAGGAAAATAGCTCCCAAGTGCCCAGCTCTGCGTGCTGCAAGTGTTCAAAGCAAACCAGACTGAAGAGGGGAGGGCTGCTTTAGCTGCTCATATCTTGGGATTGGTAGCAGATAGAAAAATCTGATCTTCTTTGAAAGCTGGCATTCCAAACTTTAAAATTATACCAAAATCACAGCATTATATTCAATATATCAGAAGATATTTCTGTTAGAAATTGAGTCGGGAGAGAAAGCTGTGTTTAGTTTCACTTTCAGCTGGGCACTTGGGAGCTGTTTTCCTGCAGAATAAAAGTGCTTTTTCTGGACATGTAATACAGACACACAGTGCACACAGGTATGTCTGGGATGTGTCTGCAATCTTCTGTGGGGCACTGCTGTTAATTATATAGGTGAAAATGAGGTGACAGACTCCCTTTAATCTTATTGGCCATCAGAGTCTGGACAGCCTCATCCATTTAATTTAAATTTTATTTTTAAATGTAGCTATTTATTTTGAAAACTTCGGTTGCATTCACATAGCGTTTTAGCTCTCCTCTGGGCTGTTGTCAGGGTATATACGTCTAACTTCCCGAAAACAGTATTCAGGCTATTACTGTGATGAATACATTGACTTTAATGGGTTAAACAGAGTTCAGAGTATTCCTTTCTGGACTCTACTTGACCCGTGTTCCACTCCTTTTCTGCATTTTTGCCAGGCAGAATAGTCCAGGCTACCATGGTCTTGTGTCCGACAAATGCCAGAAAGGAGTGGAAAACAGGTCAAACAAAGTCCAAAAATGAATCCTTTGAACTATGTTTAACCCATTAAAGTCAATATACCCTTCATACATCTGAATTGTCATTCCTATACCCCTCGACAGAAAGCACTGTGGAAGGCTAACGCGCTATGTGAATGCAGCCTACTGACCAGTTCAGCAGCATGGTAGACTATCAGTTCAGCAGAATTGGGTGTGGAAAATGTGTTTACAGCAGCAACGAAATGAGTGTCCGCACAAAAATATGCAAATCTGTGGAAAATCACAGCATTTAGGCATTGATATCTGTAGCAAAATCTGCACGATTTGGAATGGGTTTTGGCATTGCAGATTTAGGTCATATGCGCTGCAGATTTTTCCGCTGCACTTGGCCATAACCTTACTGTCTCCAGAAATTTATGAAGTACAACCCCCTTCCCTCAGGGGCCAAGGAATGACAGGGAAGATGTATACAGAGCATTATCTGTGTATATATCATGCACATGAGATAACAGTTGTCCGAATGCTCATTTGGCATACAGCTATCTCTCCCTATCCTCCACACAGCCGAGCATGCATGTAGTGAAAAAATACACTGTCCTGCTTCTCTGACAGTGGCTTATCTTATGAGAAAAAAAAAATTGGGAAGTAGAAAAGCAACTTGCTCAATCCTTATCTCCCCCAACATCCAGCCAAGGGGAATTTGGGAGGATGCTACAGACGTTAGATGTTCAGTTGACATAGATCTAATGTGTAATGGGCAGCTTTACTTTCCTCTTTAACAGTACAGTAAAGCTGTATTTAACCTGTCCCCCCACCACCACCACCACCTTATAATGATAAATAAATTACACTGCTAATGCTGTCCCAATCTATATAGCAAAGCTGACAAATGAACTGCTGAAAACAGGAAGATTTATCTTAGCATCTCTTCTACTGGCCAGTGTAAAACTGAAGTATTTTAAGATTTAGCAGTACAATCGGTGGTACAGTTATGCCTACATAAACAGTGCTACATAATTCTGATAACACTTTCTAATATACACAGTGATAAAAAAAAGCACCCAAATAGAAATAGATAGGCCTCCTGCACGATGGTAAAAAAAACATATTTTTAGCTTTATAAAACGCACATGATTGTAAGACACACCTAGATTTTAGAGGAGGAAAATAGATGAGATCAAACCATCAATCTTCATCAAACCCTGTAGTCTTTATTAGACCCCAGATCAGACACCCCAGATCAGACACCCCAGTCTTCATCAAACAGTAAAATAAATAAACGCTTTCCTCTCCTGCTCTGGATGGCACACTCTTCCTGCACTCACCGCTCCTTGGTCTTGGTCTTGGTCTTCTGCTGGCGCTGTGCCGTACTTGCTGACAGTGCACAGCATCAGGTCATAGTGCACACCTTCGTGCACTACTTCCTGATGCTATACACAGTCAGGACACGGCACTGTGGGCGCCCAAAAGAAAACAAGGGAGCAATGAGTATAGCCAGCACTACACTCACCTCCCCCTTGCACCTCCTGCATACTAATGAGTGCTTCCATAATGGGGAAAATAATTACATGGCATCTAGAATAGTTTTTAATAGACTTGTTCAAAAGGTTAGGTACACTTTAAGCACTCAGACTGGAAATTACTAATTAGGAATAGGAAGTCCATTAACCATGATTTCCATTAACTGAATTGTCCAAACTATTCGTTTATGTACTGCAAATATAATATGGTTATCAGTAATGCTAAGGAAGCAAATACTGAGTTGTATGGCAATTTAAAAATGTAGTCTCTTTTGTCTCCAAAAATAGAAGAGAAATAGAGCTGTGTGAATGAGAGAACAGGTGTAGGAAGGCCCCTATGTATTCAGTGATCTGTATGTTACAGATAATGCCATCCTCAAAATACATGTACAGTATATGATGTGCTGACTTCTGTTGTCAGTGAGGTCACTTCTCAGGTGCTATACAGTATATACATATATATAAATGCTGTAGTAGCAGGATTCAGATGCTCAAGTATTTTTGTTGCATTTTCTGGATTTATTTTTCTTGACAACTGTTTTAAAGAGGTTTTCTGGGGAGATACCCAGCAGAAGATTGTAAAAACAACAAAGAATCATTACTCGCCTCTAATGTTCTCCTGCCATGGCTGTTGTGCCGCTGCTCTGGTCTGTGCTGCTCTACACTTCCTGTCGTGTCTTGTTGAGGCAGATTAGGAAAAGCCCACTCAGCCAATCACTGGCCTTATCCTGAGTGGATCTCTCTTTGCATTTCTGGTTGTATTAAGCTGAGACCGGAAGTGCAGAATGGCAGCAGCAGGGAATTGATGGAGGTGAGTAACGATTCTTTATTTTCTACTGGCTCGTTTTTTATAGAAAAATAAAAACTACCTTGAACCACCCCTCGGTTAGCTTTAGGTATCTCTGCCTAAAACTAATTCAGTGTTCCTGTGTGTATCATGCCTTGTGTCTGAGACTCTCTAAATAAGTATACTTTTGTGTTCTGTAGTTGTTGTCACGTGCTTAGACTTGGCTCCTTCATATGAATTTTGTTTTTCTTTACATGTAAATCACTATTCTGTCCATCTGGTGGCAGCAGAGATTCACTGAATGTATTGAGGACAGCTCTACTTGTAATTGCAACAAACTTTCTTCCCTATAAATGCAATGTACTGTAAGATAAGGCAGGGGCTACTGTGTTGTGCGACATGGGGTCTGTTTATTATCAGTGGCGTCACTGTGACATGCTGCAAATGTAACGCAACTGCTGCAGAAAATCCAGACCTGAAAAATATTTTTTCAGGTTGCAAGTCTCACGCAATTTTTACTCTGTTGACCTTAATGTAATCTGCGTGAGATATTTGACCTGTGATTTTTTTTTTTTTTTTTTTTGGCCAGTTAACAACATGTGACATACACTGAATCCTCTTTGAGACTCAAACACCCAAAATTGTGTTGCAAAGTGGTCCTCAAGGAGAATGGACTGTTCAAAAATGTCAGGTATATGATAGAGCTGAAAATCTGGTCTGAATAATTTGTCTCTGGACAACTGTGGCCATTGCTGAAGAGATTGTTGAAATTATGTCCACGTTGCTCATGGGAGTCCCCCTCCAGTGGAACAAGCTTCTATTAATACCTCCATATGTAAAAACTAGTAGAGCTCTATTATTTTAATATTGACTGAATACTGTGACACTAGTGTAAGCAATGTTCTCCCATCTATTTTATTTAGGACATTATTGCCTAGAAATGGCCCCTAGACTTTCTCATGTCATCCACTGGCCAATATTTAAGGGGTTGTACTATCTTGTCATTTCCACAACGAGATGGGACTGTGCCGACCCTCGTGGCAGGGCTTATGGTAACAGCCAACCGGACCAGTGCTCCACCATATCCATAGCTGCCATTGTAGTGAACTGGAGCATAGCAGAAAAAGCTACGGAGTTATAGAAGCAACCTAGTTTGTTCTGCCACCCTATTTACCTAGCTCCCATTCACTACAATGGGATTTCTGGGAATATAGGAGCACCAGCCTGCTTGGCTGTCTCTATAAGCCTGGCCACCTGGAAACAGTGAGATGGGACATACCCTTTAAAGAGGGTGTCCAGGGGTAAAAATAATTGGGAAAGGCCTCAGAGGGGGTTACAAAAATAAAATAAACCATACTGTCCCTCACTACTCTCCTGACACTCCCGTTCTGGTGCTTTTCAGTTCCCTGCTGGTCTTTGCCTTCTGCTCCTGCACATATGCAGGAAATGCCTGCATATTACTGGCTGAGGTGGGTCATGGCTGTGGCAAAATGGTACCCGGAAGCAGAAGACCAGTGGTGACCCAGTAAGCTTTGGAACAGGAGCCATGGGGGAATCGGCCCCAAAGGAGCAATACAAAGGGTTGTCTTAGTGAGAGAGACCATTTAAATATTTTAGTTCTGTATAGAAATTATGAAATTAAGGGAAACAGTATTCGGGTATCTCTGGCACTACCATAGAGTTTGAATAGAGCAGCATGATTGGTGAAGGTCCCAGGCGTCAGTGGGTAACTTGTTCCAACTTAAAGGAGTTTTCCAACGTTTTTATACTGATGACCTATGTGATCAGCTGGCCAGTGACGACACTTTGGCCTAGGAGCAGCAATACCAAGCACAGCCACTATATAATGTAGGTGCGGTGCGGTGCTGATTGGTGGGAGTCCTGGGTAGGGATGAGTGAATCGAGCTTCGGATCCTAGATCCGAAGTCGCTTTGCTCAAAACTTCGATTTAATGCTGTATGGAAATCCATCTCCATACAGCATTAAAATGTACTGCCTCCGACGAGGCGAAGTCAGTTATTCCCAAGATTTCAGGAATAACTGACTTCGCCTCGTCGGAGGCCGTACATTTTAATGCTGTATGTAGATGTGCAGCATTAAACTGAAGTTTTGAACAAAGCGACTTCAGACTCCCACAGATGAGATGCTGATGACCTATCATAAGGATAGATCATCAGTATTAAAATGTCGGAAAACCCTTTTAAAGGGTTTCTCTCACCAGAAATCACCCTATTAAACCAAGTGTCATTTGCAATGAGCAAATGACACTTGATGACAGTAATGTTAGTCTCCTATTTCTCTGTCCAGCAGTTTAGACAAAAAATAGGTTTTTATAATATGCAAATGACCTCCCCTAGGTGCAGTAGGCGTGAACCTGCACCTAGGAGAGGCCGTAATAACGCCTCTTACCACGCCTCCGTAGAGCTGATTGACAGGGCCGGGCAGCCAGCTCTTTCGGCTCCCGGCCCTGTACGATCCCGAAATCCCGCGCCTGCGCACTGCGGTACTACATCTGCGCACGCGCACTGAGAGCCGGCGGCTGCCCGGGTCCCGGCTCCTTCGTGCGCGGATGTCCTACGGCAGTGCGCAGGCGCGGGATTTCGGGATCGTACAGGGCCGGGAGCCGAAAGAGCTGGCTGCCCGGCCCTGTCAATCAGCGCTACGGAGGCGTGGAAAGAGGCGTTATTACGGCCTCTCCTAGGTGCAGGTTCACGCCTACTGCACCTAGGGGAGGTCATTTGCATATTATAAAAACCTATTTTTTGTCTAAACTGCTGGACAGAGAAATAGGAGACTAACATTACTGTCATCAAGTGTCATTTGCGCATTGCAAATGACACTTGGTTTAATAGGGTGATTTCTGGTGACAGAAACCCTTTAACTCCACCGTTTGGTGTGCTGAAATTCTCTGAAAAAGTAAAGGAAGCATTTGATTGCCACTTAATTTCCAGAGGCCTTAGGAATGTCAAGTATTTCAAACACGTGCTGCTGTCCTTTAAACGCTGGTGTTGTGCTGTATATACTTTTAATCACATTGTGAGTTTTTCAGTATATCACTCTTAGTGGATTTCACCGTTCTCCTATGAATGAATCTAATCCGCACTAAAATCCACAATTAGAAGTTACAGATTTTGATGTGGATATGGTGCAGAAACACACATAAATCCACATGGAAATTCATGCGGATCTTAGGTGCGTTCACCCACACTCATATTTAGGCGGCCTAAGGGTTTGCTCTGATCTGTTTGGAGGGTCTGTTCAGTGTCTTGCAAGATTTGTTTGTGCGGTTAAAAAAAAGGGGATTCTCAAATGGAACCCATTATAGTCAGTGGGATCTATTTGGCTCCATTCAGTTATGGCTCCATTCATGAAAGTTGCATATCACAGGTTTGACCCTAATCTAAGAGTTCAAAAGCGGCCTGTATGTATTTCTTGAGAGTAACAGTATTACAAGTTAGGCCTTAGGGCCAGTTCACATGACCGTTATTTTTCCGTTCTTTTGATCCGTCAAAGAATAAAGAATAAAACTTTTTCTTCAGGATGTTTTTTTTTCCTCTTTTTCTGCTCTTCTGATGGATCAGATTGCCCTTATTAACACATTCATGACAAGGAAGTCTGCATACAGAATTTTTTTTCTTCACAAAAAAAAAAAACCTTCTCCAGAACGGAAACCTAATGGATCCCATTATGGCCAATTGGATCTGTTAGGCTCTGATCGTATCTGTTATTTGTCAAATCCGGTTCTTCCGTTATTTTTGTTCTTCTCCTCCTATGACTGAGCAGAAGAAAGAAAGTGAAAGCAGCCTATATAATCCATATTCCATGTACATTATTAGGTTGAAAAAGGGATTCCAAGAGCATCTCCTACCAATGGTCAGTGAAAAACAGTGACAGAACACGGATACCATCCATGTTCTGTCAGTGTTTTCATGGACCCATAGACCTCTGTGGGACGAGGGGTGGGGGTGATCTTTTTACTGCATATTCACGAAATTACCTAAAAGTTAAGGTCGGCTTCCTTTAATGGACACTTCTGACAGTAGTAGGTCATTAAAAATGAAATCTGAAACAGCCATCAGCACAGAGAGATAAAACTCCTACTTTGATTGACGGTTTACTACTGCTGTGATGGGAAGATATCCATTAGTAAAATGGTAGACTAATAGAATTTGGATAACTGTACGGCAGTGCTGGTGTTCTCTTGATAGGCAAGATAAGGAAGTTGAGAGCCAGGAATGGACCTAGAATACATGGAGTGACTTTAATAACTATATCCAAAAAAACATCCATCTTTATATTTGTAAAAAAAAAAAAAAAAATACATAGAATATTCACACGTTGGTTGTTAATATGTTAAAAAAAATTGACGGCAGTGTCCCTTTAAGAAAAAAAAAAGTATCTGTCTTTGCAGGAATGGATCTAACAGTGTTTAAGGGAGGAAGTTGCTTTAGTTCTATTTAGATTTTTATAAAGCAATATGATAAGTGCTTTGTGGTGAGTGAACCAGCTACTGATAAGAAAAAGTGCGGTCTGCAATGCACGGGCACTGACCGTGAGGCCACCGCATGTGGATCGCGGACCCATTCACTTGAATGGGGTCCGCGATCCGCACCCAAAAGTAGTGCTTCCGATCCGTGCCTCCGCTCCGCATCTCCCGGATCTCGGACCCATTGAAGTGAATGGGTCCACGATCCATGATGCGGGCTGCACACGGCCAGTGCCCGTTTATTGCGGACCTGCCGCATGCGCCCGCAGCACGGGCACATCCGGCACACGTTCATGTGCATGAGGCCTAAACCTCATTCACACGTCCGTGTCCATGCTCAAATCCGTGAGCAGGTGGTCAGTGAGGCATCCGTGAAGGATCCGTGTTGGGTGCATGTGTCCGTGTGTTGCTGTCCATGTTGCATCCGTGTTTCACTGACACTGAACAGCTGAAAAATAATTTTCAAAGCATCTCTTCTTAATGATCCGTGAAATACGGATGGCATCTGTGGTTTTCACGGCCCCATAGACTATGCATGACTATGGGCATGAGGGATCCGGGAACACGGATTAAAGCCTCATTCACGTGTCCGTGCTCAAATCCCTGAGCAGGTGGTCAGTGAGGCATCCGTGAAGGATCCGTGTTGGGTCCGAGGGTGCGTGTTTTGCCGTCCGTGTTGCATCCGTGTTTCACTGACACTGAACAGCTGAAAGATAATTTTCAAAGCATCTCTTCTTAATGATCAGTGATACACAGATGCAACACGGATGGCATTCGTGTTGCATCCGTGGTTTTCACTGACCCATAGGCTATAATGGATGTGATGGATCCGTGAACGCGGACAAAATAGAGCATGCATCCGTGCTGAAAACACTGATGTCTGAATACACACATTAAAATGAATGTGGACGTGTGCTGTCCGTGGAGAACACGTACAGCACATGTCCGTGAAACACTGACGTGTGAATGAGGCTTAAGGCTTCATTCACATGTCCGTATGTGTTTTCCGTTCCGTTTTTGCGGATCCCCAATATACGGATGACGTTCCGTATGTCATCCGTGTTTCCGTTTTTTTTTTGCGGATCCATTGTAACAATGCCTATCCTTGTCACAAAAACGGACAAGAATAGGAAATGTTCTATCTTTTTTTGCGGAACGGAAATATGGACATAAGGAAACGGAATGCATACGGAGTACCTTCCTTTTTTTTTGCGGACCCATTGAAATGAATGGTTCCGCTTACGGTCTGCAAAAAACGGAACGGCAAGGAAACAAAATACTGACGTGTGGAGCCTTACTAGGATGTGAGCCTGCATATGGCAACCTACAGCTTCAACCTTTATATGTGCTTGTTCATACACTGCATAGGGTCATAGTAACATAGTTTATAAGGCCGAAAAAAAGACATCTGTCCATCCAGTTCGACCTAAATTGCTAATTCCACCATGAATGCCAACGTTTAAAGGGGTTTTTTCGGGATTTTGATTTTGATGGCCTATCCTCAGGATAGGTCATCAGTATCTGATTGTGGGGGACTGCCACTGATCAACTGTTTGAAGAGGCTCTTCCTAGGCCAGTGATGTCACATTAGCAGTCGGTCACATGACCTAGGTGCAGCTCAATCCCATTCAAGGGAATGGTCCGGAGTTGCAGTACCAAGCAAAGCCACTATAAACTCTATGGCGCTGTATTTGTTAAAGGGAACCTGTCAGCAACTTTATGCTGACCTCACTGAGAGCAGCATAAAATAGTGACAGAAATGCTGATTTCAGCGGTGTGTCACTCATGAGCTAAAAGTAAGTGGTTGCCGAGAACCTGCATCAAAATCATTGCAGCACAGGCATGGAAGAGTCAAATCTACCTGAGAAGAGTCATGGTTATTCCTAATCTCCTGCTCTCCCCGACCATCCGCTGATGATTGGCAGTTCTCTCCTAGAGAGAAAGGGAGAAAACTAGGTAGAAGACTGTCAGTCATCAGCAGGTGGGCGGGGAGAGCAGGAATTCATGAATAACCAAGACTCTTCTTAGATGGCCGGGACTCTTTTCCAGGCCTAGTCTGCAATGTTTGTAATGTTAGGTCTCGGCAATCACTTACTTTTAACTTATAAATGACAGACCGCTGAAATCCACTTACCTGTCTCTACTTTATTCTGCCGTTAGTATGGGCAGCATAAAGGTGATGACAGGTTCCCTTTAACCCCTTCACCCCCAGCGCCGTACATGTACGGCGCTGGGGCGATGCGGGCACATGGCGCCCGCTCGCGGGGTGCGGCGGGCGTCATGGCGGCAAGTCTCTGCTGTTTCTAACAGCAGAGACTTGCCGCTACCTACTACATCGGCGGCGTCTTCCGGGTTGACTAGATGCCGTGATCACACGTGATCACGGCATCTAGTTGCGGCTAAACCCGGAAGCGTTCGCTTCCGGGTGGTGTACAGACACCCCGTGTGGCCAATCGGGGTGTCTGTACACCATATGAAAACTGTAATCCTCGCTGGTGAGGATTACAGTTTTCAAAGTGCAATTCTTATTCTGGCCACTAGATGGCAGGCCAGGATAAGAAATGAGCAATTCATGTCTTTCTGAGTCTATAAAACCCAGAATTGCTCATAAAGAAAAAAAAAAGCCACAATATATAAGCCCATATTTGAGCTTTCTAATAGTAAAAAAAAATTAAAAAAAAAAGTTAAAAAATATATAAAAAATAAAAAAGATGTAAAAGTTCAAATCACCCCCCTTTCCGTATAAGTAAAAAATAAATACCTAAATAACAATAAATATAGACATCATGGGTATCATCGTGACCGAAAACGCCCGTACTTTTAAAATATAAAAAAAAAAAATTCCAATACAGCGAATTGTGTGGCGGAAAAAAGCGTCCAAATGGCGATTTGCCGTTTTTTGTCGCTTTTTTTTTCTAAAAAAAATTAAATAAAAAGTGATCAAAAAGTCATACACACCCCAGAATGGTATCAATAAAAACTTCAGATCGTCCCGCAAAAAATGAGCCCCCATACAGCTCTGTACACATAAATACCAAAAAGTTATAGGGGTCAAGATTTGACAAGGAAAAAAAAAAAAAAAAAGGGCAACTTTCTAATTATTTTATCACTATGAAAACGCAGGAAAAACTATACATATTAGGTATTGCCGGATTCGTACTGACCAGTAGAATGAAAGTAACGGATCAGTTTTAATGCACATCGAACGCTGTAAATAAGAAACCCGTAGAACTGTAGCGGAATAGCGTTTTCTTTGCAATTTCACCCGGTTTGGAATTTTTTTCCCGCTTCCCACTACACCGTATGCAATATTAAATGGTGGCGTTGGAAAGTACAACTTGTCCCGCAAAAAACAAGCCCTCATACAGCTATGTGAACAGAAAAATAAAAGAGTTATGGCTGTTTGAAGGCAGGGAGCGCAAAACGAAAATGCAGAACCGAAAAAAGTTCCGGGGGTGAAGGGGTTAAGCCGTGAGGAGGCTGCAGCGCTCACTGGAGCACTGAGGAGTCTTCAAAAAGCTGATCAGGGGTGCGTCAGTTGCCTCAGTTTCTTCAGTTGCTATATAATATATCAAAATGGGATGGTAAAAATCACCTGCTGCAGAAACAACATTATTCAGATGTGTGGTAAAGAATTTAAGTTGATGAGCTTTATTATAGCACAGACATAGGGCATAAAAACATTAAGGGTTACATTTATTACTTCTGCACCTGACCAGTGGCCACAGGTGCCCTCCTAAATTCAACTGCGTTGCACTCTTCCAGACTGAAAGAAAGGCGGCAGTATTTTTGTTGCTGCACTGTGGTATCTGATTCTTCAGGGGCAGTATATTGTGCTGCACTGTGGTATCTGATTCTGCTGGGGCAGTATATTGTGCTGCTCTGGGGTATTTGGCTCTGCTGGGGCAGTATATTGTTCTGCACTGTGGTATTTGGCTCTACAGGGGGAGTATATTTTGCTGCACTGTGGTATTTGGTTCTGCTGGGGCAGTATATTGTGCTGCACTGTGGTATCTGGTTCTGCTGGGGCAGTATATTGTGCTGCACTGTGGTATTTGGCTCTGCTGGGGCATTATATCGTGCTGCACTGTGGTACCTGGTTGTGCTGGGGCAGTATATTGTGCTGCACTGTGGTACCTGGTTGTGCTGGGGCAGTATATTGTGCTGCACTGTGGTATCTGGTTCTGCTGGGGCATTATGGGATTGCTGGCCCTGCCTACTTCTGTTGTCCCTGCTTACTTATGTTGTACTCTGTCTGTAAATTTGAACCCCACCAACAACATGAGGCCATTTTTAAAATTTTTTTCCAAGGGCCACTTTAAGCTCCCAGTCCGCCCTGCCTGTTTCTGATCCATGTAGCATATGCCTTTTCTACAGTCTACGCATTCACAATAGGTCTGTGATTTAAGGTTGATATTACAGCCATATGTCTGTGTATTACATCTATATTGTGGCTGTGTAATACTGATAAATGGTTTGCTAGGGAGGGACAGGAAAGTGATGCAATACACCTGAAATATGGAAGCATCTGTATTTCAGTCACTCCTCGCAGATTTCAGTGGCCATAAAATGGATAGTAGTACGTGAAAAGCTCCATCCATTAATATTGGCTTTACAATATGGACCATAATGAGGAAGTGTGTGGGTTTTTTTTTTCATTTTTCTGTGGTAAAACATTTTTATTCATCATTCTCCAATTGCCTCCCCCTTATAAATTCCTTGGAATCCTGTAAATGAAATGTGCTTTTGAGAACTTCAGAATGAATTTATTAGATATATGCCAACTTTGATAGAGAACTTTGAATTCCTGCTGAAATACGGTACAATGACTGCATTACTTGTTTCCATACGGTGTAAAAAGAGATATATCATAGTTACACAGAACTCTGTGCTGGAAAGATCACAGTCCATTTTCCTTTGCTTGCCCTATGCTATGAAAACAAAAATATTGTCCTGAACAAAGCCTCGCCCTGCTTAAATGCTCAGGGTTTTATATTAAAGCACTTGTGTGGGTGTTGTAGAGAAAATAATATTGTAGGGTATATTATTAATATTTTGGGTAATACCAATAATTAATATTCATAAATAGGCGTGAACCGGCTGTTGCTAGCTCCACCTATTTATTCCCTTACTGCTGTCTGTTCCCTGCACTATGTACTGAACTGTACTATGGTGGCGACTACAAAAGACACTGTAAATCGTACTTAAATAATAAAATATTTATTATACAATACTACACGTCTACAGTCTAATTATTTAGACTATCTATCTATATTTATATTAACATATATATATATATATATATATATACATACATACATACATACATATATATACTCACACAACAACACAGTAATACATCTCAGTATAAAAACTCACTACACACTACACAATGCAAACCCACATAGAAATTCCACCCACAAACGATCTAAACACATACACTCACACAGAAAGACTTATAATTACAGAAGTACCCTCCCAAGCCTACTACTAGCTGTTCCTAAAAGGGGTTACTTACAATACAGGGGTTATAGGGGAAAACAAGAAATGCAAGGGGTTATCTGCAGTGATAAAGGCACTGTAGGGGTCAGGAGTTTGTGGATAATTATGGGTAACAGGGGGTTCCAGGGGTACTTAGCCAGTCTCTGTTTCTGGAGGGGCTGCTTGGCTCCATGTATGTCGTAATTCCTCTGTGGTGATGAGTCCCCTCTGCTTGTGGTGGTCAAAGCTCTTCTGCTTGTGGTCATGAAAGCTCTCTCTCTAGTCCCTAAAATGCTGGACTATTTATCCCTCATGAGTAGGGGGGGAAGGTGTCTTGCCATGGGGCAGAGGTGTGGATGGCCCATGCTATAAAAACAGGTTTAGCAAGTCACCAACTGCTTGTTATGGATCTGCACAAAAGGGGCCTAGATATCGATCAGGTGTGATAAACCTTCACAATGCAAGCAATGGAGGCCAACACCCGTGTTCATAGCAACCCTTGGCATGAACAGTTGATAAGCGTTGTTGCCAGAGGTGTTTAACAAAGGGCAAAGGTTGTTATCAATCATCTGTCCTTTGATGTGCCCTAGACTGTCCAGTCATCAAGGCAGCATCTCCCTCCTGCAAGGGGTCAGTTTATACATATAGATATATGTATATAAATTCTGGGGGCATATATACATGTATCTATATGTATTAGGAGCAACGGGGGACATTTATGAACTGGGGGCACATATTATACCTAGGGGGCATCATTTTTGGCCAAATAATCTCATTTGGGCCATTTTATATACAGGGGCAAATATTCAATATATATATATATATATATATATATACATATTCATGCATGCATATACATAACAGCACTTCCTTCTACAGTGGGATACTAAAAAAAGTCATTTAATTGTGTAAACCTCATCTAGTCTGCTACACCTAGTCTTCACTTCTATCTCCATGCTCCCGCTGTGCTCCATTGTTTACAACCCAAACTTCCGGTTTGTGGGCGTAGATAAGCTGCAGCCACAACACTTCCCATAATGCTGTGCACTGCAAGATCAGGCAGAAATGTACACGCCCACTACACCCTTCCCTGGGCTGAAAACTCCGCCCACTACACACTCAATCATTCCCTTCCTGACCGAATGTTTCCACCCACACAGCCTCAATATGACAAGCAGTGGACTCTGCCTACCCTGCTTGTGGATTCAGAGTATCAGCCAGCCCATACCATACCAAGATCACATGGATCTGACATCATAACCATTCGGGTGGGGATTCTACCAGAGGGGATCATGGGAGGCCTGGTCGTAATGTCCCTTTAAAGGGGTCGTCTAGTTTAGAAGCCCCCCCCTTTTTTTTTTTTTAAATACCTCTTTAGGGAACGTTTTGGCTCCGCAGACAGTTTTGGCCTTAATGACCAAGCCCTTTTTTTCAAATCTGACATGTCACTTTATCTGGTATTAACTTTCAGAATTTCAAATGCTTTTACTTAAGTCGATCTGAAAGTGTTTTCTGATGACACAGTGTACTTCATGTTAATTTAAGTTGATAGGTCTTACCTTTATTAAAATTTAAAAAAAATTATCAAAATTTCAAATTTTCAAAATTTGAATTTCTCTGCTTTCAAGATGGAGAGTGATGCCTCATAAAATAGTTATTACTTTACACTCATTTTATGTCTACTTTATGTTAGGAACAACTGTAAATGTAATTTTATTTCTTTTAGGATGTTAGAAAGCTTAGAATTTGAGAAGCATTTTTTAAATTTTGAAGAACATTTTAAAAAATGACTTTTTTAAGGACCAGTTCAGTTATGAAGTCACTTTAAGGCACTGAAGAAACCACCCAAATGACCCCATTTTAGAAACTACACATCTCAAATTATTCAAAACAGATTTTTGAAACTTTGTTAACCTTTTACATGTTCCACAGAAATTAAAGGAAAATGGAAGTGAAATTTAAAAATGTCGTTTTTTTGTGTGCAGATTTTCCATTTTAGTCCAAGGGTTAACAGCCAAACAAACCTCAATATTGATTACCCTGATTCAGCAGTTTACAGAAACTCCCCTTACGTGGTAGTAAACTGCTGTATGGGCACATGGCAGGGCGCAGAAAGAAAGGAGCACAATATTGTTTTTGGAGCACAAGTTTTGCTAGAATGGTTTTCGGGCACCATGTTGCATTTGTAGAGACCCTGAGGGACCCAAACAGTGTAAACTCCCAAAAAGTGACCTAATTTTGGAAGATATTTATTGAGGGATGCGGTAAGTGATATGACAGCAAGCATTTCAAAGAATTTAGAAGCACTTGGCTGTGACAATGAAAAACTATATTTTTTACAAAATAATGTTGCTCTAGTACCAAATGTTTCATTTTCACAAGGGGTAAAAGGAGAAAATGCACTCCACAATTTAATATCAGAACCAGAAATCGACATTTTTACACTATTGAGCGATTGCTGGCAAGGGACCACTCTGGTCCCTTGCTGGCTTCTCCTCTGTCTCTGCTGTCGGTGAATGCGGAGACTCTGGGGCTGTGATACTTTTTAGTGTCACAGCCCCGTTAACAGTTCAGACGTAACTATATGTCTGCTTGCAGCAATTTACATGCAATCTGGATGTACAATTATGTTCATTTGCAGCAAGGAATTATCTCTCTTATCTCATCTCTTGCCCAGAGTGGAGAGTGGTTACAAAGAGTGTCTCTGGCTCTGGAGGACCTACCCTGTCCTTCATTGCACAGACATTTTATTCATTTGAATGGACATTTTGCAATGCTTTGAGTCTCCTGTGCTGGTGCTGCAGAGAAATTGAACTTTTACTATCAGGTTTCCTCACAGATTACAGCCAAACTCTGGGGGTCCCTGCAGAGGGACAGTTTGCGATCTACTGAATGTCAAGGGACACCTCTAACAGATAGGGATTGTCTAAAGCGAAGAACCAAATAGAGGAGAATTTTAAATCCAATCCATGTAATAAAAGGGATTATAAATCTAAACAGTAATTAAACTTTCACCAAAGTGTCAGTTTAAATCAGCATAAAAAGTGTGGTAACTTTGATTTACTTCTTTATTACTGATTTTCACATGAAGATTTGTGTAGATAACATAAACTTTTACAATTTTGTAAAAACTAATACAAGCTCTATAATGTACTTTATCATTTGTATCGTTTTAAAGGGGTATTCCCATTTCACAAATGTAGTTTGTATAGTTAGATATAGCCATACCAATAATCTTACTAATAGAATGTATTTATATAAAATGTACCGTTTAGAAGATTTTCCTATTTGTATAGGCATCGTCCCACACATATCAGTCAGGCCGTTGCCCCTAGTTATGGCCACCGCGGCCATGTAGTAGTGGTGGCTGGCTTGCTCTTGTTCAAACCTGCTCTGAGGTAACTGCTGTATTCTGAACACACATTACATGATCATGTGGAGACACATCTTAGGGTTGTAGCATTTTTGTCTGCGTTTCCAAAATGCAGAGAAATGGATCCTGTTCCCAGATCAATTCATCTCTGTGGAGCAGGATCCGTTTATAAAGTCTGCGTTTTGGACGGATCCTGACCATTGCGTTTTGGACTGGTAGCGTCCAAAACGCAGATGTGAAAGTACCCTATGATGTGTCTCCGCATGCTCATGCAATGTGCAATACAGCAGTTACCTCAGAGCGGGTTTGAAAAGGAGCAAGCCGGCCACCACTACTACATGGCCTCGGTGGCCGTAACTAGGGGCAACGGCCTGACTGATGTGTGTGGGACAATGGAAATACAAATAGGAAAATCTTCTAAACGGTACATTTTCTATAAATACATTCTATTAGTAAAAATATTGGTATGGCTATATCTAACTATACAAACTACATGTGAGATGGGAATACCCCTTTAAGTATTCTCTCCTTTACTGCATATTTGAGTCCTGATCTGTAATAACAATATCATTTAAAATGATTCCATATTAACAATCCATTTTTGTTATATTTTATTGACTTTTATGGGGAGGGTCGTTCATCATACAGTATCAGATGGACCATGCTGTGTGCTGGTATTTAGATGCATAGACAGCCCCACAGACCAACAGTGGTTCCATAGTCGGGGTTTTCTTTCAAAAAGAAAGACTACTGATCTCATAAACTTGATCACCTGGATCGGCATCCTTTTGTAATTGCATGTAATTAATAATTTTGCACAGCCACTGAGTTTTTCCCTGAAATCTATCTGTATAGCGCCACCTGCTGTTTGTTTTTTTTCTTATTTCTTTGTCCACCTCACTGGATGGACACACATGTTCAGTTCCATTCTGCAGCAGACAGGACCCCCCCCCCCTGCTGCTACCTTGGAATAAATCATGCAGAGCAATGAATGTGGAGCTCTCTATCCATGTGAGGCACAGTGCTGGTTCTAACTTTGTTAGAAAGAGATTGCCATGTACTATGAAATGCATGATTTTAATTTTTTTCATTAATCATGGCATAACCCCTTTAACAGAGCTGGCTCTGAGGTCTGCAGAATTGTAAATTTAAGGGATCATGCACTCGACTGGTGCCGGCCCATATTGCGGCCCGCATACGGCGGGTCAGCAATACACGGGCACCGGCCATGTGCAGCCCGCATCACTACTATTTGCGGTGCGGATTGTCGGATGCGGACCCCATTCAAATGAATGGGTCCGCGATCCTCATGCGGCGGCCCCAATGTCAGTACCCCTGCGTTGTGGACCTCAAATTGCGTTCCACAGCACAGGCACTGAAGGCATACGTTCCTGTGCATGAGCCCTAACTCTGGAAATAAAGGTACATTCACAATTGAAGGGAAGGGTGAATTCACACATGGCAGATATATTATTGCAGAAATGTGTGCAGCTGTCCTATTCATTTGAAGAAGGCTTCCAGAAATTCATGTTATTTCCACAAAAACAACCCCATTTTGATGATTCCAGCACCTATGATGCCACCTGTTATTCGGACATGCACCTGACACTGGTTATTATATCACAGGTTCCTGTGATGACCTGTAACACAAAGCTTCACGTAGAGCAGAGTATTTATACAGCCTGATTATTTCACTTCCCGATCTGTGAAAGCCTGGACACCATTTTCTATCTACATCCTGTCAGGCGACCACAATGCTATCAGACATAAATTAGAAAAACTTTCACTTGTCAGGAAGTAACTAAACTGGACTATGCAAGATGCTGAGATATATTACTTATGTCCTGGTCTCATCTCCATTAAGTAATTAGAAAGATAAATGCATGAGGCAGATTTACTGATCCTGTATAACAATTAGCCTTTCTCCAAACATGATTTTTTAATGTTATTAAATGTAATCATGTTTTTTGTTTTTTTTGCTGTACAGTTTTAGGGTTTTTTCAGTTTTTTTTTTCCTGCTCTTTTTTTCCCACGCAAAGCAAAATTTCATTCATTTCAATGAAGTTTGCTTTCTTTTTGCTTGCCACCAAAACAACCACATTCAGATGAATGGAACTGATTTACAGCCATAGAAATTTTCTGCAACAAAATCTGCTGTATGTGAAGGCACCCTCGTGTGTAATACTTTTAAACTGCTTTTTTTCTGCACTTTTCAACTCCTATATGGGGAAAAAAAGCTGAATAAACAGGATACCTAGAGCATGCTGCATTTAAAAAAAAAAAAAAAAAAGCCAGAAGCAGTTATTGCCAAGTATGTGGTGAGAGTTTCCATTTAACCAAATCCGAGATAATGTAAGGGTGGAGACGTATGTATGTAATATGACAAACCCAGAACCATCAGTTGACTACACGTTGGACATTAGGAGTTGTTGTCTGACAGAAGAGGCACAGCACTGGTTAGTGATGTTGGTGGAGATAAAAGTGAGATGGCACTTTGGCAAATATAAATACATGAAGTATAAAGTGTGTGTGTGTAAAAATAGAAGATTCAGTTATATTGAGCACTCCCTGTGGTGCCAAGCTAGGCATATTGTGCAAACTTTCCGGTATTATTGTTCTCATGTATTTTTAGCCTCCTAGAGAATTTGGCAGCACATTATAAAGGAGCAGAATTCTTAAACAATGGAGTACATCTAGCTGTAGTTTGACACCTGCTACCATTCTGCTTTATGGAGAAGATTAAAGTAGCTCCAGTTTGGCGTTGATATCGTTCCGTCCACTACAGATGAATTACACTGACCACTGAAATATGGACGGCCTAGCTGACAGAACCGAGCCACTTTGCAGCTTGACCTCAGCAGCTAGTGGTGGATAACGTCACAGAATTCAGTACTTGACACAACGCTTCACATGGAACTATGCAGCCTGCAATATGGTGCATAATAGAGTTTGCAGCCTGAAATGGAGCCACCCAGTGGTTGAGGCAGACCACATCACTGCTGTGGGGCTCATGGTGAGGTGGTGCCCAGTTCTGAGGAGCAAAATGGAGGAGGTATTGATGCTTGCAAGGAGAGATGTTCAAGAACACAACAGATTGCTGGAGGCAATGGCGGCAAAGCAAGATGACCTAGAAAATCTCAAGAGAAACAATGTGTGGATAGTAGGGGTACCTGAAGGTGGAACGATCTAATCCAACAGAATACTTCAAGTCGCAACTGTTAAAAGTTTTTGGGAAGGACTCCCTTACTCCTCTATTTGCAGTGGAGCAGGCACATCGAGTTCCAACAAGACTGCTGCCACCTGGATGTCCTCCATGCACAGTGCTGGCTAAAGTCCTGCACTATTGGGACTGCAACATCCTACTTCACAAAACCAAAGATATTGCTAATTTGTTCATCAATGGCCATGCAATATCCTTCTTCCCAGACTATTCCATGGAGGTCCAGAACAAAATGGCATGTTTCCTTGATGTTAAATGACAGCTATGTCTCCTAACTGTCACTTACTCCATGATCTACCCAGCGAGGCTTAGAGTGGGTTGGCCTTTTTTTTTTATTCGAAGAAGGATTCTTAAAGATGGTTGGATCTGCATTAAATGCAAATATGGGCAGAACTAACTCCCCCGAGAGGACTGTATTACCTTATATGCCTTTATGGGACTTGGGTTTTTGAAGTGCATTTTGAGGTCTCCTGAGCATATAATGGCCTGTCCTCATGCTTTGCTGAAGAGTTTGGTTAGTTGACATCTCTGGGCTGTATATGTCTGTGAGGGTGCAATAGGGTTGGAATATAGATGGCTAGTTAGATAGATAATGTGCTATAAAGAATAGTTCAGATACTTTTGGGATAAAGCTCTGTTTCTGTGTACCACGTCTTGACCCCGTTTTGTGGCTCATAAATGGTACTCAGACTTCCAGTAATATTCATCCTGGTCCCCAATTCTGAAGGGGATAACTTGCAAAATGTTTGTTACCTTTAGCATGGTTTTTGTTAGGGAGAATAATAGGGAGGGTGCTCTGCTTTATTTTTGTCCAGACTTTGTTGAGTGGTCCAATGAAGTAGCCTGGTCAAGTGGCTACTTACTGTATCTTCAAAATGGCTACTACCATTACTGTTACCCTCACAAATTAGCAATTGAGTGGGAGCCCTTAGTGTGGTACCTTTGTTGTCATGTCTACAACATATAACAACAGAGTGGTGTAAGCGCCCTCCAAGTATGATTGTCAGGGCTAACTTAGTCAAAATGATTTGATGCTGCAGATCTTATATTTGTTACTTACTACACTTAATGAGTGAACCTTCTGCAGCTGTTGGGAAGTCATTATCCATGTAATAGGTGTAAGTACCCTGCATGAAGCCTTAGAGGCTAATAGACTGTATGGAACTGATTACTTGTTTCATACTTCATAAAAACTGGGTATAGGTCAAACAGTTTTTGGAGTGGAAGTGTATACAAAATACTTTCCTTTATGGCATAATAAGTTGTATTAAAAATTCGTCAAATTGGAGAGGTTTGAGGCCTGGCGGGCACAAAGGACCATTAATGGTGTCTTAGCTGACTCAAGATGGTTGCTTTCAATTTTTCAGAGTTTAAACTGCCACATAGTAAATAACTGCCATTGCGGCACACCTGTGACACACAACATAAAGCAAAACCTATGGTATCAATAACCAAAACGGCCTTCACTGAGCTAGTGGCGCAGATGGCAGGTAATAATTTCTTCCCAGTATGAGGAATTTCTTCTAAAAGTTCTGTTTCACTTTAAGGGAACGGTGGGAAAAAGATTTAAGACCCATAGATGGTGGCAATATGGGAAAGAAATCTTCACACAATATCACAGATGTCTTTGAGTGAATTCCATAGAGTATCCCAAATATACTTAGTGCATCGAGTTGAGATACAAAGCTGATACGTTCTCTTAAAGATGTGGGGTGGATGGAGATGGAACTGACCAGATACATCTTATGTGGTCTTGTCCTAGATTGCAACAATTTTGGGCAGCAATTGTTATTTGGTCAGTATATCACGGATATAAGGCTTGAAAAATACCTATTAGAAACAGGGAACAATATGGGAATTTGCTAAGATTTGGTCTCCTTGGTTGGATAACGCCAGCCTTGCCCCACGTATGCTAGGCTTATGTTCATGGTTCTGTAATTATTAATCTATGGTAAAAGGTCGGAAAGGTGAATATGTAAAGGTTCGAATAAATGGGGAAATACCATACTGGGTGTAGCTGAGGGTTGTACTATCCGTATTTCCGGGTCTAATGGGGGGGATGAATCACTCTCCAGGAATATTACACCCTGGAAACTGACTACCCTAAAAAGAATGGCTATTTATCTCTATGGATGGCGTTTCTATATAATAATATGGACATACGTAGGGACTTGATCACAGCAGAGTATGAGATTGGGGGAGGAGAGAGCAGGAAGACAAGTTGTTTTCTGTGATTACTTTTGTTTGAAAATAATAAGAATTATCTGATTAAAACAAATACATCACAGAGTTCAGCTTCTGTCCATGACACTACGTTGCGCACCTGTCTGCACTCCTGCGGCATTCTATTGCTACAGAAACCAGCCCCGCTCAACCTATTAGGGAGCCAGAACTCTGAACTAATCGGGCTCTGTACCGGTGTCACATGCTTCCTGAGATGGGCTATTTAAACAGATAGCTTCTGGCCACGGGTGCCTGTGATTGGTATTGCCTCACTAGCTAGCTGTGTGTTTGTTCCTCTGGATCACTGACCTTTGCCTGTTTCTTTGACATTGCCTCCAGTTACTGATTTTGCCTCTGACGTGACCTCCTGGTATTTGACTCTGCTTTTTGTGACCTTGCCTTTGCTTGCTGACTTGTATCTGATGTGTACTCCTGGTTTCACTTTGCTGTGTATTTGTATCTGATTTTGGATCCTGATCTGGTTCTGATTTTTGCCTGCCTGGTTTTTACCTTTCTGTCTATTTTGTCCTTTCCCATTTTGGTTTAGGCCCCTACACTTAGCTGCGAAGGGGTTGGCATCCAATTGTGGGCTGTCACTTAAGACAGATCATGCAAGTAGGTAGGGACATAAAATTATGCACAAAAGGAGTTGTTGGAACCAAATGAAACTGTATATGTGTGAATGTATTGATGATATATGTAAGTGTTTACAATATTAGAGTCAAAGGGTACGTTTATTGGTGGGAAAATGGACCATTAAAAGGAGACTCTAGTACCCTGTTCAGATGCCTCTAGCCTAGATACAAGATGAGATATAGTTGGGCATACAGGTTCCATATGGTATCCTGCAGCACTGAGAAGGCAGTGGTGCTGCATCCTTCTCTCTGCTCACCAAGCAGCGCTGTACATTGTGTAGCAGCTGTGCTTGGTATTGCATTCAGTTCTATAGGGCTGAGTTGTGCCAAGGCCATGTGACCAATGAATGTGACCTCACATGACCTAGGAAAAACTGGAGAAGGCTGCAGCACTACTGTGAGTGCTGCTGCCTTCTCAAACAGTGTCAAACCCCCGCTGATCAGACACAGATGAGATGACCTAGTTCATCAGTAAAAAAACTCTTGGAAAACCCTTTTAAACTAACAGTGCATGTGGTAAATGGATAATGCCTTGAGGGCAAAAAATGAAAATATGAACCAAACATGGACACTGTAATGGAAGAAACACTGACCATCTTGTCAAGGACATTGACACAACGTGCAACACACAAAAAAAATTTTTAATTGTATTAACCCAAATAATAAAATGAGTGTCATTTATACCGCCTAGTGGATCCTCATACAGAATAAATATAAAAACACTGACAGAGTAGCTAATTTCTTTATTCATTCCACCTCCCAAAAAGAAAACAAAAATGGATCAAAATGTCATATGTTCCTCAATAAAAACTACAGCCCATCCTGCAAAAAAACGAGCCCTTATCTAGATGCCTTAACTGAAAAATAAAAATGTTATAGGTGTTAGAATATGGTGACACAAAAAGCAAATTGTTTCACATTTTTATATAAAAGTACCATATTTTATTACTAAAAAATAAAAACACTGACAGAATAGCAGTTTTCTTTTAAGTTCACAGCCCCAAAAATTTCCAAAAAGTCATATGTGCCCAATCGTACCAGTAAAACTACCATCTCCTCACACAGCTCTACCACACAACTCTTAGAATGTAGAGATACAAAATATTTGATAAAAATATTTTAGATTTTGAGTAATTTTGTGGTGCAAAAGTAATAAAACATAAAAATACATGTATAAATTTGGTATTATAATCGTCAACTGATAGAATAAAATTAACATGTCATTTATACTGCACATTGAACCCCATAAATAATAAAAAGCAATTGCAATTTTTTTCGGGCCACCTAACTTCCCGAGAGGTGAAATAAAAAGCGGTGAGCAATCCTTAAATATTTCAAAATAGTACCAATAAAAATTACATTTTGTCCCACAGAAAACAAGCACTCACACAGCTTGGCTCATAAATCATTTCAGCAAAATATATGTTCCAAAATCTAAAATCTTCCCTTAGGGCCACATGTGGGGTATCGCCATTCTAGAAATTTTGTAACACAATTCCTTGAGGAGTATAGTGTCCACAATGGGATTGTTTCTTGAAGGTTTCCACCGTTTTCGTACTTTAGGAGCGTTACAAATGTGACATGGCACCCGAAATCCTTTCGTGTCAAATCTGCTCTCGAAAAGCTGAGTCCCACTGTTTGCCCAAACAGCACCTTATGACCACAAATGGACTACTGCCGTACTCAAGAGAAATAGCTGAATAATTTTGAAACAATTTTTTTTTTTTTACCCCTGGTGAAAATGAAAAATGTTGAGATACAACTATTTTATTTTTGGAGAAACGTACCATGATTTTTAATTTTTGTAGCCCACATCTAATGAATTGTATAAAACACATGTAGAGTAAAAATGTTCTCTATACCTGTAGATGACTTCCCCGAGAGGCTTAGTTTCCAGAATGGACTCTTTTGTAAGCATTTATGTTTTGGCACCTGAAGAACCTGGAATGGTGCCTGAAAAACCTTAAAAATCCTAAAAAATGGAAGTCTCAAAATCCACAAGGTGCCCCTTCATTTCTGAAGCTGACATTTCAGTCAGGTAGCTCACTAGGGCCACTTATGGGATATTTCTAAAAACTGTAGAAAAAAGTAATACATATATTGAGTTTATTTCTCTTTTAAGACTGGCTGTGTTAAACGAATAGATATATGATTTAATGGATTAAAATTAAAAATCTATAAAAAAAAAAAAAAAAATTACATTAAAGGGGTTGCCCCATCTCAGCATCTGCTTATCCCTAGGACATTCCACAAATGTCAGATAGGGCAGGTCCCAGATTTGGGACCCATTCCTGTCTCCAGAATGGGGCCCCAAAAGTGAAGGAAGAGCACACCACACAATCATGGCCACCTCTCTATTCACCGCGATGAGACTGTGCTCGACTATTTTCAGAACTCCCATAGTGAATAGAGATATGCCATACATGGTGAGATGGAAACAACCCATTAATTCCTGTGAAACACTTAAAGGGGTTCTCCAAGTTAAATTTATTGATGACCTATCCTCAGGATAGGTCATCAATATCAGATCGGCGGGGGTCTGACACCGACCCCTGCCGATCAGCTGTTTGAAGAGGAGGCGCGCGCCGTGCCAGTGCATTAATTTCAATGGGACAGATCGCTCCTATACAAGTCAATGGGAGCGATTCTTCCCATTGAAATGAATGGGGCGGTTAGGTGTAATTGCACGTACTCACCACTACCCTCGTTACGGCCACCATGTAAACAGTGAAGAGGAGGCAGCGCTGGTACGGCGTGTGCCTCCTCTTTAAAACAGCTGAGGATAGGTCATCAATAAATTAAACTTGGAGAACCCCTTTAATCCTTTGCTGACTGAGCGATTTTCCGTCTTTTCGTTTTTTTACTCCCTGCCTTTCGGGAGTATTAACTTTTTTATTTTTCCATTCACATAGACATATCAGGGCTTGTTTTTTGTTAGATAAGTTGTACTCTCTAATGGACCTATCCATTCCACCACACAATATATTGCATATAATGTGTGGTGAAAAAATCGCAATCACACCATTGTTTCACTATGTTCCAATCAAGGCACATCACAGGGAGGGTTTGATGGGAACTTATCTACTACAGAACTCTGAGCATTCAGTCACTAGGAGAGCAGTGCTTCTGCTAAATGACCACTCAGATTCTGTGGTTGCAGTTGACCACGGCATTTGAGGAGATTAAAGTCTGATTGGAGTTCTTTGCCACTGAGTGTCTGCTGTATTAACAAAATCTCGGTCAATGCCTTTAATGTATACATGTATGGCATTAGCTCTCTCTAGTGGTTGCTGTAGATAGATTGAATTTTATCATTAAGGCTCCATTCACACGTCTGCAGAATGTGTCCGCATCCGTTCTGCAAAATTGCGGAACAGGTGCGGACCCATTCATTTTCAGTGGGGCCGCAAAAGATGCGGACGGCACATCCGCACTTCCGTACCGCGGCCCCGCAAAAAAATAGAACATGTCCTATTCTTGTCCGAATCCACAGACAAGAAAAGACATTTCTATTATAGAGCCGGCCATGTGCGGACCGCAAAACACACACGGACATGTGAATGTACCCTTATGGACACATTTATAGACCCAGAATATGCTATCAATGTCTGATATGCTTTGCTGTTTCCATCACAAATTCTCAAATTCTGATCACCTAAGCAAGTAGAAAATCAAACAATGCAACAAGAAAAATAAAAAACGACAAAAAAAACCCAAGAAGAATTAAACACTTAGAGGGGTTCTTCGGGTTTATGGCTGAACCCAGATACAACCTCTTCTTTACTCATTTACTATGTATGAGAGGAGCATCTGTGCATTTCCTAGCTCCAATGCCCCTCCCCCCTTGCTTTGCATTGCATTGTGCAGCGCAAGCCCCGTTTGTTGTGAGCTGGTGATGTATTGGGCTTAACATCACTATGCTAGGCGGAGACTTGTATCAAGCTCATTGCTAGATGCATCACCAGCACAAATGAGAGGTCTATAGTGCCACCCTAGGCTGTTTTAGAGGCGAGTACTATAGTGCTGCCTTAGGCTGTCTTAGAGGTGGGTACTATAGTACCCGCCTTTAAAACAACCTATTGCAGCACTATAGACCACCCATTTGTGCTGGTGACGTCAATGGGCTCCTAGCATAGTGAAATAAAGCCCGCTACGTCACTGGCTCACAACAAACAAAGCTTTGGGCTGCACGATGCATCACAAGGCGAGTGAGAGCAAGGCAAGGAAATGCTCCTCTAATTCATAGTAAATGAATAAGGGCTCATGCACATGAACATATGCTAGCCGGTCTTGTTGGTCTCTGGTTAGCTGTATGTGAGAGGATACACAGTGCTCTAGAGTAGTCGGAGAGGTTCTCTGCATTCTGATTGGTCTTGTCTGTCTCTGGTTAGCTGTATGTGAGAGGAACAGTGCTAGATAGTCGGAGGTTCTCATTCTGTTGGTCTGTCTGTCTGATTAGCTGTATGTGAGAGGATACACACTGTTCTGGGGTAGTGGGGGGAACATATTTGCATTCTGATTGTTCCTTCTAGTTCATGTGAGGAGAGCAAAGGCTTATGGAAAGTGAGGGAAATACAGGATGGCCTCAAGGAAGGGCAAAGATCCCCACAGGAAGAGCAGCAGAGGCCATCTTAGGAAGATGCTGAAATAGAGGCACAGAGAAATAGGGTTGCTAAGGGCTGAATACAGACATCAGAAAGTTAAAATTAACTTAAAAATACAGCTTCATGAATATCTTCCCTTCAGCATCACATATGTTAGGAATTTAATTTTTGCTAGTGAAATGGCAAACTTTAACCCTGTATCTATGTATGGGACTTTGCTCTCTGTATCAGAAAAATGAGCTCTAAATGTAAATTAGCACAGAATATAATGCCTAAAAAATGTACTAATTCATGCAATTTGGCACATATAGGGTTTTTGGTGCATCTAGAGTTTTTTTTTTTTTTTTTTTTTTTACTCGAAAAAAGGGCTAATTAATACAGGAAGAAATTATTATATATTAATCTTGAGCAGATTCACCTTAGTCATCTAAGGGTCTTTCTAAAAAGTTGGAGGACTGCATTATAGGATGTTATTCCATTTATTGTATGACAGTTCAGTAATTTTGGATGCGTAAACTGGGTGCGTTTACGATGGACAGGTTGTAGAGCCTTGCCAGTCTAAGGCCCAGAAGCATCTCTTCCAAGTGAGGCTGATAATAGTGTGGTGCCGCTGCACAAGGTCCCTGTATGCGGCATTGCTGTGACATGAACCTGTCCTCATCTTTACTGCTGAATAAACAACAATATCATATTACTTAAGATATAAGACCATCTAAAAAATAGCTACAAAGCACAAACATGGTGGTTGCTACGAGCGGGACCTGTGCGTTCAGTTTTGCTCCCTGTTGTAGTAAATCAGCTCCTGAACATATATCAGGTGATGAAAACATGGCAACCAGGAGCTACAACAAACGCCGGGGTAATCATTTATATACCATACACCATGACATTGTGCCCTTCATGGTGTATTTACCCAGCTTTATGTTTATAATATTCCCCCCCCACCGCCCCCAAATCAGATTCCAGTCTTGTATTGTGTTCTCTGCTAGAAACATCATATTTAAAGGGGTATTCCCAGCTCAGATCTGAGTGGCATATCACTAAGATACGCCATCAGTGTCAGATAGGAGTGGTAGCTGGGACCTGCACCTATATGACATCAATGGTATATCCCAGTGATGTGCCACCCTTGTTTGAGATGGGCAAACCCCTATAGGGCTCATGCCCACAAGCCTACTTGTTCAGTGCCTGTATATTGCGGACCGTAAACTTGAATGGGTCCGGAATCCGTAATATACAGTATGACTGAAGATAGAACTTCACCTATCTTTCGATAGCGCTTCCGTGGCTTCCCATCCGTGCCTTCTCAATGCAAAAAGATAGATCATTTTCTATCTTTGGCTATATGTTGCTATTCACGGACCCATTCAATTCAAGGGGTCCGCAAACTGTGCCCGTGCATTGTGGTCCGCAGCACAGGCACTGAGCGTTTACCCTTGTGGGCATGATCCCTCAGTCAGAGAAAGGGAACTAGATATGATTCAGTAGGGTGCCCTAAAGGTGCTATTACACAGGCATTAGCAGGCAGAGGTAGCATGACTTTATGCTGAACCTAGACTTGCATCCGGAAGCTATGGCAAGTCCTGGTACAGCTGGCAATGACAAGTGGACGTGAAATTTGAATAGTCTCATATATTTTGCTGGTACTGTAATACGCTGCTGTTTTTCTGCACTGGAATCCACGCAAAAAAACCTCACATACTCCACAACGTGTGCAAGAGGCCTTTAGGGTATGTTCACACGCTTATTTCTGCTGGCTGAAAAATACAAAGCTGGTTTTAAGAGAAATCAGCCTCTGAAATCTGGGTGCTTACTTGCATTTTTTTCAACGTTTTTCACTTTTGGACGCCAATTCTGACTGCAAAAAAACGTGCAAAATATGGTCCAAATAGCAGAGCAGCATATATGGAGATTGCTTTACTCCCCCTCCCATTGACTAATGGGAAAGGCGTCTCATGAAATACCTAGAGAAGTGACATGCTGCTTCTTTAAAGGGGTTCTCCGGGAATGAAGAAAATGAGGATACTTAAATATTACTTCATTATAAATATATTCCCAAATACCTTTCATTAGTTATAACGGATTGTTTTGTCTGGGGAGCAATCACCTGGGGAAATAAAATGGCCGCCGTCCTATTAGTACACACAAAACCTGTCCTAATCACACAGGAGGACAAGTTACTTCACAACACTGAGATAAATAGCTGCCTCATCCTCCTCTCTGCACTTTAGGGATTATGATCCTGAATACAGGTGATAAGATCTTCAGCTGAATCTCTGTTGGAATTGAGTTCATGAGCAGATGTGGGTAATGAGCAGCAGCCTTTGTATGCCTTCTCCATTACCACACCCCCACATTACCACAGTCTGTCCTGTCCATCCTCTCTGTACTTCATGTCTCCTTATGAATTCCATAACTCCACAGAGATTCAGCTGTATTCAGGATCATAATCCCTGACAAGCAGAGCAGAGAGGAGGATGAGGCAGCTCTTTACCTCAGTGTTATGAAGTAACTTGTCCTCCTGTGTGATTAGGACAGGTTTTGTTAGTACTAATAGGATGGCGGCCATTTTATTTCTCCTAATCATTGCTCCCTAGACAAAACGAGCCATTATAACTAATGAAAGGTATTTGGGAATATATTTATAATAAAGTAATATTTATGTATTTTCATTTTCTTAATTCCCCTTTTAGGGGATTTCCAGCCTGTAGATATCAGTGGTCTCTCCTCAGGATAGATCATTGGTATCTGATTATTGGGGCTCAAAAAGCTGGCACCCCCGCCAATTAGCTGTTTTTGGAAACAAAACCGTGGACGGAGCCGGAAGCAGAAGGCCTAGTAGCCATTCCAGTGTACTGAAGCTCAGCTCCCACCCAAGTGACCCCACATGGCTACTACTCAGTGGGCAAACATTTCTGCTTCCAGTTCTGTTCATGATTTGGTTTCTGGCGCCAGTGGTTGCTGAAAACAGCTGATGAGCGGGGATGATGGGTGTCATTGATGAGCTACTCTGAGGTAGGTCATCAGTATGTACAGTCTGGGAAACCCCTTTAGGGCTCATGTACACGAACACATTTTTCTCCCGTGTTCGCAAAAAGAAACAACGGAAATTAATCCGTGTACATTCCGTGTCCGTATGTCCACATTGCCGTTCTGCAAAAAAAAAAAAAATAGAACATGTCCTATAATTGTCCACATTACGGACTAGGATAGGACTATTCTAGTAGGCTCCGGCCCTTCTGTTCCTCAAAATGCGGAATGCAGACGCTAGTGACCATGTTTGGCGGACCGCAAAACATTCAACGGTCGTGTGTATGAGCCCTCAGGCTGGTGTCACACATGTCTTATGTGCACTTTACAGATGTTTTCCATGTGGAAATTGATCTGTGTGGATTTAGAAATCTGCAGCATATCAGTTATGTTTGCATTTTTTGCTGCGGATTTCATCCTTTTTCTAATGAAGGGTGAGATCTGCGCCAAAACCTCATCAAATACACAACAAAAACTGCTGTTAGTAATTGCGTTTATGGTTCTGGTGCAAAAACAGACAGAAATCAACATGGAAATTCATGTAGATCTTCTGCACGTTGACCTATGTGCAGGTACCCTAAGGCCAGGGTTATACGTGACTAATGGATTTTGGATTTGCCATAGTTGATTTTTGTGCGGCAGTTCCGCAGGATTGTATAGAACTAGCAAAGTGGATGAGAATTTCAGAATTGTCAATTTATGCAGCTGATTTCACCCTTCTCATTGAGGAGAGTGAAATCTGCTGGTTTTTACGCATAAAAAAACGGTTTTGTTGTGTTTTTTGTGCCTTTTTCCTGCTGGATTTTTTTTTTTTTTTTTTTTTAACAGTGACATATGGACAGCAGCATGTATTTCCCATTGAAAACAACAGGAAGTCTTCTTGGTTTTATATTATTATGGGTTTGATTATGTGGCCCACTCTACTCTAATATACAGTCAGTATACACTTTTATTTTCATTTTGCCCATGAGCAGCCCCCCTAAAATGTTGAACTGCAGAGAAGCGGCCGAACTTCAGTGCCTAGAAACAGCCACTAGATGTCGCCTGTGTGCGCTCCAGCACTGCCCAGCTAGGAAGCAGGCGCAGAGCCGGCCTGTCTTGTAAGGGTTACTGAAGAGGAGGAAGCGGCGGCGGGCAGTAGATGGGGAGGAAGACTAGGGAAGCCCAGCATCCACTCCGTGCTGCATATACAGTACACAGCGCATCCTTCTCCGAGGGGCTGGGATGTGTCTGTAGGAAGAGAGAGGGGGGCTACCTGCATGTGTACTTCTGCATGCTAGCTGGAGGAGTGTCCTCTGCCGTCTGCAGTTCCTCGTCTTGCCGGGGGAGGCAGCACTGAGCCGGAGAGACAAAAATAGCCAGAAATTTGCGGAGAAATATAAGGATTGTGTATGAGGGGAGGGAGAGCGGCATTAGGCTGGCTTCCAGGAGGAGCTCTTCTCTCTCTCCCCCTCTCTCTCTCTCTCCCTCTCTCTCTCCGTCTTTGTGTTATTTATAGACTCCCCTCTTTTATACTCCTTCCCTTCATAGCTCTTCTCCTCTGCGACGTGATGTGTCCCCGGCACTGCTGACACCTGGAGGAGAGGAGCCAGGGAGGGGAGAGCAGGGAAGCAGCACGGCGCGCGCACGGAGAGAGCCCACCGAGCGCACCAGAGAGCCACCGGGACTATTTTTAGCGGCGGTCTTCCCGTCGCAGGAATATAACCTAGAGACCCGAGGGGAGGCTGCTGCCGCCGCCGCGTAGCGTAGGAGCGTCCGCCCGCCCGCCATCCGCAGGATCTGAACACGTCCACATCGTGATCCGGCTCCACCACTACCAGACATGGGCTGCTTGGGCAACAGCAAGACTGAGGATCAGCGCATTGACGAGAAGGCGCAGCGAGAGGCCAACAAGAAGATCGAGAAGCAGCTGCAGAAGGAGAGGCTGGCCTATAAAGCCACACACCGGCTGCTGCTGCTCGGTAAGCGGGGGCCAGGCCTGCCAGAGCCCACCACCACCACCGCAGCTGCTGGATAGATCATGGCTCTGTCAGTAGGCAGGGAGCCTGCCTGTGGTAATGGCCCAGCAGGGCTGTGGACCTATGGGTGTGGGATTGGGATGCTCTCTGTTGTGTATGACAGGATGGTCAGTACCAGGGCCTATAGGCTGCGCCACCACCGCCGTCCCTCAATGTCTCTTTCTGTTTTGGCAGGTGCTGGTGAGTCAGGAAAAAGCACGATTGTCAAGCAGATGAGGATCCTCCACGTCAATGGATTTAATTCAGAGTAAGGATGCCGCATGATGCGTTTTGTGTGCCTGCTGGGATGGGGCTATTTATCGTCGGTTAAACAGTCGCAGCCCGGAACGCTTCCATTGTGCATGCCCGGCCGTGTGTTTTCCAGCCCCGCAGGCTGCTCTGCTGTTGCTACTGCAGCGTTTGACAGGCCCTTGTGTAGCAACAACATGGCGACTACACGTTTACATAGCAGCAAATATCTAAATTCTGTGTCTGTGTGTGCAGGAGGGAGGCAGCCATAAGAACCGCTCAGGATGGGCTGCTTAGCTTTTTTTTGCAGTTTTGCAAAAATCCCTACGTAAAATTGTATTAATATCGTACGGCGGATGTATTGTCGTGCCCCAAACAGACGCCAGCCTGCAGCTCCTGTACGTTTAGGACTGTTACGGTGAAGTGCTGCTGGACAGTTGTTATTGCTGCATTCCTAATTTTTCCATTTGTACCAGTAATGACTAGGCACAATGCTTATTTACGTGGCCTTAGGATATGGTGTTATTTTTAAGCTGAGCATGGCGGCATGTGCTGTGAATGTACAGCACTTTTGGTAGGACATTATACCCGCCACCCTAAACTTGCCACCTTGTTATAAGGGGCAACAAACATTGCCTGGCACCTAAAGTGTCATGCCAACACAATTACAATGGGTGCCACGGGTCTGAACATAGACGTTCTTATGTATAATAAGTGTCAGGACCCCAGGTGTCAAAAATGTGTTATATTCTTGTGCTATAGGTAGAAAGGCCTTCACGCTTCCAAGAGTTCTCATAGACATCTCGGTCACTGTATGAGACGTATTAATCACCGCAATTTTAGATATATATCAAATCACTGTAAACATGAAATTCCCTCTTTAAAACATAACTTTTACTAGATTCATTAAAAATACAAAAAGAAACCCCAAAAAAGAATAAACATGTAATCCAATACTCCACATGTGTGTATTTTCAATTTTGGAGTATCGATTATTACATGTTTATTCTTTTTTGTGGTTTCTTTTTGTATTTTTAATGGATCTAGTAAAAGTTATGTGTTTGAGGGAATTTCATGTTTTATGAAAACAAATTGCCGTCGTGTGTATGATATATTCCTTACACAGTGTGCGATAGTGATGTGTCGATTCAAGACATTTTCCAAAAGTTTAATAAGGCCTCTTTCACGGGTATGTGTGCCGTCCCCGTTCTCCACAGACAGCTCACGTGTCCACTGATTTTTAACACGTTTTTTTACATATATTTATTTTTCCGTGCGAAATAACTGTGATGTGCTCCTCTTTGGTCCGTCGTGCGGACCAGACAAGCCCATTGAAGTCTGTGGGTCTGAGCAAACCACTGGCAGAACAAGGATGGCATCTAGAAATCCTGTTTTCAGCCTAGCAGTGCACGTGGTATATGGATGCCGCACAGAGGTATTAAAAAACGGACACACAGCCTAAACTCAGGTCGTCATGGATGAACTACGGACCATCCTGTCACAGACCCGTGAAAGAGGCCTAAGTTGTATTACTGGAATATTGTTTATGCCTTGTAGTTGTAGAGCAGCTTTTTGTATAACATGTCCTCTCTCTAATACAGAGAAAAGAAACAGAAAATTCAGGACATTCGGAAAAATGTTAAAGATGCCATTGTGGTAAGTGTACGCAGTCAGTGGGTTATGTTCTATAGATTCCCTCTAATGGGTCACCCCTTGGGTTGTAAGCTATATAGAGCCCAATTCACACAGACAGGAGTTTTGGCGTTTACTGGCAGGAGCTATATGTGTGAATTTGAATATCTCTCCCGTACTTTACCCAGACATTTTCTCGCCAGAGCCGTAGTACTAAATCAGGGTTTTGTCCAAGTCAGCGCAAGTGTGAACACCGCAGTAAATGTTCCGCAAAATCCCAGTGGGCCATGGCCCAACGTGCAGCATCTTAGGGCTGTGAAAGGCCATCTTTGGTAAATCTCCGGACCTGAAATTGTCTGGAATTTGTAGAAGTCCTCTTTAACTGCCATTTGATGACATACTGTACGTTTAGTTTATATGAAAGAGGATGTCAGATTACAGAGTCTTTGTTCCCCAGCGTTGGTTATATATAACTGAGCTGGCACCGGGTACGGTACTTTTTATGAGCCCCTGGAATCCGGAGAGGTGACCATAGGAAGTGAGTGTTGAGGGAACATATGGTAAATCAGTGTGACCCTCAGCACAGGAAGCACCTGTAACACATTTCTGGGCTTGTAAAGTACCAAAGTACATGAAACATGTATGACTTCATTATTGCACATTTGTGATCTTAAAGCCAAAGTAACGTCTCTGTCTTTTATTACCCCACAGACAATAGTATCTGCAATGAGTACATTAATACCCCCGGTTCCACTGGCTAACCCGGAAAACCAGTTCCGAATTGATTACATCAAGAGTATAGCGCCACTGTCAGACTTCGATTATACACAGGTAAGACGCTGGGTCACCTTATCTCTGCGGCTGGCTGTGCCATCTCTACTGTGTTGGCTTTAATACCGCGTGGCTTGGGTTTTCTGCTGTAGGTGCAGGTCCGGTGCACCCGTACCAGCACTCGTATGGTTAACCTATAACCCTAGACTATTAGGGGCCAGTAGTAAATGGCTAGGCACAAAGAAGTGGAAGTTCTTCAATTCTTCTATAGTAGATTAGATGTCCTGTAATCCTAGCCAGACTGTTTTATGGCTCCGGCTACTTAGTCTGCCATAGTTTTGCTTTGCTTTGTTTGGTGCCTGTTTTTTATCCATATACACGATATTATGTGTATTCACGCACTAGGCTATGTACTTGGTGGACATATTTGGTACAGTTTGCTTGTCAGTCAGGATTTATAAGCATGCTGGTACTCATAGTACTACAACAGTTTTACAGCTGTGAATATTGTGTAGATAGATATATATATATATATATATATTAGACAGGCTTTGGCTTGGCAGAGGAATGAAGTGGTTGTTATTGCTCTTGCGGCCCTCTAACTGATGTGACACTGTTTTGCATGAGTTACATAACTTGTATTGATCGCTATGATACAGCACCATTTGACTATGCAAATATTACATTGCTTATGCACGAGGGACAATGTTATCTTTATGCTACAGTAAATGTTTTGTTTTAAAGAGATTTTGTGCTTATGTGAATTATTTTAGCTGCTGGACAAATCCCAGGAGCCAGGTAGTTAGCCAACACAGCTAGAAATTCGTGACTGGCGACTAATGTTTTAGGTTCTTTTGTACTGAAATGTATAAAAGTTTTAGGCATGGGCCGCCATGCGTTATGCTGGGCTCCTGTAGTGGCCTATCTGGCTCCTGAAATCTACTGTACATTTGTCTAAAGAGTGTGATCAATGTAGACCTCATGCACATGTCCGTATGTATTCCGTGTCCGTATAAAAACGGAACGGAAGACATGTAATTTTGCTGATCCATTGACTTTAATGGGGCTACGGACGTGTTTTGCGGCCAAGTATAGGAGATGTTTCCTTTTTTTTTGCTGGAGAACTTCCATAATATACGGATGCGGAATGCACGCGGTGTGCATTCCGCATTTTTTTTTCTCTTTCTAATCTTTCTATGGAAAAATGAATGGGTCCGTATGGTTCTGCATCTTATCCGCAAAAATGCGAATAAGATACGGAAATGAACATACGGTCGTGTGAATGGGGCCTTATTAATAAATGGGCCTGCGTGCAGTCTGCAAAAAAAAAAAAAAAAAAAAGCGGATCAGGCACCAATGTAAAGTACGGTCGTGTGCATGAGGCCTTATTGGAAATGTTCTGTGACTGTGAAAAGTCTTGAAGATGGCTACAGAGAACACTTCCAAATTGCATAGGTGGCTTGGTTGTGTCACTGTCCAAAATCTTGATTTTAGTATATTTATATGCATCCTGACTGTGTTGTTTATTCTATGAGTATTTTATATATTTTACCCGTATGGCAATGGTTTATATTATTTCCTGATTTTATTCTCTTATTCGAGAGATTATTCTCTTATGTTTTAAGCCTGGAAATTTTTTGGGTTCCAGAAAAAAGTTGCAAAATCTTATCTAAATTTATTTGAATTTGTTTATTTTTTGTTTTTCACTTTCAATGTAAAGGGAGGAGATGAGGAAGGAACAGGAAGAAAAGGGAAGAAGGGGGTTTGAATAGTCTTGTTGCCACTTATTTGTAGAATAAGAAGTTTGAGCCTTGATTTGTGGAAACATCTAGGTGAAAATGAAGACCTGTGAACTTGACACCACAAAGTGGTTATTGATGGGTAGACGTTTTCTCCGTATTGTGGTCTGTTTTCCCTGGTCTGGTTGTAGATCTCGAATTGGAGAGCATCAATGTCTGTCCAGTATTGTTTAATAAAGTTGGTTGTAGACCAAACCGTTTTAAATCAAAGCCATAACTGGATGTTCTTTGTGGCGCAAATAACTGTCTGCAAGAGCAGCAAAGTGTCTGATGATCCATTCCCATTATAACCAGTAATAATTGTGTAATTCAGAATTACTGATCTCACAGGGACTTGTAAACCCAAGTATACATCACAATCATATAATCATACATTATCCTGTAAAGATTAACGATCACCCAAAATTTCAAAACCTTTTAGTACGTTTTAGTAGACTTTGATTTACCAGACTGTTCTCCTCACATGAAGATCGTGATAGGCTCTAGCAATCATTATCCTTGGTCAGTTCATGTGTAAAATGCTCTATGACAGGGATGCTCAACCTGCGGCCCTCCAGCTGTTGCCCAAAAATTTCAAAGCCCTATTTTGTGACTTTTTGAAGCCAGAAGTGCATGGCATAGTAAATTCCAGCCATGGTTGATAAGAATGTTTAGGCCCCATGCACATGAGTGTAAATTTTTTTTTTCTGATCAGATGCGGACCCATTCATTTCAATGGGGCCGCAAAAAATGCGTCAGCTGTCCTCATCAGTATGTCTGTCCCGTGGCCCTGTAAAAAAGAGAGAACATGTCCTATTCTTGTTCATTTGTAGACAAGGATAGGACATTTCTACAGAAGGTTAGATAGAAAATGGCGGCATGCACATACGTCTGGTATCCAGGTTTTGCAGACCACAAAACACATAGTCGTGCGCCTAAGGTCTTATTGAAATATACCACGTACTAAGAAAATACAAAGTGGGTGATGTCCTGTAAAGCCACCCTGATTCTTGGACTGTACATAGAACCAGATCCTGTTCCTTGTGAGGCCTCTCAAAACCGTTTACTATAAAAGAAATACAGGTCTACGTCACAGACACTATGGGGGCCCCCCGGTTCTGCAATCTGATGTTGACCAAGTCCTGATTGACATTTGTTCAAGTTAACAGGAATTGACTGGATTCATTTTTAATCCTGATTTATTGATCTGTTTTATGCCCTTTGTGCTGTAGTGTTAACAGATTAAGGGCACGTCGCACCAGTAGCTGTGGACAGTGATGGCGATGCGTTACGTAATCGCCTATCTTCATTTACGTGGTTAGGTTTGTCTGCTTCTAGGGATAGTGGTCTGAATCCAGGGGTTGCATGCTTCTGAGTCTGCTCCGGGAGCTTCCTGATTCTTCATACATTTTGTGTACTCAGAGCCATAGGTCAATGAACCAAAATGATATTGTACGTCGTGGAAAGTGGAAGTACGGTATCTATGAGCAATATGAAGGCTATAAGCCTTAACAGCTTTGAGTTTCACCCTCAATGATTACTCAGAAACCACAAATCATAGGTAAAAATCATTAATGCTGGCCTTGTAAATGGGCTGCTCAAAAATGTAGAATCAGGGAAGGACTGGAGAAAGGGCGCGCCTTGTCTACAGTAAATGAAACGCACTGATAGCTCTGTCCTCTGGGTCTGTGCTGTCCCCTCAGGCACATACGGTGAGATTCATCAAAACTGGTGCAAAGGTAATCTAACATAGTTGCCCATTGCACCCAATCAGATTGATCCGTTCGTGTTCCAAAAATGAAAGGTGGAATCTGATTGGTTGCAGTGGGCAGCGAGTCTTGATAAGTCTCCCCATAGTTAGCACTTTACATAACATACATAACCAGCTTTATTTTTTTTTTATTTGTTTTATTTAATTGTTAATTTTACTTTGTTTTCCCTGTTACCATACGTTGGTGTTGGCTCCTTTAAGAGCACATAGGACATGATTTATTGTGGGCATGTTGGCTCTATATAAATGATGGTTATTATTATTTATAATCCTTCATTTTCTCACATCCGTATTTTAGTTTGACAAAACCGTGGAGTTTAGCTTTTCCAAGCATCCAAAAAATAGACGCCACTCTCAGAAATAAAGTTACAGTGGGTGAAAATAGTAGAATTTAGTGGATTGAAATGTTACAGCCTATAGACTTTTCCAAATAACAGATATGTCTTTGTGGGAACAGGGGCAGTTTTACTACAGGGAGATAAGTATTTGTAATGCAAAGGTGAATTTCCAAGTCCTGTAGCTTAAAGGGTTTGTGTCTCTTCAGCAGGTGGCATTTATCATGTAGAGAAAGTTAATACAAGGCACTTACTAATGTATTGTGATTGTTCATAGTGCTTCATTTGCTGGCTGGATTCATTTTTCTATCACATTATACACTACTCGTTTCTATGGTTACGACTACCCTGAAATTCCTTAGTGGTGGCCATGTTTGCACACCATAGGAAAAAATACTAGCCTATGGGTGCTCTCGCAGTTCTGGCCACCAGAGGCCAAGGCTTTTTCCTGTAGTGTACAAGCACGACCACCACTGATGGATTGCAGGGTGGTCGTAATCATGGAAACGAGCAGTGTGTAATGTGATGGAAAAATGAAAAAACAGCAAAGAAAGCAATATGGACAATCACAATACATTAGTAAGTGCCTTGTATTAACGCCCTCTACGTAATAAAGGCTATTTGCTGAAGTGATACAACCCCTTCAATCTAATGGCTAGAAACAAACATTGAGACTCTGATGTATCAAGCTGCCTATTTGATCTAAAACCACTGAAAGGTAGTCCTTTGTAGTTTTCATTTTCTTCAATGATTTTTACCCAGTCTGGTACTGAAACGGACAGAAATCTGCCATACTGTGGTGAAGCCTGAGTATTACTCAAGGAAATAGCTGGGAAGACATCATCTGGACTTGTAGTCCTACTACAGTTGTTGGCCACAGATATTACTTATGATTTTAAGCCGATATGTTCTGGACGAGCTCACGGTTGTGTTGGTGTGTCCTATAAGCGAGCTGTGGTTGTTACAGTGTAACAGGGTCTCATAAATGAAGCAATAAATCTTAACAACCATTAAAAACCAATACTACATGATGAATAGTCAGTTATGACTCATGTTGTAGATGTTACAAAGCACCCATCGAAACGTTGAGGCCATTCCCCCCATCTTTTGATAATTCTCCTGAACATTTGGCTTCTATGATTCCATGTGAAACTTTGCTGCTAGCTATACTCTGGATCAGGATGAGTATTTTTATTTTATATTTTTTGTCAAAATTATTTTATTCTCATCCAGCCAGGTCAGCTCGTCTGTGTTTGCCATGATTTTGTGTTTTGTCTTAGTGTCAAAGCCGACCTATGTACCAAATTGTTAGCAAACCGGTTGGGGGTGTAAGGCGTTATAAATGTCATCTTCCAGACAGACTATAATGTGCACAGTCAGCGCTGTGTTTTGATGGTTGCATACATGTAACCAGTAACACGCCATGTACTCGGTCCCTTGTGCTCTAATTAGCAGATAAAGAGAAAAAATGAGTGAAAAACATTGCATGTTTAATTGGCGGTTGTGAGGTAAACGATGTCCCCCATGTCTTTTCGCTAAAATTAGCAGGTATTCTCTTGCAGTGTTTCGTCAGTTTTCAGAGCCTTGTACAAATGTTACAAAGTGCATATTACACAAACAATTGGAAATCCAAAAAACAAGCCTGTGTTACCTAAAACGAGTAAAGATGGAATCCAAAAACCTCTACTTTTTTACGTGTATTTAGTATTTTTCTTTCTTTTTTTTTTTATTATTGGGTTTTGTCCTAATATTCATGGCTTTCACTAACTTTTGTCTCCTTGCTGTGTGGCACACATTCTAAAGCCTCTTTCACACGTCATGTGTAAGCTGAGACATCCGTGACTATATGGACCATGGTTTATCTGTGAAGAGTCCGTGTTTGGGCCCGGTAGTCCTCTCTATATTCCACAGACACTTCTGTGCTGAAAACTAATTTCCAGAGCATCTCCGTGTTGCGTCAGTGGTTCTTCACGGAACCATAGACTTCTATAGGCATGTTTCATCCACGTCACAGACCAAAATAGTGCTTCTCACGGTCAGTGGAAAATCACTGATGTGTGAATAAGCACATTAAAATCAATGGGTACATGTGTCCATGGAGAACACTGACAGCGCTTGTCTGTGATTCACTGCCTGACCTCTTTTTAAATGAAGTCATACCATCACTTTTTAATCTAACTTTGTTTTTTTTTGTGCTGAGCCAAACTTATGTGATGGCGCACGGGTTTTATAATTTCTGCGCATGTGTAATGTGGTTTCACGGTTTTGAAAATGTCTTTACGCCTGACACTGTCAAGCAAAGTGCAGAGGGCGCAGCAGTTGCAGAGGGGGTAGAGTCGCTAGGTGTAACGGCCACGCCCCCGTTGCTCCTAGAGGCTCATTTGCATATATTAGATCTTTTTATGCCACAAAATCAGCATATCTGATTTGATAAATGTCCCCCTATATGTATATAAGGGATTCCAATATTATTACAAGGGTTATGGTCATGAAAAAGATGTCCTGATGTAAATCCTTTACCGTTTTTAACGTTAAAAAAGTAGCAGTGTGGTCAATTCTGACCCTGCAAACGACTCTGTAGCCAACAGAGCCGACCCCTCCCTATAAATACATATTTACTTCCCTTAAGGAAAAGTTGTGCAGCATTAAACTTATTGTAAAGTAGATTACACCTAAGATCAGAGTGTCCTGGAAGGAATGTTGCGCATGTTCCGCTTCTTGAACTTGACATGAGGTGGCTGAGCACACGTTAATGAGCGTGCCTATCTATGGCAGAGCGTGACGCAGGTCATTAATATAGACGGTATGACAGATGCATTCTTTGTGAAGAATATTCAGCTCCAAACCAGTTCTCTGCCCATTACTCTCTGTGAATTAAAATGTATTAACACGACATAGCTGATCAGATCTCCGCCCAGCACACAACTAGACATTCTTTCTGAGCAGTTACTGGATTTGGGACTTTAAACATTTTAACGTGACGTTGCAATAAATAGGTTTTCTTAAAGGGATTCTGTCAGCTAGTTTAAGCCTATAGAGCTGAGGACATGGGCTGCTAGATGGCCACTAGTCCGTCCACAATATACTTTTCCCATTGCTCTGTGTGTCTTTGTTTAGTCAAAAAAACAATTTTATTCATATGCTAATAGGGGGTATAAGGAGCCCAAGGGGTGGTTACCAATGTTCCTGGATCCCAGCCGTGCCCACTGTGAAGGAGCCCAGCACCGCCCCACATCCTCTTATCTCCTCCTTGCTCCCCCGACTTCACGCATTCAGAGCGCTGTAATCTCGCGCATGCGCAGTTCGTTCCCTGATGCTGATGCCAGCACTGACAAGCGGCATACTCGCGCATGCGCGAGATTACGGAGGCTCTGAATGCGTGAAGTCGGGGGAGCAAGGAGGAGATGAGAGGATGTGGGGCGGTGCTGGGCTCCTTCATAGTGGGCGCAGCTGGGATCCAGGAACATTGGTAACCGCCCCTTGGGCTCCTTATAACCCTTATTAGCATATGAATAAAATCGTTTTATTGACTAAACAAAGACACACAGAGCAATGGGAAAAGTATATTGTGGACGGGCTAGTGGCCATCTAGCAGCCCATGTCCTCAGCTCTATAGGCTTAAACTAGCTGACAGAATCCCTTTAATCATTTCATTTGTCATATGACACCCGAGTGTTGTCCGCAAATTATAGAACTTGTCCTCCTCTTGTCCAGATTTGTGGGCAAAAATAGTCATTTCTAGTAATGGGACTGAGAAAAATATGGTTTGGACACGGAAGGGATCTGTAGTTTGCAGGTGTGTGCATGAGGCCTTAGGCCCCATTCACACGACTGTATGTATTCCGTGTCCGTATAAAAACAGAATGGAAGACATACGATAAGTCTTCCGTAGTGTTCCGTAATTTTGCGGACTCATTGACTTTAATGGGGCTACGGACGTGTTTTGCGGCCAAGTATAGGACATGTTTCCTTTTTTTTGCGGGAGAACTTCCGTAAAAGGGAGTTATTCTGATTGCCTGATTGGAGTCGGGAAGGAATTTTTTCCCCTAAAGTGAGGAAAATTGGCTTCTACCTCACAGGGTTTTTTTTGCCTTCCTCTGGATCAACCTGTAGGAAAACAGGTCGAACTGGATGGACAGATGTCTTTTTTTCGGCCTTATAAACTATGTTACTATGTTACGGATGCGGAATGCACACGGTGTGCATTCCGCATTTTTTTTTCTCCTATGGAAAAATGAATGGGTCCGTATGGTTCCGCATCTTATCCGCAAAAATGCGGATAAGATACGGAAATTAACATACAGTCGTGTGAATGGGGCCTTAGTCTGGCGAATGCATCAGTAATGTGGGGACAAACCCCAACTTTGTGTAAGAAGGGGTTACAGTATGTAGCTCGCTGTCTACAGCCTCATTTATACAGGTATCCGCAGACTCCTGAGCAGTCAGACTGACCTTACAGGGGAGCCCCACAACGTGCACTTCTAAGAAAAGATGCTGGAGTAATATTTTATGAGGAGTGCAAGCATTTACTAAGACCGATATGTCCAGAGAGTTTGAGAGGTCCCCTCTAAAGTATTTCACCACCGTTAAAGGGAATGCATCATCAGAAAAATGGTCTGTTGTTTAAATCAAGTTTTTATGTTGAAAGGAAACCTAATCTAATCTGTTTTTCTGATTTTAAACTGGGTTTTCGGTCCATGATTCCGCAGACAGCCATCTTGCTAGAGCTGCTGGTAGCACAAAAGCGTGCAAGGGACTTAAAGGCTATGCATACCTTCAGAGGCAAATTTTTTTTTTTGTGATTGCATTTTACTCATTTTGGGCTAAAAATAATTTTTTCAATTGGTTTTTATTAAAAAATATTGAGCTGTTCTACTGTTTGTCTAGCTGTGTGAAAACTAATTTTTACTTTCACTTTGTGCCGGTCATCTAATAACCCTAATCTTTAATTTACTAAAGGGCCCTTTACATGAGCCGAGAATCGCACAGATTATGTCTAACGAATGTTCATGATGATCGGGCGGGGCAGTGTAAATGTGCCGCCGATTACCTGATGAATGAGTGAAAACCCTCATTCATCAGGTAATCCGATCGTTTGTGCGCATGCAGAAATGATCGTTTACCGGCAGCAGATTGTGCTGTGTAAACACGATCTCCTACCGGCAAACAATGAGTCAGTATGGGGAAGAGCAATGGCGTTAGCGATCACTGCTTCTCCTACTCTGGAGGAGATCTGGTCTCCTCCGCCAGCGATCAGCAGATTGTTGGGAAGGAACGCTTCCTTCCTGGCTATTTGCTGTAATATCGTCCTGTTTAAAGGGACCTTAAGAGGTCATAAACACTTATTTTAGGCTACTTTCACACTAGCGGCAGTGGATTCAGGCAGGTTGTTCACCCGCTGGATCCGTGCTGCCGCTGGTGCACGTGTGGGGCCGGAAATACGCTCCGGCCCCATTCACTATAATTAGGACGGATCGCGGATCTGGCTGCAGCACGGTAAAGTTTGCTGTGCTGCGGCCGGATCCGCAGCCCACTCCATTATTGTGAATGGGGCCGGAGCATAGTTCCGGCCCCACACGTGCACCAGCGGCAGCACGGATCCACTGCCGCTAGTGTGAAAGTAGCCTAAGCCAAATTCTTATCAGCAAGATAAGAACTGAGCTATAATGAGTGTTCATAATGTCGGAGAGCAGGAGCCCATCAGGAGAGCTGCCTGACGGAGCAGAATGAAAATTCAGATCCTGCTACTAGAGACTCAAGGCTGCACTGACATGCTACATGATTATGTGTTTCCCTCTTTATGCACTGAAGCTGGCACGTTCCCTGAGTTTTTCCAGCAAGATGGTGCACCCCACATTATGGGTGTCAGGTCCGAGCATTCCTAGATAAACAGTTTCCTGGAAAGTGGATTGGTCGTCGTGGGCCAGTTGAATGGTCCCCAAGGTCTCCCGATCTGACCCCCTTAGACTTTTTTCTTTGGGGTCATCTGAAGGCAATTGTCTATGCTGACTTCATGGTCACCACCCATCTTGAAAAGTTTTCCCCCTCCCATATACTAATGTGCCACAAGCAGGAAGTTATTATCACTAACCATTCACATTTTATTTAGGTGTATCCATATAAGTGGCCCACCCTGTATATCTGTACATAAATGTATGTAGGTGTTACCTATCATTGTTATCCTATCTCTGGGGATAATGAGGTGACTGCTGAAAATGCATCATTACAGGACAGAAATTGTGGGTATATTACTAGGCATTGTGACAAGTGTAAAAACTACAGTATTTTTTAACTGTAGACCGTTACATGGAGAATTAAAAATGTTACATAAAAACTTGATTTTAAAAAGCAAGTCATTTTCTGGTGACACCTTTAAGTGTGCGTTGAATGAATTTTTTTTCATATCATAGGCTAAGTTGTAAGAATCCTGAAACCCTGCCATTTTCACGCTGGCTACTAAGCCTATTAATGTGTGGGCAATTGATCTTCTGTAGAAATCACTTTTCAGCAGTCATCTCATTATCACAGACAGGGTTACGATGTAAGGTAACGTGTGTGTATATGTGTGTATGTATATATATATATATATATATATATATATATATATATATATATAGTATTTTTGCTTTATAAGACTCACCCTGCGTTAAGACGCACCCCAGATTTTAGAGTAGGGAAAATAAGAAAAAAAAAATTTTCATCAGACCTCATTTCAGACCCCCCCATAAATTTCAGGACCTCAGATCAGCCCACTGTGCCCATCGCCCAGCCCATTGCCCAGACCTCACATCAGCCCACTGTGCCCCCATCAGACCTCACATCAGCCCACTGTGCCCCCATCAGACCTCACATCAGCCCACTGTGCCCCCATCAGACCCCACATCAGCCCACTGTGCCCCCATCAGACCTCACATCAGCCCACTGTGCCCCCATCAGACCTCACATCAGCCCACTGTGCCCCCATCAGACCTCACATCAGCCCCACTGTGCCCCACCATCAGCACTGCCCATCACCATCAGCCCACTGTGCCCCCATCAGACCCTCACATCAGCCCACTGTGCCCCCATCAGACCTCACATCAGCCCACTGTGCCCCCATCAGACCTCACATCAGCCACGTGCCCCATCACTCACATCAGCCCACTGTGCCCCCATCAGACCTCACATCAGCCCACTGTGCCCCCATCAGACCTCACATCAGCCCACTGTGCCCCCATCAGACCTCACATCAGCCCACTGTGCCCCCATCAGACCTCACATCAGCCCACTGTGCCCCCATCAGACCTCACATCAGCCCACTGTGCCCCCATCAGACCTCACATCAGCCCACTGTGCCCCCTCATATCAGCCCACTGTGCCCCATCAGACCTCAGATCAGCCCATAAATTAGCCCACTTTGCCCCCATATCAGCCCACTGTGCCCCCATATGAGCGCACACTGCCCCATCAGACATCAGATCAGCTCATCAGAATAAAATAAAAAACACTCGCCTCTCCTGCGCCGCGGCTCTGCTCCGGGTTTGTCCCCTGACTGCGTTTAGCGTCAGGTCATAGTGCGCGCAGTATGCGGTCAGGACAGTGCAGCACCAGGAGAAGACAGACTTTTGTTTACCCTTTTGCCACTGTATCACATGATGCCTGTTTCACTTCACATATCTTTTCTATCCAGTTTTATTCTGCCCCAAACCTTTTGTTTTTATTTGTTTTTCTTCACAATCGCCAATTTTCCAGTAAAAACTTTATAAAGGCCTGCAAACATTAGTATACTAGACTTGTCTAATTATAAAAAAAAAAAAAAAAAAAACGAAATTAGAAGTTAGGGGCTTGTATGTGAAAATGAAAAGTGAAAAGTCATGTATATTGTGGTGCATTGGCTGGAGATGGAAGGAAACGATTTTTGAGAGGTTTTGAGATCATCGTAAGACATTGATGGGTTTGTGCAGCGATTTCCTAATGACTGTGGCATAACAGGACCAGAGACCAGCCAAACACCCTGCAACTGGTTTATGCCGGGCCCAGAAAGAGAAGTAGCCATGAGTACCTGGTGCCACTCTGCAAATTTGGAGGGGGGGCAGTAATTAGAATCCGGGACACATTTTTCAGTGGACCCCCGAACATTTGAACAACACATCTGGTCTGTTGCCCCTTAAAGCTGAGTTTCCTAGCAGATTACAGCCCACTGTTAGGAGTCCCAGTGGGACACTTAATGATCAACTTTTTTTTTTTTTGTCTGTTTTTAATAAAAGGCTTGTCAGCAGCCATTTTAAAGGGTTGTTCAGGATGAGAAAAGTATAGCTTCTGCTTCACAAAAAAGGGGAAAAAAAGCAGGGCTGCAAGTTCAATCAAAGGCATGTGCAAAGGAAAAGAGCCTGGGAAAGAATAAAGCCCCACTAGTTACCCAGACTCACCAACTGATCATTAGATCGGTTTTTCAGGCTCCTGATATGGATGATCTATCCTTAGGATAGGTCATTAATATCTGATTAGCTGATCCAGTCAGCTCTTCCTGCAGCCTCCGATGCTGGAACTCGCACTGTGAATGGAACAGGAAGCACAGCTCCGTTGACAGTGTAGTGGCCGTGCTGGGTACTGCAGCTCAGCTGTCACTGAAGAGAATGGCAGCTGAGTTGCAGTAACCTGACATAGCCACTACAATTTAAATGGAGCTGTGCTTCCTGTTGCAGCACAGGCGGTACAGGAAACAGTTGATCAGTGGCGAGGTCGGGCACCCAATCAGATCTCTGGGTGCCCGACACTCCAGTAATATTGATCACCTATACTGAGCATAGATCTTCAGTATCAGGAGCCTGGAAACCGCTTTAAAACTTTTTGTAGCTTTGTGAATAGAAGTGAATTTAAAATCAAATATGTCTCCTTTGTTTTCACTGTATTTATTTCACTTTTATTCCACTTGAAATCTACATCCAGATGGAACGTATGTTCTGAGGAAAATCCTGGATGTACCCTTAAATAGTGTGAGATATTGCAGATCAGCCCTATTCACTGTGATACCAAACACAAGCCCTAGGCAGGTACTGTATGGCCCTTCTTCTGGAAGGAAACGGCCATGTTTTTCTAATTGGATCATCCCCCTTTTAATACTTTTTTTTTTTTCTCTCAAGTATCAAATTCAAGCAAACAAACCATTAAATGCTGTAATACTTCCATCTAGACAGCAACTTCTGGTCTGATCGTGGGACTAATGCAACCACAATTACTTCCGATGGCAAAAAAGAACAAATGCAACTTTATGACAGCCACAACAAATCAGATTTGGTTGCGACCTTCCAAGGTTGCTGTTTTTTTCCCCCCTTCAGGAAATCGCTGCACACAGCAGGTCTCTCTACGAGGGCTGTAGACACAAAAAGTATAATATTTTTTTAATTAGGACTGTCTTTCTGCACAATTATTTTGGGTGTGTTAGAGCAAAAGAACAAATGGATGCAAAGGTGTACAGGGAATGAACAGTGTTGTCTCAGGACCGCAAACCCCTACATTAACGGCCCTTGCACATGACCAAAGTGTGCACTGAAAAACTGGGGTAAATTGTACCGCGTGATTTTGACTGTACCCCCTTAACTGGCTTTTTCAGCTGTTTCTAAAGCTCCAATCCTTGCAGGAGCGCCACGGCCTTCTCACAGCTTAGCCTAGACCAATGACAACACGTGGCCTAGGAGCAGCTCCGCCCCTTTGAAATGAATGGGGCTGAGCGGCAGTACCAAGCACAGCCACTTTACAACGTTTGGTGCTGTGCTTGGTGAGCTGAGAGAAGGCCGCGGTGCTACTGGATGTCGGACCCCCATCGATTTACATACTGGTGACCTATCCTATCATGCACACGATTGTTTCTATTTTCATGGTCCCCAAATTGCAGATCCGCAAAACACATCTGCTACAGAGTGTATCCTCAGGATAGGTCATCAGATTTTTTTATTTTTTTTTTTAAGCTGGAATCAGAGATATATTTCTACTCCAACTCCACCCAAAATTAGCTTTGACTGCTTTATACATCCGTTCTGAGCAATGTAACTGTGAATCCAACACTAGGGCGAGATAGAAAACTTACTAGAGACTCCAGCAGCATCTCCATACGTGTTGCTGTCTCTCTGCGGAAGCTTCTCCACCTCCCCTCTGTATAGACTTGGGAGCAAGTGTAACCGGATCTCTCATCTCTCAGTAAGGGCTCGTGCACGCAAACATATTTTTTGTCCGCATTTTTTGTGGGTCGGGTGCGCACCCATTCGCTTCCGTTCCATGCCATCTGCAAAATTATAGAACACGTCCTATTCTTGTCCGCATTATGGACAAGGATAGAACTGTTAGGGGAATGTGGAACGCACGTGACCGGTATCCGTGTTTTGCGGGTCAGCAATTTGCAGACTTTAGAACATCTAACGGTCGTGTACATGAGCCCTAAAGCTGTAAATCCATCTCTTCTTTGGAGACAGATTTGAACGTTGAATTCAGAGTAATAAACAGTTCGGGGGAGGGGTGGAGCTGATGATTGGAGAGAGAGAGATGTATTCCAAAGTTAGGGCTCATGCACACAAACTTATTTTTTGTCCGAATCCGATATGGATTTTTTGCGGTCGCATGCAGACCCATTCACTTCAATGGGGCCCCAAAAAATGCAAACCCACAGTGTGCTGTCCGTATCCGTATGTCTGTCCCATGGCATCTGCAAAAATATAGAACGTGCTCTTTACTTGTCTGCATTACAGATAAGGATAGGACTGTTTTATTACAGGCCGGATGTTCCGCAGAGTGCCGGTATTCATTTTTTGTGGATCTGCAAAACAGCCTACGTTTTAGCTGCATGAGCCCTTATCTTCATTTGTGCTTCTGGTGTATGGAGATGTGCTGCTAACCTGATGTACACTTTACAGCACTGGCTTCCAGTGTGTATAATGGATGCACAGGGGTTGAGTAGCTGGCATTGTTTACTAGAAACTGCCATTTCTGTTGTTCCCATTTCTCCCCCTACCTTCCTGAAATTCCACGAAAAATTCAGGCACACCTGCTTGAAAAACAAAAACAAGATAATTGGGGGAGATGAAGATAAAGCTCTTTGGGAAGTTCTGTTCTGCCGCTGTTATTCCATTATGTGATCTCTCGAGGCAGTCACATATGCTGAAATGTGCCCATCTCTGGGAAGGTGTCGCCGCTTGTTGTCACCACTTGTATACACCAGTTCACAAATGCCATTACATGTGACCTTGTAGACCTCTTCTGTCTGTACATTTCCCTTCTTGGTAGTTAAATTCTAAGCTCCCTAGGGCAGGCCCTTTGTCTTGTCACATTGTGCTCGTTCTGTTTCTGTTCTTGAACGGCAGAACTACTCCACCAAGAAGTTCTCTCCTGCCTTTATGACCCCCTCCTTCCTGCAGCACTTCCGCTTCCTCATGTCTTGCTGCAGGGCTGGGCACAGTACCTACAACATGGCAACTGCGTTACGTGTAACTCCTTTATAATGACTGGTTGCATCGATGTGCTTTATCATGACACTGGACACTTATGTACTGTATTCTAGTGGTGTCGGACATGGTGCAATAGGTTGCAGTGGTGTTTAATACTTTTTCTGCATTATTTATCTTTGTAGAAACTGTTCTGTAATGGGAGGACTCCTCTGCCCAGGGAGCTTCTTGTCCTTGTGTGGAGGAATGAGATTCTTGTTCATGTAGTCCTGGTGTCATTTTCCATTGTAGTTAAAGGAGTTATCCCATGATTAATGTAAAAAAATGAAAATCATACCTACCAGTAATCTAGTACATGACAAGCTCTTTCTAACAAAGCTAGAACTAGCCCTGCACCTCGCATGGATCCAGAGATCTCCACATTCGTTGCTCCAATTGTTCTGCTAGATTTATTTCAAGTTGTCATATTAGGAGGCATATCCTTTCTCAGGGACATGTCCTTTCTGCTGCAGCAGTTGAAGAATGGAACAGAGCATGTGCGTCCATCTCAGTGAGCAGGACTGAGAAATTAGAAAAAGAGCAAACAGCAGGTGGTGCTATACAGATAGATTTAATGGAAAAACTCAGTAGCTATAATACATATTTAATTGCACGCAATTACAAAAGTATTCAGATCCAGTGCTGGTTTGAAAAAAAATGTAAAATATTTTTCAATCCCTTTAAGGGCTTGTTCACACATCAGTTATTTGATCAGTTATTTCCATCAGTTGTTGTGAGCCAAAACCAGGAGTGGAGCTTCCACAGAGATCGGGTATAATGAAAAGATCTGCACCTGTTCTGTGTTTTCGACCCGCACCTGGTTTTGGCTCACAATAACTGATGGAAATAACTGATCAAATAACTGAAGTGTGAACAAGCCCTAAGAATAAAAGCTGAACTCTTTTTGTAGTAGACAAAAACATCACTTTTTCAGACTATTCTGAGACCTCCAAGGCATGTAGACACTGTTACCATAATTTGCTCAAATCTATAAGGCCCCTTTCACACAAGTGAGTTTTTCGATATATACGTGCAGGCATGTTTTTTACTTGCCATGTTGTGTTCTTTCTTTACTGATGATAAAGCCTGATCACCAGGCTTTACAAGGCATCTGATGACGGTTGTACTGGTTTGTACTGGCCCCTGTAACCTATCCACAGGATATTCCGCTCCATTCATTCTTTGGGGGGGCCCGAGACTTTTTTTTTTTTGTGTATGACCTCATGCACATAGCTGTATCTGATTTTTGGTATGCAAAAAATCAATCTGTGAAAAACAAATAGCCACCACCTTGTTAAACAGCTGATCGGCGGGGGTGCTGAATGTCGGACCCCCTCCAGATAATTATGACCTTTCTTGAGGATAGGTCATCAATATAAATCTCTGCACAACCCCTTTAACTAACAGATATTTCCCTCACAGCAGCAGTAAACGGACAATGGGCTACCCTCCCATATAGCAGTTTTATCTCTCTGGGCAGACGGCTACAAAAGGATAATACTATCTTTAATTTTCAATGGCATACTACTTCCTCAATGGAAAAGAAAAGAAAAACAGCCAAATATTAATAAATTAATAAAAATTAATAAAAATTATTTTGTATGAATATGAAGTTTGTACAAAATACCCCTTTCTGACGGAAGTGTCCCTTTAACTTGACTCTGGTATTTCTGTGAGAAATCTCCCATTTAAATTTCAATATAGAGGAATGAAGCAGGCACAGACGCCTCCAGTATGTAAGACAGACTTCTGTGACCATTTTGTTGAGATTACTCCCTACAGTATACTTATCTGCTGCGTGATAACACAAAGTTTGCAAAAATGTTGCATGTGTGACAAAAGGGCCTTCTACAATATATTCATAGTTTGACCTTGTGTTTGCCGGTGGACAGTTTTGTGGATTAGAAAATGTCACATGTGCTTTATAAATGAAAGCTGGATAGACACGGGAAATGTGGGATCTCCTTCTGCTCTAAATCAACCCCAAAATCTGACCAAACCAGTTTTTCTACCTATGATCCTGTTTAAATGGACAATATGGGCAGAAGCCTTATACCTAGTGCCTGGCCTGAGTGGTAGGCGCCATGAGGGGCTCAAAGAACATATACTGCCAATTGTCCAACTGTGACTCTTGAGGGCATCAGTAAAGTCTTTTACATCTTTCCACATTCAGAAAACGCCAAGTTTAGAAGGTAGGGCACAATGGTAAAGCAGCTTGCAAATTTTCTCAATTTTTCATAGTCCCACCTCTGAGAGACACATCTATCTTGACATTGAGGTGGCCGTCCATGTGCCCAACTCTCACCATTTACTTCCAAGGGAGTCACAGAAACGGCAGAAAAGAGTTGCGACTCCCATGAAAGTGAATGGAGAGGGATGTTCCCCATTCTTTCTCTGTCTGGATGTGGTGGTCAGCGGTCACCTCAACAGGTGGGATGAGGGTTGAGGAGTGGGACCTTCATCTAATGGACATTTATGGAATAAACGTCCCTATGGTTTCACCCTTGGTGCACGCTTTTGTATGCTCCCAATGATCTGCCCCAATGTTCTTGGTGCTTCATTATGAAGGAATTTGCAGCAACGTAGGTTGTAGTTATAGGTCGTGTAGACCTGATGTGAAGCATTGCCAAGCTGCATTTACAGTGCTTGCATTGTTTTAGACGGTTAGCTTGGTTTCACTGGATTAATACAAAGAGTCATTGCATAACGGTGGTAGATTTCCTGGTTCCTCTTTACATTGCAGAACTATTGGTTACGTTCGGAGCGATAAGCAAACCCCAGCTTCTTTTGTGTTCTCAAATGCCGGTTGTGAGCTTGACAGAGTAGAGTCTCTTGTATGAACGTATGGAAGGTTGTACTGTAAAAGAAAAATAAAGATGCAAAATTATTACAGGATGTTGTAGCTGGAACAATTTGTATTGATAGATGCTTCCAGCATGTTTCAGTATATACCACAAGTGTGTATATATAAAATGTTTAGTAACTCTGCAAATGTGTTGTTTAAAACAGATCGTATTAATTTGCAGCTCCATCAGAACATGGAGATCAGGTGGCGGGGGGACCTTCAATAGTGGGGACAGCACCTCACAAGCGAGAAAACTGTTGATGAGACTAATCGATTCATACGAATCATTTCACTAAATCTCTACACAGCATCACACCATTCTTTGTTTAGCTCCTCCTCCTCCCTGCACAATGACCTCTGCACAGGTCACAGAGCACGTCCAGAAAGTCTCTCATAGAAGTCAGTGAATATCTCCTGTCTTTTGCGGCTGCTGTAAATGCTGTTAACAGTAACTTGAGCAAAATGTGGCCACAATCTTGCATTGATAACTGAATTTAAAAAAATCTACAGTCGGAAAATGAAAACAGAAAATAAAAAAATGGTATCTATCACTATCTGGTTTTAATTGGGGGGGGGGGATTATAGGTGATGTGTTCCCATTTAAAGGGGAATTCCAGTTATTACGGGATAGAGGATAACTATCAGATCGGTAAAGTTTCTACCGTTGGGACCCCCACAATCATGAGAATGGGGGTCCAGTACCTTGTGGAGCCCCTCCTCCCTTCTGAAATGGATGAAGCAGCTGGTCAGAAAAGTGGACCACCACTCCATTCATTTCCATGGGAGCGCGCAGATAGCCGAGCCCTGTACTCGTCCGTCTCCGGAGCTCCCGTAGAAATGGAGTGGCGGTGCACTTTTTTAACCAGCCGCTCCATGCATTTGGGTGGGAAATATTCACAGATGGGAGCATGAGTGAGGCAGCAAAGGAGCTGGGACCCTGCAGCAGGGAGCAAGTAAGGTTGCTTCTCTCTGCAGGTCTGACCATGAGGAGTGGTCTGCCCAAAGACCCCAATGAACAACCCCTTTTAATGTAGTTAGCCTCAATCAGGTGAATGTACTGTACCACTTACTCCAAAATCTGCAATTTGTAAACTGTACCCTTGTAGTTCTGATCTCTGATACTATAAGTCACTTTCTTACAAGGGAGGATGATTGGGAACAATAATTGCCCCGTGTAAACATTCCTCTGATCACCTTATAAATGGTCGCCCCAAAAAATCACTGTTTGCAGCTCATTGCCCTAGGTAAACAGGGGATGTGCTGCATGCAGATGAAAACTGCTTGGAGGCCAAACAATCATTACCTATTGTTCATCCCCACAATCCTGACTTACTGTATGTAAACGCCACTTATCGAATGCCAGTCAACGCGCTGTAAATGGTCCCTAAGGTATGCAGAAGTAAGATGGTATGTCCCTTGATCTCTACCTGTAACCCTGACCATTTAACAAAAGGGATTAGACAAACCAGCCAATCAATCACTCAACCATTGACTATTACTTTGGTCTTTTATATTATCCATCTGGTCGAAATCGAAACATTTTTTTCTTCATCTGCTTAGTCATTCTGAACTATGAGGATCATAAGGGGAAGTTCTTAAAGGGAACCTGTCATCTCCGAAACACCTCCTGAGCTAGAGTAAGTGTTGTATAGTGTAAGTGATGCTGAATCCGAATATGTAAGTTTTATCTTCATACTCCCTTCCATTCCGACGCTGTGCTCCCACAAACCTGCAGTACAATGCACTCACTGGACTCCAGTGCTCACTCACATAATGGAGAGGACTCAAAGAAGAGTCCTGTCAATGTATTTTACTGCTGGTTTGTGGGAGCACAGCGTCAGAATGGAAGTGAGTATGAAGATAAAACTTACATATTCGGATTCAGCATCACTTACACTATACAACGCTTACTCTAGTTCAGGGGGTGTTTCGGAGATGACAGGTTCCCTTTAAATCCATTTTGCTTGAGTCTGCTTTGCCTTGATTAGCACCAAATGCATCAAACATTGCAAGTAATGTGATAAATATGGTTCATCTTTAACACTTTGATCTAGAGATGTTACTCAATTTTTTTCTCTTATCCAACCCCTACTGTGGTGAGATTGCTCTATAATTTTATTTTATTTTCTATGTGACTTTTCAAAAAGTCCCATTTGATAAATCTGGTGCACACCTATCTAGCTAACCACGTCCACTTTCAAACTTGCTTTTCAAGTCATGAGGGGGGCCTAAAATCACAAAAAGTTGCACATCTTGTGACATTTTTATGACAGAAAACTGTCATGGAGGGTTCCTCCCCGATGTGTCTTCTGCAGGAAGTCATTAGAATGTTTTAATTTTTTTTATTTTTTCCCATCAAAAATCCAAAGAATACAAATTGTGTATATGTTAAGATGATGACATACTTGTAGTTTATGGATAAATGCAAGTCTGCTTTCCCTAGTGAATGTTGCCTCTCATGGGATCTCATTAATGGTCTTTAGTGTATTCATCCATTTTCTGATGTATTTTAGTGCAAAACGAGGCACACAAATAATTAGGCCCAGCGTTAACCTGGTAAAAGCACTGAGCACGTGCAGCGCTGTCATCATGTGATATGAATAAGCAATTGTTTCCCCCTCCATTGTACACCACAAGCAGTATGATGGATTGATACATAGGGGATGTCACACACAGCACTGAATGTGATTTGATATTTTCAAAGTTTTTTGGACCAGGAGGTAAGTGGATTGTTTCCATGGGATATGAATTTAAACAAAGACATACAAAAAACAAATTAACATTTTATAACTTCCAGCTTTGGCATATATTCTGTGGTCCTGCCAGATGTTGCACATACAGCAGTCATTGATTTTTCACTATTGCTTTTAGTTCCAGATAGTTGTAACATTGTGACAATTAGGGTACAGCTATACAGTGATTTTGGGCGTGACACTGGTTTCAGGGCTGCCATAGGAAGGAGTGTGGTCGCAGTGCAACTTGTATGTTTGCTGTGACTTAAATACTGATGACCTACTGTATCTTCTGGACAGGTCATCAGCATCTGATCGTTGGGGGGTCTGACACCTGGGACCCCCGCCAATCAGCTGTCTCCTGTGAGCGTTGCGGCCTTCTTGCAGCATACCAAGCACAGCGCCGTACATTGTATAGTGGCTGTGCTTGGTATTGCAGCCCAGCCCCATTCAACATGATGTCACATGGACTAGGACTCACCGGAGCTCCGGTGCCTTCTCAAACAGCTGATTGGCGGGGGTCCCGGGTATAGCCCCACCACTATAGTCAATGGGACCGGCGGGCATTCCAGTAACATCCGGCAGTGCCGGACCCAGAGAGCTCCTGCAGGCTGTTCTCTGATGGAACTAGGAACAGCAGTGTGAAAATAGCCTAAAGGTAATTGCTTCTGTGAGGTTACAAAATGTATATGAATTGCTTTAATTTTTAGTTGTTTTGAGATTTAGTTCCAGTTTATGGTCAGATTATGGGTCTTCCATGAATAGTAAGGAAAGAAAAATCTACGCGCCAGATTTGATGGGTAATCATACCAAATATTTATGTTGCTTGTCGTCCCTGGAGAGAACTTTTTATCTCTAGAGATAGAAGAATGTAGATAATTTCTTTCATTGGGATCTCCGCAGTTGTCCAGGGTGATGTCTGTTTTTGACACACCACAGTAAACAAGCTTAGAAGAAGCAGTTCCTGTATCCCCGACCTGATCCGTAATAAAAAAAAATGTCTGGGTCTGAGGGGCGTTTACAGAAATCTGTCTGTTTTACTTCACAGTGTAGCATTCTGGGTGTAGATAACTCTTACTTTTGACGTGAGCAGTATTTGTTTTGGCCAGAGAACAACATAAATGAATCTCGTAGAAAGGCTTTTAGAATATCTAGGCCTGCATACTTGGCGGGGCGATTGGGCTTGGGTTGCTGGTAACAAGAATTGCTGAAAGTGCATTGACTGCCCTGGGTTTTACATGATAGTTGTTTGCACCATGCCAACAAGGAAGCTTTCAAGGAAGATGTAGGGTGGCATTGTTTGCACATACCTAGAACATCATGTCATCTCCTTCCTTCAACACTATGGCAGGCCACACAAATGTCAGTTGTCGATAAAGTTGTACAGTGTCCCATCAATAATACCAGTATTTCCCACTGATGGTCTAGTTCATCTGTAGGGTATCCCTGGTCAGGCTTTGAAGACTAACTTCTTCTTGGTAGCCATTGTCAGTTCCTGTAAGCGGTTTTCCAATAATTCTCAGACATGGTATGCTTGTTATCAGAGCAAATAGCAAAAGTTAAAAGGGTTGTCCCTCCTATGCAAGTCGTATTCATTTTATAGATCATAAAATATAAAGGAAACTTGCTATTTATGTGCTGTAAAAAAGGATCTAGTGCATGACTTACACAGTATGGCCCCCCTGAGTGCTGGTGGACACACATGCTCACTGCAGAGCAGCTAATAAACATTGCTCTCCTCCCTGAAGAAAACTATGGCTTTTTCTGTCTCTTATATTCTGTATTAAGGCTATACACTCCTCAAATTCAAGAGTAGTGATGTGTATAGAGATTATTTGGAGAGATGGCTGTCAGCCAGTTATCTCAAGCCAAAGACATATTGATGCCTTTCCTCTTTGTTAGGGTATTTATTGGATGTCCTAAAACTGAGCTAATAGGAGTTCTTCCAGGACTGTGAGGTAGGCCATCAATATCAGATCCTGGGTATCCAACGTTTGGAACTACTGCCAATGAGCTCACTAGCCATCAATATTGTAGTCCTGTAAACCTCTATTTTTTAATAAATTCTGACTGATCCCATTTCTAAAAGGTCCATCAGGTTTTAGACATGTACCAAGCTATACTAGAAACCTGAGAGAAAATGGCTAACAAATGTGAGCAGAACCTTACTTGCATAGACTTCCTGTCCTGTGAACTCCACTCTTAAAAATTGGAGCTTACCTTTTAATGATCACATGACAGGCAGTTTACACACAGGTTTGTTTTTGTCCACCTTGCTGAGGTGAATACAATATTCTACAGGTGAGACTTAGACACTGGTGAGGGCTTATTATCTACCAGTATTTCCATATAGTCAATGACTACACATAGCCCAACTTGCACTTGTGTCTTTATATACCTTTTATTAAGTCTTTCTTAAAAAAGATCTTTCACTGTGCTTAATAAACCCTTTTAAAATTCTCAGCAATTCTTTCTGAGGTGGACGCACAGTCTCAGCTCCATCCTTCAGCTACCATGAGCCTATCTTCTATTTAAAATTTAGCGATGACAGACTCACCAGTTCACCACTTCACATGGGCCAGATAGCCTTATGCTGAGGAAGGTTGAATAGACTGAAACGTTTGATACGTTGGGCCCTATATACATAGCTTTTAGATATCGACTGAGTGTGGATTGAATCAAATTTAATAACTTTTCACCACATAAAGGGAGTGCCATGGATTAATATCCTCTGCTTAGAAGCTGTAACAGTTACAGGGAGAGAGCAGCAGCCGAAAGGACATGTCCTCTGAGAGGACCCACGCCCTGAGCTGTGATAGGGAGAGAGCTACAGCTGAAAAGACATCCCCCTGAACTGCCTTGTTGAAAAAAAATCTAGCAGTAATTGGATCAATGAATGGCCAGATTTGCCTCGTATATTCTGTAGTAAGCATATTCACACCACTACCTTCTAGAACTTGCAAGTCTAGACAGAAGAGCACTACAACAGATGGCGTGACCTGACAGCAGTTTTTTAATTTACCTGTGCAGAACATAGTAATAAAAGCTACAGTTGTAATAAAAGATGTACTGGTCTTATAAAGGTTACGGGTTTCCTGTTTTTAGCAATCTGTCACTTGAGGCATGAGATGTTAATCAAAACATCCTGGACACATATTGCAGCATATCGTGGTTGGAGAGTTTGGTAATTTTATTCTGTGCGTATAACAGAGAACGAGCTATATGGCACTTAAAACTATAAAGCTGGCAGCACCTCGTCAAGCCAGACATAGGAGGTGGGATTTGCACCTACCCGTCGTTGCTAGGAAGCCTCTATGGTCTGGTCACCCTTGTATTTCACAGCCCATGATAAATAGCTTAATTACACTAGGTTCACATCAGCATTATGATAATGCAGTGAGCTATTGGATCCCCATTGACTATAATGGGATCCGACGGGGATCCGGACTGTTTTTGACAGATGCAGCCTTTCAGCCATGCATGCAGGACTTTTTGTCTGGCCGAAAGCTGGCATTTTTGCTGGTTCCCATCCCATTATAGTTGTTCACCGCATTATCCAGCTATACCGGGTCGTCGTAGGAGCAGGAAGGGAAGTTGGAGGATGCGGTGCTGGGCTCCTTCGCGATGGCCGTTGCCGGGCTCCTTCGCGATGGCCGGTGCCGGGCTCCTGAAACTCTGGTAACAGCCCCTTGGGCCCCTTAGTGGCCTAATTAGCATATTTATAAAATTGTTTGTCTAACTAAACAAAAGCATCTCTAGTTATGGCACACGTATTTTATGGATATCTTAGTGGAGGTCTACCAGCACATGTAAAGGGCTCTATCGGCTAAAACTAACTGACCCTGAATCCCTTTAAGATGTTCATATTCCCCTTTCGAAAGAAAAAAAAATACTTTATAAGCAACTCCCCTTACTTCTCTATGGTAAATATAGTGCCTGCTCCCCGAGGATCCTTTCAGGAGCCTTCAGTGACACCCTGTTTGATCTGCACCTTGGAATTTTAGGGTAAGGGGAAGTTTCCTAAGCCTGTCAGGTTATGTTCATTCGTAGTAAGGCCCCGTTCATTACTGCGGACCCGCAAAAATACGGGGGCCGCCCGGCGTGTGTTCCGCAGCGCTCGGAACACACGCCGGCCGGCCCCATTGAAAATGCCTATACTTGTCTGTGCGTACGGACAAGTATAGGACATGTTCTATCTTTTCTTGCTGAGCCGCGGCTCAGCAAGATAGCGTGCCGCCCGTAGAGGTGAACGGGCCCGCCCCTATTCCGCAAATTTTCGGAATAGGTGCGGACCCGTTTACACGGTCCTGTGAACGGGCACTAAATTTGTATGTTATCACTCATAATCATGCATTTTTAATAAGTTCTTAAATACATATATTTTTTTTTCTGTTAAAAGTTTAGAAATGAACACAAAAGCATTGGACATGCAGTAAAATTACTTAAAAGGGAGTCTGTCAGCAGTTCTGTCCGTGCAGAACTTCTGAAAGTGCTGTGCTAGGTTAGGGCTTGGTAGATTGGAGGGGTCTGACTTTCACCACCCTGTTGGTCAGCTATTAGCAGCAGCCGAAGGTTCTGGGAGTTAATGTTGTATGGAGCTGGAGCACCACAGCTGTACACTGTGGGCACTGTAGCTTAGCTCACATTGACTTGAATAGGAGGAGAACTGAAGTACCAGAGAACGGCAACCACACAGTGGATTAGTGCAGGCCCCGCTGATCTCATATTTGTGACCTATCCACAGGACCTCAGTATTGTTGGTCGCAGTGAAGCACCACCTCCAGGGTACTTACAGGATTAGCGCTCACCAGAAAAAAAGTTCATATTCACACTACCTCTGATTTACTTCAATGGCAGCAGGCTCCAGTAACCAGCCAGAACTAGTGGAAAACAGCTCATCAGTGGGAGTGAATGGTTTTCAGACACCCACCAAGCAGATATGGATGACCTAAGGATAATATAAAAGTCCTGGAAAACCCCTTTAATATTTACAGTCAGACACAGAATAAAGAGCTGAATTTTCTTGACTGTATCTGGTAGAAGTGCAGTTCGTGCTGCTTCCATGGGTTTTGTCACACTGCACTATTCAGACATGTCCTTTCGCAGCCAGTTAATATTTCACCAAAAACTGAGCCAACTAGGTTCCCTGTCTGATGGATCCGTCCGATCTGCCTGCATTAATATTAACGTTTGGACCGGTTTTTGAACAGAGGAAGCCATAAGCAGGGGGCTGAGAGCACCCTGGTGTCATGCTCTGCTCTGAAGTATTTAATTTCTCTTTTTTTTTTTTTTTTTTAAGTCATAAATTAATGAATAATTACTCACAAACCATTGTACTTATCAGAGCGACTGCATTTGCTTAGTGTTGTCATAACGACCAACCCATACGTTATGCATGTAATGTTTAAACCGTATTGATTTTCCGTTTAACATGGTTTTGTCTTGGTGTGATATAGTGTGAAAGAATGTGAGGTGCATTTTACGGATTCGTGTTTACCATTTGTGTGCCGCTCATTGGGCGACATTACAGGAAAGGAAGAATCCAGTACGGTTTACTGTGAGCACGACATTGTCCTTTTTTTGGTGATTCAAGTTTGTACATGCTACAGATTTTGAGTGCCGTTTTAGACCCTGTTCACACAGTATCTTTTGACATTAGAAATTTGGCACCACAAAACTGCTGGTGGCCAAGCAGAATCCACAACTTATCGAGGAACATTTATTAAGCCATTGTAGCGTAAAAAAGTTGCAACATATGTGCACCGTAATTTGTGAAGTGTGGAGGAAAAGGGGCAGGGTTTGGCAAAAGGGGTGGGGCTTTTTGGCCTCGGCTCTTTTACTATAACATTCACCAGAAAGTGGCGCAAGTTATAGCTGACTTCTATGCCAGCCTGTAGCTGGTATAGACTTCAGTTTCTGGTGCAGGGCAGAGAGGCGCCTGATTTGCTAATAAATTTGGCACATATCGCGCCAGTGCAGGCAGAACTAGACTGACGTATGGATGCACCAGTTGGAGGCCACAACAATTTTCACCTGTGCACCCATAGTTTATGGCCGCAACCACGCCACACACGAACATGACTGTTCTTGGCCATGAATTCGTACCAAATTTCTAATGTCAAAAGACACCTTGTGAACGGGGCCTTAGAGTACAAAGCCACATGTAGCGTTAATGCTGCAGACTTTCAGCAGTGGTAATGTGTCCAGAAAATCCACAGCATTTATGATAATAGCAAAGCAGATAAGATTTTCAAAATATCCACATCCTGCGGAGAGTTTTTAAAATGAAATCTGCATGTCATTTGGCCTGTGGTTTGTAAGTGCCCAGCACGTCAATTTAGGATGTGGATGTCGGCTGCAATGCAAAGAGTGAAATCTACGACATATCTGCACAATTACCACATTGAAATCTGCAGTAGTTGGTGTGGATTTTGATGCCATGGAATTCTGCAAAATGCTGCATGTGTCTGTACTGATAGTGAAGAGGAAAAAAATATTTCATATGCCAGTCTAAGTGCTCATGCACACCACCATATGTTCGGTCCGCATGCGATCCACAATTTATGCGGATCAGATGTGGACCCATTCATTTCAATATCTGTTCTGAGGCCCCACATAAAAAAACTAGAAGATGGCCTATTTTTGTCCGTTTTGGGACAGGACATTTCTAGAAGTGTGTGAAAAGAATGGTGGAATGTACACGGCCAGGATACGTGTTTGGTCATGTACGCCATGTTCCCCATGTGCGCTGGAGTGAGATGCTCTAAATATATTAGGATGCGGTGCAAATATTAATAAACTTGGCGCATCTTTTGGCGATCTGCGCGCGAGCTATGAGCTCGCATAGATTTGTGCTGTAATTTATGTCACTTTGTGGCATCCATTATAGTAAATTTGTCAAACGAGCATGGTCCCAACCCTTTCCTTTTCCTGTAAGCTTTGCCTACTTTTTATTTATTTTATTTATTTTTTTTTTTTGAAAAGTGTCGTGAGAGTTAGAAAATCAAAAAAGTTTCAGATTTTTGGGGCAATGGGTCCTTGTGGGTGACTATGCTACTGTGGTGTGAACAGAGTAATATTTTCCCATTGTTTCGGCTGTTTCTATTTTAGCCCATTTATACACTCACCGGCCACTTTATTAGGTACACCTGTCCAACTGCTCGTTAACACTTAATTTCTAATCAGCCAATCACATGGCGGCAACTCAGTGCATTTAGGCATGTAGACATGGTCAAGACAATCTCCTGCAGTTCAAACCGAGCATCAGTATGGGGAAGAAAGGTGATTTGAGTGCCTTTGAACGTGGCATGGTTGTTGGTGCCAGAAGGGCTGGTCTGAGTATTTCAGAAACTGCTGATCTACTGGGATTTTCACGCACAACCATCTCTAGGGTTTACAGAGAATGGTCCGAAAAAGAAAAAACATCCAGTGAGCGGCAGTTCTGTGGGCGGAAATGCCTTGTTGATGCCAGAGGTCAGAGGAGAATGGGCAGACTGGTTCAAGCTGATAGAAAGGCAACAGTGACTCAAATTGCCACCCGTTACAACCAAGGTAGGCAGAAGAGCATCTCTGAACGCACAGTACGTCGAACTTTGAGGCAGATGGGCTACAGCAGCAGAAGACCACACCGGGTGCCACTCCTTTCAGCTAAGAACAGGAAACTGAGGCTACAATTTGCACAAGCTCATCGAAATTGGACAGTAGAAGATTAGAAAAACGTTGCCTGGTCTGATGAGTCTCGATTTCTGCTGCGACATTCGGATGGTAGGGTCAGAATTTGGCGTCAACAACATGAAAGCATGGATCCATCCTGCCTTGTATCAACGGTTCAAGCTGGTGGTGGTGGTGTCATGGTGTGGGGAATATTTTCTTGGCACTCTTTGGGCCCCTGGTACCAATTGAGCATCGTTGCAACGCCACAGCCTACCTGAGTATTGTTGCTGACCGTGTCCATCCCTTTATGACCACAATGTACCCAACATCTGATGGCTACTTTCAGCAGGATAATGCGCCATGTCATAAAGCTGGAATCATCTCAGACTGGTTTCTTGAACATGACAATGAGTTCACTGTACTCAAATGGCCTCCACAGTCACCAGATCTCAATCCAATAGAGCATCTTTGGGATGTGGTGGAACGGGAGATTCGCATCATGGATGTGCAGCCGACAAATCTGCGGCAACTGTGTGATGCCATCATGTCAATATGGACCAAAATCTCTGAGGAATGCTTCCAGCACCTTGTTGAATCTATGCCACGAAGAATTGAGGCAGTTCTGAAGGCAAAAGGGGGTCCAACCCGTTACTAGCATGGTGTACCTAATAAAGTGGCCGGTGAGTGTATATAGAGCGTGACTTCATCCCTGTATAAATATCTGTAGGATTGGGATTTTAAAATACATTTACATTATCAGATACATGTGAAAGGCCTAACAGCTGGCGTCGCCAATTGTTCATCCCTGCTCTACATTACCGCGTCTGCAGCATGGCACATCCAGGACTAAAATGATGCTTCAGTCTCCTACTATCGTAATTCCTTTCCAGAGCAGGTCAGATGGCTCTTCGAGTGGCTGCTGTAATGTAACATCCGTATTCATTGTGGCCGATTAACTTCGGTTAAAGGTCTTGTGCAGTTTTTTTTTAACTAATGAGCTATCTTCTGGATAGGTCATCAGTATCTGATCAGTGAGATTCGGACCCCGCCAATCAGCTGTGGTGTTGGCAGTAGCTCTGCAGTTTTTTCTCTGTTTACCTCAGGCCCAGTGACGTTACGACTAGTATCACTGGCCTGGGCGTGGCTAAGACACATTGAACGTGAACAGGGCTTAGTCACGCCCAGGCCAGTGATACTAGTCGTGACGTCATTGGGCCTGTGGGAAAAAGGGAGAAGGCCGCGGTGCTGCTGCCTTCTCAAACAGCTGATCCGCGGGGGTCCCGGCTGTTGGACCCTTGTCGATTTAGATGCTGATGATCTATCCAGAGGATGAATATGAACCATATTGTGATATGACGCCATCTTTCTCCGGTATTGGATTGTGTTACTTTGTAACTTTAAAAAAAAAGTGTATAATTACGCACGGGTGCGGGATAACACGCTTCCTTCACATAGGTTAGCATGACGACCATTTCATGTCACCTGAGGCGCAAAACAGCGTGCTGATCTATGTAAGGAACCTTATAGTTCCTGAGAATTTAACCCTTTCTCCCTGTATACATTTGGCGCTTTGGTGACCAAGCAATTTTTTTTTTTTTCACTTTTTTTTCATCGTCGCATTCCTAGAGATTTAACCTTTTTCCGTATGAGGGCTTGTTTTTTTACAGGACAAGTTGTAATGGCATCATTTTGGGGTATACATAACTTACTGGTTGACATTTATTAACTGTTTCAGGGGGGATGGGGGAAAAAACGGAGTACTTTGTAAGTTTTGCGACATTCACTTTCCAGTATAAATAACATGATTTCAGTAGTTTATTCTCTTGGCAAATATGATTACAGAGATACCAAATATGTATATTTTTGTGTGTGCTCCGAGTATTGTCACTTCCTCTGTAGAACTTTATGGAGAAGAAAATCATTGGTAAAAAAAAAAAAAATACACCATTAAAAACACCAACAGATTGCACTTTTTTTTGTTGAGGATACCAAAAAATGGAGACCTGTGGATGAAAAACACAAGGGAATGAAATAAAAATAAAAAACAAACAAAAAAAACACTAGAGCTTGTTGCAATTTGATTAAATATCACTGACTCAAAAAATGCACCTCAGGGGTGAGAAAAGACCTGTTTGCCCTGCAGTTAATATTTTCCTTAGACTTTGATATAACATCTGGTTTTTAACTAAAAAAAAACTGGGCTAAAAGTAACCTCCAAAAAACACCAGAATAAAAACCGGTGTGTGAGACCAGCCTAAGAGTTCTTTCACACATGTATATGGTTCTGGTGGTTTTTTTTTTTTTTTTAACCTGTAAAAAAAACGACAGCACAGCAGAATAAGTGTTTTTTATTGGCAGTTTTTCTGGCATTTTGTGCAACGTGTTTCTTAACACTTCATGGCGTTTTGCTTTTAGAGAAGATGCCTGAAAAAATGCCAAGAGCTGCAGCATACTGCATTTTTGAAAAGAAGCCAGAAAGACAAAAAAAAAAAAAAGCGACCTAATGAACAAAAACACCAGTAGCAAAAGGAAAAAAAAAAAAAAAAGCTTGTGTGGCCTGTGTTTCATATTTCCCAGACACTTTGAAGGGGTTGTTCAACTTTGGGTGATCTTTTTTTTTTTTTTTTCCTGACCCTTAAATACAGCTGGACTTGTGGAGGGAAGCATACTTACCTGCTCCACTGGGTTTGGGCTCGTCCGGTTCTCTGGCACCACTGCCTCACACTGGTCTCCACATATCAACATCCTGTTTCACACGGGTCACGTGGCCGCTGCAATTTCTAAACCTTTGTTTGCATACACCCACTCTCCATTGCCTATTCCCGGAAGATGAGCCCACCCCCCCACACTCATACCATTGCACACTCCTTTTAACTGACTGTATTTGTATAAGTAATTATGTATTTTCGATATATGCATGGTATGGTATGGCTCCTATTTATGTCTTTATGGGAGTAGAACATTATACGTTTAGATGTTATTACCATCCATGCCGTTGCCACAGACAGATGCAGACCCATTCAACTTTATTCCTGACTATTTCCGGTAGCCACAGTAGTATCCTTAATATCAGTAGTCATGAGGGGTTCCTGTGATCACAACTACTGTTGAGTAAACTTGTGTTTTCGGGTTATTTACGAATCCTGTTACTGATTCTGCTACCACAGACCATAATGGAATTCCATGACTGCATGGACCACGGAAGCATATAAGAGGCCATAGACTTCTATTATGACGGAATGCTGGCCAATATAGACAATAGACAATGGCACATAGACAATGCTTTTAGGCACCGGACGAAAGATTTGATCACCCAAGGAACAAGCGTTTGCTCGTTCATCGTCACCTTTTACCAGGGCTGTGGAGTCAGAGTCTGTGTCCATTTTGGTGGAGTCGGAGTTGGAGTCGTTATAAAATGGACTGACTCAGACTCCAAAAATATATAATAAATTGGTACAGTTAGTTAAATGCAGTATGTGCTGAATATATTTTCATAAGAATTTGGGAAAATAATGAAATGTCCTATAAATGTCTGTTCTATTCATGATCTAAGGATCTAGGCTTTTAGTTGAGATGAATGGGTGCTGCCCTTCATGTAGATGCTCAGTAATGAAGCTCCTCTGCTACAGATCAGAGGAAAAAAGGCGCTGGGAAGGAATGGCTGCACTTATCTCAGATCTGCTAGAGATAACAGGATTAAAGAGGTTTTCTCACTAGTTTCAAAAGTTAGCTTTCAATATAAAGGGATAGTTAAAGGGAGTCTTTCACCTATATAACTAACAGCAATGCCCCACAGAAGATTTCAGACACATCCCAGACATACCTGTGTGCACTTTGTCTGTATTACATGTCCAGGAAAAGCACTTTTATTCTTCAGGAAAACAGTAAAAACAGCTTTCTCTCCCAACTCGACAGGTATATCTTCTGATATACTGGATATAATGCTGTGATACTTTTGGTATCATTTGAAAGCTTGGAATGCCAGCTTTCAAAGAAGGTCAGAACCATTTTTCTATCTGCTACCAATCCCAAGATATGAGCAGCTAAAGCAGCCCTGCCGTCTTCATTCTGATTTGCTTTAGGCACTTGCAGCACCAGAGCTGGGCTCTTGGGAGCTGTTTTCCTGCAGAATAAAAGTGCTTTTCCTGGACATGTAATACTGACACACAGTGCACACAGGTATGTCTGGAATGTGTCTGCAATCTTCTGTGGGGCAGTGCTCTTAGTTATATTGTTGAAAAACAAGTGAAAGATTCCCTTTAAAAGAAGACACTTTCTATACATTGGTCAGTCATAAACTATAGACAGTTCAGCGGGTCTCTCACTGTGCACAGGTTTCTATGGTAACCTGCAAACCAGAAAGACTATTATCTGATTGGCTGAGAGCAGGAGTTACCTCACCCCCATGCAATGATGGGACTGAGCTCTGAGTGATTACCTGCAGTAAGCAAAAGGTAGAAGCCTTTTGGTTATCTAGCACTGCTGATATTTTAACTTTCTAGACTGTGAAGCAGTATGATGTAAAACACCTAGGACCTTATGTATGAAAACTGTTGTATAGAAACCAATCACAGCCCCCCTTTCATTTCATATAGGGCTCTGAAGAAATGAAAGGGGAGCTCTGATTGGTTGCTATGGGCAACAAAGAAAGTCTTAGATCTAGACAGTTTTCATACATCAGGCCCTTAGTGAGCTATACCCAGAGAAAAGCCTGACGCTGAAAGTTCAGAGTAAAGATATCTAGTAAAACATATATTACAAACTTTTTTTGTCATGACATATCTGTACTATTGATTTATGCAAAATTTGTATAAAGTTATCGCTCAAACATGCGCCATGTATGAGGGAGTCGGAGTTAGGGGAAATTGAGGAGTCTGAGTCGGGGCTTCGGCTTACCGACTATACAGCCCTGCCTTTTACACAGGCCAGTTATTAGGAATGAGCGTTTTTACTAACGCGGATCCCCACTATTTGGCCTTTTTTTCAGTCCCTTGTAAAGCAGGCTATCAGGACTCTTTTACATGAGCTAAAACATAGAATCTGGACTGAATCCTGACTCCTTCATTTCAATAGGTCTGTGTACATCTTTGTGTCCAGGAAAAATGGCAGCGTGTTCTATATTGTGTTTTCTCCACGCAGCTTTGGCTCCATAGAAGTGAATAGGGCTGGTGTGAAAAATGGAAGGCATCGGATGCAATATGTTTTTTACTGATGGTTATTCTTGAGCTTGTTACTCAGTTTTTCCTCACACACGTTAATGAAAAAAACTTTTTCAATCCGGATGGAAAAAAACGCACACACTGAGCGCAATCGCAGAAAAACAAAATTTAAATTGCGTACGAAACCATGAACAGATCCTGACAGAATCTGTATCAAATTCAGAAGAAAAATGTTTGCACCCTGTGTACAGTGGTACTTTTTATTACTGTAGATGAGGCTTGTGATGTCTTTTTACTATCTTCTCCTACAAATATGCAGTGCGGCTGGTAAATTTGCGCCTTACGTTTGTACACACACACTATACTATGGCAGTTGTCTACTCGGGGTTTGACCATCTCACTGCTTTATTCCCAGTCTGTCATCTGAATCTGTCCCTTTAGCGGCTCTTACATAAGTGTCGCTCTTCCATTAGATCCGCAGTATCATATTTGAGTGCACTTTGATAGATTGGTCTGAAATGTTTCCTTATATATTATCTAGCCCATCTGTCATATTACAGCGTCGCAGGGATATTGTTGCCGCGTTATGTAAAAGCTTAAGGCAGGAGTGCCCCACTTTCAAGAAGAATACGGCTGAAGCGAAAGGGGGAGCTTATATAGGGAAGCCTCTGCTCTCTGTCCGATCTACCGCGGCTGCTTTGCATTTCCTTTTATTTCGGTGCATTGTACGTTCACTCTCCTCATCCCTCGGCTTGTAGGAGATTACTACGTTGCTCAGTAAATGTTCTCCTGTTTTCTCGCGTTTGGAATGTGCTACATTATATGGCGGTGAAGTTATACCCAGGGCTGTGGAGTCTGTAAGGCAAAGCCCCGACTCCAACTCCTCAATTTCCCCCGACTCCGACTCCCAATCCGACTCCACAGCCCTGGTTATACGGTATGTGTTTTTGAGAAGGCAGAAATGTACTTTACAACTAAAGCAGTTCGCTATGAATTCTTGCACTGTGGTTGCAGTAGTAATAAATGTGCAGTGATATGTGTGTACAATAAACACTATTTCACACCACATATTGAATTCCTCTGCATGAAAAGTAGATAACCTTGCAGGTTCATTGTGTTATATTTTCTCTGCTGATACTGAGTTACAGCATTAGGGATCTTACACAAACGTATTTTCTTTCCGTTTTTTTTTTTTTTTTGCAGACCATATGGGAAACCATTCATTTCATTGGATCTGCAAAAAAACGAAAAAAAAAAACAAAAACGGAAGGTACTGCGTGTGCATTCCGTTTCCATATGTCCGTTCCGCAAAGAAATAGAACATGTCCTATTATTGTCCACATTATGGACAAGGATAGGACGGTTTTATTACGGGCCAGCTGTTCCACTCTGCAAAATACGGAATGCACACGGACGTCATCTGTATTTTTTGTGGACCACTCACTTTCATCTGCGTTACAAGCATTTCTGCAACCTCATTCAGGTCAGTGGAACTGATTTTTCGTTGCAGAAATAGTGGGAGATTTATCAAGACCACTGCTTTCTGTGTCGGACTTTATAGCCCCTGCGCCGCTGGAGGATGCACCTAATTTATGATGAGGCAAACCGAAATCTGCGGCTGCTCTGGCTTCATAAAAATAAACTGGTGTAAATGAAGATACCTTTGTCTCTGCTGTTGGTCACGCCCCTTTTCCAACTTTGAGATGCCCCCTTTTTAAAAAAAAAAAAAACATGCAAGGACGGAGTAAAAAGAGGCACTTGTAGCTTTTTTTTAAAAAATAAGTCGCATTTCAAAAGTCACAAACATGCAGCTTGCGTTTTTTTTTTAAAGTCACTTTCTGGCGCATGGGATCTGCTGCGTGTGAAGGCATCTTTTTATAGCAAAAAAAATGCTGTCCCAATTCTTCAGGACGGAGAGCTTGCTATTTCCCAGCATTCCTTGCTGGCTGAGTGTTCCCACAGATTATGCTCTGGTGAGTTGTAAGTAAAGCCTTGTTTTGTACAGACTAGACAGGAGCGACCAGTAGACTCTGGGTACGACATGTCGCACGGCAGCAGGTCGAGCAACACAAAAGGGTGTGGCTACATGGCGACATTTTTTATAATGTATTTCAATGATGTCGCAAGGTGACGTGACAGTTGCAAAAAAATCCGACTTGCAGGGATTTTTTTTTTTGCGACTGTCACAGTCACAGCATATCGCATTGCGACATTTTTGAAATACATTACATGAAATGTCACGTGACACATGTCGCCACGTAGCCGTACTGTTATGGATGTAGATCCAGACTGTGAGAGAGGCAGTAATTCAGAATCGGCAGAAGATAAGAGCCTGGATGCCTTTCTTGATAAATATTGCACCTTTTAGGGGCCAGGTTTTTGGAGATGGGACGTTGATATAATATTTGGTGTTTCGGAGGTACTTGGCAGTTTGTATCCACTTTATAGGAATTTTGACCTCTGGATCAACACTGTAGGATTGGGGATGGACTTGATGGGCCTATTTTATTACATCACTGACCTGTGGAATAAGCCTACCATGTGGGCGGTCAGTGAAACGAGCAAATACAGTGCATGATGTGAGCTTATAGAAAACCAGATTGATTTGGGGAAGGGCTTACCATGTACGAAGGAATGAGACAGTCGCTAGTGGCTTACATAGTTGTGTATGGGAGACTGGGAAGTCACGTGTTTAACCTATTAGGAAAAGCTGGTGTTTTTAAGACCCCCTGTATCGTAGGGGATCCCACAATATCGGCTGGGTTTACCAGTGGTCAAGTGTCCAAACCTTTGCTCTGATTTCCTAGAAGTGCCTAAAAACTCTAGCATCCTGTTACAATCTACTTGCAGGATTTTCTTTACGATTTTTTTTTCACGTGCAGATTTCTGTGCAGATTACTTAACCCCCCCCCCCAATTGAAATGAAGGGAGATTTAAAGCTTTAGAAAGACCGCAACGCATTATTTAGCAGCAGAATGCTATTCCACGGAGGAACACGGCAGGGAGGGACACTTTTGAACCTCATAGGGTAACATGGGTGAAGTATTTTTGTCTGCTAGGTTTGAAGGCACCCTTTATTACACAAACTTCCCTCCTGCTTCAGAACTGGGAAGTAAGCAATCTACACTGTGCAGCAGGCCAATGCTGATGTTCTCGGAGTCCCACAGAACGATATGTAGGTCTTCACTATTTTCTGTAAAGTACTGCCAACTTTAAACCTACCCTTCAAAACTGCAATAGCACTAGACTAGAGATCTTTATATATGTTCTTAGTATAAGCATCCAAGAAGAAGTGTTAATTCAGTGCATGCCACTATAGCAAGTGCCCTCCAGCCCTAAGTTACTTCTGAAGTGCCATCACCTGTCCGCAGTAAACGGGCTTTCCAAAACTTAAAGGACATCTGTCAGCAGATTTGTAGCTATGAAACTGACTGACCTGTTACATGTGCACTTGGCAGCTGAAGGCATCTGTGTTGGTCCCATGTTCATATGTGCCCGTATTGCTGAGAAAAATCATGTTTTAATATATGCAAATGAGTCTCTAGGAGCCACGAGGGCGTTGCCATTACTCTGCACTTTGACTTTAGGAGTAGTCAGGGCCAGGTGTGATCATGTTTACACTGCTTGTTCCTGTCAAAGGGGCTTGGCAGTTGCAGAGAGAGCAGAGCCTCTAGGTGTAATGGCCACGCCCTCCCTGCTTCTAAAGGCTCATTTTTATATATTAAAACATCATTTTCTCAGTAATCAGTGCATATTTGAAGATGGCACCAACACAGATGCCTTCAGCTGCCAAGTGCATGTGTAACAGGTCAGCCCCAGTTTTGGGGATACAAATCTACTGACAGATTTATAAGCTATTCTTAGGATAGGTCATCAATATCGGAATGGTGGAGGTCGCACTTTGTAGTTCAGTTCCGTCCCATTCACTTGAATGAAACAGGTAATCAGAGTGCTGGGAGTTGGACCCACACTAATCTGATATTGATGGTCTGTCCTGAGGATAGGTTATCAATATTTAAAGGAACCTGTCAGCTCCAAAACACCCCCTGAACTAGAGTAAGGCCTCTTTCACACTAGCGGCAGCACAGATCTGGCAGGTGAAGGGTGCCGCTGGATCTGTGCTGCCGCAGGTACATGTGTGGGGTCGTCCTGCTCCTCCTGCGCTGTGGAGACCTGCCGGGAGCATGTAAGTATGTGTGTGTGTGTGTATGTATGTATGTGTGCAGGTGACGGATCCGTCCTGAACTCCATTGAAAGTCAATGGTGGACGGATTTGTTTACCATTGTGTCACACCAAACGGATCCGTCCCCATTCACTTTCATTGGGGGTCATGACGGATCCGTCGTGGTGCGGGGATGCCTGGACCGGAGAGCAAACCGCAGCAGGAGCAGGCTTTCAGGAGCATTCAGTTGTCTTCAGTTCAGTTTTGACAATGAATGGGGACAAAACTGAAGCGTTTTATTCCGGTATTGAGCCCCTATAACGGAACTCAATAGCGGAATTAAAAAAAACCGCTAGTGTGAAAGTAGCCTAAGCGTTGTATAGTGTAAGTGATGCTGAATCCGAATATGTAAGTTTTATCTTCATACTCCCTTCCATTCTGACGCTGTGCTCCCACAAACCAGCAGTAAAATACATTGAGAGGACTCTTCTTTGAGTCCTCTCCATTATATGAGTGAGCACCGGAGTCCTCTCAGTGCATTTTACTGCAGGTTTGTCAGAGCACAGAGTCAGAATGGAAGTGAGTATGAAAATAAAAATTACATAACCGACTCGACGTCACTTACACTATACACCGCTTACTCTAGCTTGGAGGTTGTTTCAGAGCTGACAGGTTCCCTTTAAGTCCCAGAAAACTCCATTTGTCCAGCTGTACTGCAGAATAAGTCAGTGCTATAAAAATGAATATAAACTCGTGTGATTCAACACCTCCGACCCCCGACATTTTGAAATTTCATAACCACTAGATTCTAAATTATTCTCCAAGACTCAAGACATTGATTGTCTCAAGAGTTGTGCTGAATCACCAAGACCTAATACAATGCTCTCCTTCTCTTCCTTATATACACAATTGACTTTCCTGGTTCACGTGGTTGCATTTGTATTCATGGTCCTAATACAAATTGTATGCAAAACACTGACTTTGTTCACGGCTTGGATCATTTACACTGCATGTAATAAAGTGTAGACTGCACTATTGAATTTTATAATGTTGTCAAATTGGCGAGAGAAAATTCTGCAACTTCTAGAAACTACTCTTCTCCGAGTGTCCCTAAACTGTGTTCTTTACATATGTGTCATCGTCCTATAAATCAGGAATAGTTCTGGAATCTGTGTAGCTAGTCTACAGTACTTTCTAGCAGCACAAATCCCCTTCATCGTAGGCAGTTTGTCTTGGCGGTATATTTTTGGCATTCCTTAGCATTCTCAGGCTCCATGGTACATTTTGCGGTCTAACTGATGTTCACAGTTACAGTACACTTCATGCCAGATTTGTCATTTCACTTTTTCACGCTCCAAATCTCTGAAACTTTTGGGGCAGAAGTTCACCTACTTCTATAGGGTTTTCTGTAGAAAGCAGTAACTTAAAGTCTGAGATATTTAATATCCTGAGAATAATGGAAGATTTACTAAGATAAATGAGCCAAAATTCGAATTTGCATAAAGAAATGATGTATATGCTTCGCACCACATCTATAATGTGTTTTAGATCTCTCTTGTGCTTCACTTGTCAAGGGAGAGGCCTTAAAAAGAAAGGGGCATGGTTTAGTTGGAATGGGGCACGGCTTACTATCTGCCAATGTGCAACACAGTTTTGGTTCAATGTAAGCCAACCAATACATGGTGCAAAGACGAAGGTGTCCAATGATGCACCAATTTTATTGCATGAGCCATTTTCATTTATTTGCCCCCTTCTTTACATTGTCTAGTCAAGTTCACACTTTCTAAGGATAAAGCCAGATGATGCAACAGACCACACGCAGCCAAGCATCCCCACTCATGACAGCTAATAGTTTCAAAATTGTGTGGTGACTGCCCATCACGGGTGGACGTGGCTTGGACACTTCCGTGCCCAGGGGCGGACTGGGAACTTAGTGGCCCTGGAATAAATACTGAAAGTGGCCCCGTTTTGTAGTTGGGTCTAAATTGGTGGAAGGCCGGGCCTTCAATACCATATAGTGGTACATTATACCACCCCAAAAGAGCCAAATACCACAGTCCATCACAAAATACTGCCAGCAGCACAAAATACATCCCCAAAAACTTCCACTGGGTGGCTGCAAAGAGGGCCCAGGCGGCCCTCTGGGCAACGGCCCACTGGGAAATTTCCCTGTAGGGTCTACGGCTAATCCGCCCCTGTCCGTGCCCTAAATATTCGATCACATTTGTAAATTTGTCCAAATGTAATTTACATGATCGCTCAGCCCCAGTCAAGCTTACCTGAAGAGCTGGTCATCTTCATCCTTGAAGGATATGTCTTGAAGGTGTAAAACATTCCTGTTTATACCATCTAACACTAAAGAATAGAATTAGAAACTGCAGTGGAATAAAGTGGTATTTTAAAGGTCTAAGTACAGTAGCAGTTTATGGAATGTGTGTCTCAGATCTGCCCTGATGAAGATGTTCTCTTGCTAGCCTCAAAAGGTTGTTTGAAAGTCCCTTTCCCTATAAGCATGCCTGGAATAGTCAGCTCATGGCTCAGCTAGATGGTGCCACTTTAAATCCTTTATGTGCAAGCCTTATTATTCTGTTAAACGTTTGGGTTACCAGGGAACCACAGGTTGGAAGCCTTACCTAAGTAAATGTTGACTTTTTACTACAATGCAGGTATATTACGCTGTCTTTACAGGAATATCTGAGTGCAGGTCTTATTTGTGTGTATTTCACATAACCCTTATTTAATCTGGTATATAGTGATGTCACCTTTATGTAAGAGAAGTGCCACCTGGACGTATCATCTTTAGATGATGAGGAATTAGTATGGAGGCCAGAGAGGTGGCCTAGTATCGCAGTGGTATTCTGTTAGCCCGTTAGAATCAGATTTTTTTATTCCATGCTCATTATTAGTGGCCTCATGGTTTTGTGGGTTATGGTTTTGAGCTAATAGAATACAGTCCTGCTTTGCATGGCTGCACGTTTGAGGTGAAGTCTCATTTGACTTACATGATCTGCATTAGACCTCTACAAGTGGAGATGCTTGATCCCACCTCAAAATAATGCATGAGTTTTTCAATATGGTTAAGCTTTACCTTCCACCGTTATCACCTTTTGTGAATGTGTCCCTTGCTCTTTCTTCTACTTCCCGATTCGGCAGAGCATGTCCCCACTCATCATAGAAGCCTCTCCTCCTTGATAGCAGGCCTCTCGTTTTTTTAATGTTGGGTCACTCTCCTCAACAGACTGTAATTGTAAGTCTCTCCCAGCAGTCATAGCATGGCCTCCTGTCATAAACTACTTATGTGTGAAATTTAAAGTGAGACAATGGACAAAATATATAATTTTCTATCTTACTCAATTTTCAATCTCCCAGCTCTCAATTCCTTAGTTATTTGAGCCACACAGTGGAGATGTGGACATCACCTTCACAGACATGTCATGAACTTCCCTATTCTCTGTATGACTCTATCTTACAGAGTGGCATATGTTCTACTACTATACCGGTGGTGAGGGTGGCATAATCCAGAGGTTTTGCCACAATGGACATTTATCACCTGTTCACAGTGTAGGTGATAGATGTCTGATAGCTGGGACCCCACTGATCTGGAGAATGAGGGCTCCTGTTCCTCCTCATTGATTGACCTCAATGAGGATACCGTTGAATGGAGCAGCAATCAAGCATGCACCCTGCTGATCAATTCAGAGTCAATGGGGGTTGACAAAAATAGCAGAGCGCTGAGGAGAAACCAGGGGCTTTTGACCTCTATTCTAGTGATCATGGGGCTCCCAGCATTCAGACCTTTTATTACGTGTCCTGTAGAAAATAAAAATCCATTGCGGCACAACCCCGTACTCCGAAAATATCAATGTCGCTATAGTCACGAGCGCAATCTTCTATACCCAAATACAGAAATACAGAATTCAAAAACTGGCTTCCAGTGACTATAGTACAGGTTATAATTTAATTAAAAAGGACATACACATAAATGTATATAACAATATACAGGGTGGGCCATTTATATGGATACACCTAAATAAAATGGGAATGGTTGGTGATATTAACTTCCTGTTTGTGGCACATTAGTATATGGGAGGGGGTGTATATGGGATTTTCAAGATGGGTGGTGACCATGGCGGCCATTTTGAAGTCAGCCATTTTGGGTCTAACTTTAGTTTTTTTCAATGGGAAAAGGCTCATGTGACATCAAACTTATTGAGAATTTCACAAGAAAAACAATGGTATGCTTGGTTTTAACGTAAAAAAAGTGCTGCCCATTGTGTTGGATTGTCAATGCAACCCTCTTCTCCCACTCTTCACACACTGATAGCAACACCGCAGAAGAAATGCTAGCACAGGCTTCCAGTATCCGTAGTTTCAGGTGCTGCACATCTCGTATCTTCACAGCATAGACAATTGCCTTCAGATGACCCCAAAGAAAAAAGTCTAAGGGGTCAGATCGGGAGACCTTGGGGACCATTCAACTGGCCCACGACGACCAATCCACTTTCCAGAAAACTGTTCTTCTAGGAATGCTCGGACCTGACACCCATAATGTGGTGGTGCACCATCTTACTGGAAAAACTCAGGGACCGTGCCAGCTTCAGTGCATAAAGAGGGAAACACATCATCATGTAGCATCTGAATGACCCCCAAGGTCTCCCGATCTGACCCCCTTAGACTTTTTTCTTTGGGGTCATCTGAAGGCAATTGTCTATGCTGTGAAGATAAGAGATGTGCAGCACCTGAAACTACGGATACTGGAAGCCTGTGCTAGCATTTCTTCTGCTGTGTTGCTATCAGTGTGTGAAGAGTGGGAGAAGAGGGTTGCATTGACAATCCAACACAATGGCCAGCACTTTGAACACATTTTATAAGTGGTCAGAAACTTGTAAATAACTCATGAAAGAAAGTTACGTTAAAACCAAGCACACCATTGTTTTTCTTGTGAAATTCTCAATAAGTTTGATGTGTCACATGACTCTCTTCCCATTGAAAAAACTAAAGTTGGATCCAAAATGTCCGACTTCAAAATGGCCGCCATGGTCACCACCCATCTTGAAAAGTTTCCCCCTTCCCATATACTAATGTGCCACAAACAGGAAGTTAATATCACCAGCCATTCCCATTTTATTTAGGTGTATCCATATAAATGGCCCACCCTGTATAATAAATAGTTATGAATTAAAATATTAGTCATGGTCCCTCTAGGTAGCCGCATGCGGGGCCCTCACTATTACGGCTCCTAATTTTAAAGGGAATGTGCCAGCTCCGGAAAACACCCTAAACTAGAGTAACGGTTCACATCAACGTTCTGTTTTCCGTTCTTGTCATCCATCCAAAAAAAAAACAAAAACACTGATCTGTTATTTTGATCATCAGTTTGCAAAAATTGCCAAAAATGGATGCAAAAGGAGCACAACGGATGCCGAAAATAAACGATCCGTTTTTTTTCTGTTCCTTTGACTGATGAGAAGAACGGTAAACAAAATGGTGGTGTGAACTTGGCCTAAGTGGTGTATAGTGTCAATGATACAGAGTTCAATTATGTCATTTTTATTGTCCATACTCTTATTCAGATGCTGTGCTTCGACAAACCAGCAGTAAAATGTATTGCGAGGACTCTCGCGCTCACGTACATAATGGAGAGGACTCAAGGAGGAGTCTTCTCAATGTATTCTACTGCAGGTTTGTAGGAGCACAGAGTCAGAATGCAAAAGAGTATGGAGATAAAAATTACATAACCGAACTCGGCAGCACTTACATTACACACTGCTTACTCTAGTTTGGGGGGTGTTTTAGCACTGACAGATTCCCTTTAAGAAATCAATAATGTAAGCCCAACCCTTCTGCGCGTTATCAAAGCATAAAAATTGTATTGACGTCAGAATCAATGTCCACAAGTGATTTGTTCACACAGCAGTATATGAATAATGTACTATCACTGTAATATGCTGAGTGACAAACAATATTGCATTTTCTGAACATATAAACAGTTCCTTGAAGCTTACAGAGGGGGCTGTTTTGGATAAATTAATGGTATATTAACGTGCACTCAAGAACATAATGTGAAGATATATAACCACTCTGGCTAATTTCAACACCTAATACTGGGTTTAAGAAACTGTACAGCTATAGATTTTGTCACTGGGACTTGAGTTGTCAGTGGGCTGGATGGTCTTGGCGCTCAATTCAGTTTTAAGATACTGTATTATAACGGAACGGTGCTCTGCAACGCATTTCACCCTCCTTTTCGGTGTTCAGGTGGTGGTGTGTCCCTTTAACCAGTTGTTTGGTTTTTTAGCATGATCTCGCTTGACTTTGCCACTCATAACTTTCACTGTGGACAGAGAGAGCCCCACCCTTCCCCCCGGTCTTACTTGAAGGGGTTGTCTCCTCTGAATTGCCTAGGATATGCCTCCATTGCCCACACCCATATCGAGAATGGAGCAGGCCAAAGTGGTGGCTGGAGAACTCCGGTCCGGCCACCACCAAGCGCTCTCCCCATAGAAGTATATGGGAGTGCACAGCGCATGACTGGCACTGCTCCCATTGACCTCTATGGGTCCGACAGAAAAAGCTGAGCCAGAGCTCGGCTATTTTCGGTGGCCCCATAGAAATGAATAGAGGACAGCTGCGCATGCACAGTGCGCCCTCCGCCGCTTTCAGAGCTCCCTTTAGGACATAGGTGTGGTTCCCACTGCCGGGACTATTCTGGCGATATGCCCCCATTGTCTCAGATGAGACAGCCCCATTACTCTGATACGTGTAGTGCTGTTCTATGTACATCTTTATCTAGAGCTTTCATATTGTTAACCCAATTCTACTTATCTACTATTATGCCAGCAGCAGCAGTAAAATACCAATGGGTTACCTAACTATATAGGAGTTTTATCTCTGTGTGCTAACTGGTACAGTAGAATAATAATCTGTATTTAAAGGGGTATTCCCATCTCGGACCTTGATGGCACAGCACTAGGATATGCCATTGATGTCGGATAGGTGCGGGTCCCACCTCTGGGACTCATTTCTATCTTCAGAACGTACTCCCCGAAGTGAAGGAGAGACCTCTCTCCATTCAACACTGTTGGAGTTCCTAAAATAACTGAGCACTGGCTCCACTGCAGTCCCACAGGAATGAATGGAGAGGTGGCCGTGCATGCGCAGTGTCTTCTCCATTTGCTGCTATAGAACTTCCAAAAATAGCTGAACACCCCATAGCAGTGACTGGATTAAATGCCAAGCATGGTCAGTCTGCTCACCTTCACTTCGGTGTCCTTGTTCTGGAGATAGGAGCGGGTCCCAGAGGTAGGATCCACATCTACCTGGTCCCAGGGATGAGATAGGCCAACCCCTTTAATTTTAAATGGTGTGGTACTGTCAAAATGAAAAGGGAAAAACTGCTAAAAATTATTAAAGAAATAGTTTTCTATAACTAATAAGTGTAAAAATAAATACCCCTTTCCGACAGAAGTGTCCCTTTAAATAAGTCAAATAAGATTTTGTAACTGAAGGAAGAGATCTAAACCTGGAAGCTTTTTGCCTAGATTTCTGCTTCGGATAGGGTCACATGATGCAAAGAAAAATGAAATCCCTTTTACTAGATGTGGAAAGTTTGACACCTTCCTGTAACAGAAACTGAGTATTGTGTGCACGTGAAAAAGATGACTTCAAGGGTCCTTTTGGATATTTTTGCAAGTGGGCACCAACTTGTCATCCTATCTCGTGTCACCCGAGTCACCATCTGTTTACCACTACGAAGGCAATGAATTGTGTATATTTCTGAATACCAGGAAAGCAAATGGCCAACAGAAATAAACCTTTCCCCTCCGTTGCCTGAAATGAACCGGTTAGTGAAATGCGTGTTTTTTTTTTTCTTCTTGTGTATGTGTGAAGGAGAGAGTTCAGTGACATGCATTATGTAATTCCTAGTTTGTACAAGGTCTGTATGTAATAGTTAAACATGTTTGCCTTTGTTTATCCGTGCTGAATAGATATTGGCACGGAGACCAATGTGGAGCAGGCGCCCAAGCAAAGAGGTCATTTTACATTATTGGGAAATTCCTTGTGTTTTTTTCATCTTGGTAAGAAAAATTATATCATTTTACTGTATATTACTAGTGTGGATACAGCTGTATGACCCCTAGGCAGGGGGTACACACTGAACCTGAATATATGTAGCAGAATGCAGTCACCTGCTCCAGTCTCTCTCCCTAGCTGTCACTACTCACCTAACTAAAATCTTCAACCTCTCTCTGTCTCTCTCTCTCTCTCTTCTGGGATCTTCCCCTCCTCTTTTGAAACACAATCACAACCCCATAATTAAAAAATCCTTCTCTTGACCCGTCCTGCGCAACTAACGACAGACTTGTCTCCAGTCGTCTTTTTATCTCTAAACTCCTGGAGCTCTGGTCTACTCTACCTTATCCACTATCTCTCTGCTAACTCTGTCCTTGGTCCATTGCAGTCTAATTTCCTCTCTCTACAGAAACTGCCCTTACCAAAGTGCCAAACTGCCTCCTGACCGCTAAATGGAATGGTGATTACTTTCTACTAATTCTCCTCAATCTCTTTGCAGCATTTGACGCTGTAGACCACCATCTCCTCCTCACCATGCTCTAATCTATTGCCGCTCTCTTGGTTTTCTTCCTATCTCTCTGAGAGCTCTTTCAGTGCATCATTTGTTGGCTCTTCTTCCCTCCTCATCCTCTTGCTGTTGGGGTTCCTCAAGGTTCAGATATCCCTATCTCAGTTTGTGGCACTACGCCTAGACAGTACGCCCACTGTCTCGATCTTAAAGGGGATTCACTCAGAATTTCACCCAGGCAGCCTCCCTGACAAGAGCATCAGAGCATGTCATACTCCTGTGCGCTCCCTTGCCCTGCGCTGGATCGTGCAGGGCAAGGGCTCTTTTATTTACAATAACACACTGCCGGGTGGAAGCTTCTGCTCAGCAGTGTGTTCGGTGACGTCACTGGCTATGATGGGCCAGCTTTAGCGCTGCCCTAGCCGTTTTACTGCCCAGGGCATTGCTAAAGCCTGCCCATCAGTGCCGGTGACATCACCGGGCTCACTGCTGGACGGAAGCCTCTGCCTGGCAGTGCCCGGTTCGTCACCGGAACTTGCAAAATGCCTTTGCCCTGCGTGATTCAGAGCAGGGCAAAGAAGCATGAAATGCTCCGATGCTCTTGTCAGGCAGGCTGCCTGGGTGAAATTAAGGGTATGCCCGGGTTCAGCTCTGAATCCGGACAATCCCTTTAAAGGGTTTCTGTCACCAGTTTTGGGCATATAAAACAGGATGACATTTGCAATGTGCAAATTTCACCTGATGCCCAAAGTGTTGCTCACTCTCTGATTGCAGTCCCCGTTTTTGTATAAAATCGACTTTAGTAATATGCAAATGAACCATTACTAGGTGCAAGGGGCGGTAACCCTGCACCTAGTATCGCCGTTTCCCCACCTTTAGGTACGCCTACTTTCTTGTGATGGACAGGGCCAGGCAGCTCGCTCTACCTGCTGCCGGCCCTGTCCGCGCTGCAGATCCTGCGCCGTGCGGCCTTCATTCGGCGCAGGCGCAGTGAGTGCCGCTGGCCGCTGGGCTCCCGGCTTCATCACTGTGCATGCGCCGAATGAAGGCCGCGCGGGATCTGCCGCGCGGACAGGTCCGGCAGCAGGTAGAGCGAGCTGCCTGGCCCTGTCCATCACAAGAAAGTAGGCGTACCTAAAGGTGGGGAAACGGCGATACTAGGTGCAGGGTTACCGCCCCTTGCACCTAGTAATGGTTCATTTGCATATTACTAAAGTCAATTTTATACAAAAACGGGGACTGCAATCAGAGAGTGAGCAACACTTTGGGCATCGGGTGAAATTTGCACATTGCAAATGTCATCCTGTTTTATATGCCCAAAACTGGTGACAGAAACCCTTTAAGTTTGACACTGATCTTTCCTTCACCTCCTATATTCACTTTCCCACGCATGTCAACGCCCTTTTCTTTCTGTGACAACAACAAACTCTTTGTAGCCCTGATCCATTTCCATCTTGATTACTGTAACTTATTATTAATTGGCCTCCCCCTCACTAAACGTTCCCCTCTCCAGTCTATCCTGAATGCAGCAGCCAGACTCCTTTGTCTGTAACCACTACACCTATACCTCCGCCCTGTGCCAGTCATTGCACTGGTTGCTCATACAATACAACATTCAATTTAAACTGCTCATTCTAACCTACAAAGGTCTCCACAGTGCTGCCCCCTCACTAATCTCTACCTACCAGTGCTCTCCGTTCTATGACTTACAACTAACATCCAACATAATCCAAACCTCTCACTCTCGTCTTCAAGACTTCTTCAGAGCTGCACCAGTTCTCTGAAATGCCCTACCCCAAGCAGTTAGGCTAATTCAAAAAGGCCAGCAGCACAAAATATCTCCCCAGTAACTGCCTCTCTGTGGTGGCCAGCACCACTTCGTACTGTCCTCCTACTTAGTTGCCTCAGGATGGCAATATCGTTGAATTCAAGAATCAGTAGGGGAGCATCAGATCTTTATGTACCTGGCTGGCGGTCTTGACACTAATTTATTTTTATCTTTTTTTTGTATAATATAGGTGGGGCAGGTTTCTTTGTGCTTCCCTTTGGCAGTAAAGCAGCAAAGAGGTCTTCAGGATAGATCCTCAATATCTTCGCACCCCGCCATTCAGCTGTTTAAAGGGGCTACTCAGACCAAGCACAGCAGCATGCATTGCATTAGCTAATTATTTAACTACTTTATTTGTCATTGTCAGTATTTGGGGCTAAGGGTTGTGCAGGATGAGAGCAACTTGGCTGCTTTCTTCCAAAAACAGCACCACATCTGTCCATAGTATGTGTTTGAGATTGCATCACAGCCCACTTCGGATCCGTGGAGTGATCTGGCACACTAGACACAATCCATGGACAGAGGAGGCGCTGTTTGGAAGGAAGCCATGTTTCTATAATCCCGGAGACCCCTTTAAGTGAGGTCAGGTCTGAAGTTTTGCGTGCAGCTATCATTTAAATGTTCACAATGAACGCCCCCACAACTCAAAGTCGCTTTTCATACCTCTGGATCAATGGGCACCATTCTTTTCTGAAGAGGCCACCCTAGAGGCCATCAGTTAATATTTCACCTGTATTGATGGGAGTAATATTTGTACATACTGCGGCTGAGAAATCCAGCTCTTGCAAGTTGGAGCTTTTGTAGTGAGAACAGATAACTGGGCTCCCATAGCAACTGTCATGGAGGTTCTCATTGCAAATTGGTTTACAAGCTTAACTCATTCTTATCCGTCACTCATTTTTAAAGAATTTCATATTTTTTTTTTTATCAAATTTATTCCAGATATCTACTACAGAGCTGTAAAACCTCACCCTTAATGGGGTTGTCGAATGAAAAATATTCTGCCGTTTTCAAACCAGCACTTAGATGTAATTAAAAATTTAGTTTAGTCACGGAGTTATTTAAAATGTTTCTGTATAGCGCCACCTTCTCTTTTTTTTCCCCTCTTATTTTTCTGTCCTTTGGCTGAGGTGGACGCACATGTTCACTTCCATCCTTCAACTGCCTCCTGAACTGTGATAGCTGCAGCAGAAAGGACATGCCCACTGAGCTGCCATCTTGCTATAAATCTAGCAGAACATTGGAACAATGAATGCAGAGATCTCTGGATCCATGTGAGGTACAGGGCCAGTCCTTGCTTTGTTAGAAAGTGATTGTATGTATTAAATGATTTCTGATTTTCATTTTTTTTTTACCTACAATAATAATGGGCTAACTCCTTTAATCCGGCAACAGTCACATAAAAATTGGAACAACCCTCTCAAAAATGTCACTTTTTTATTGTTGATTTTGAATTAGTCTTGCGTAGATATAGCTTGCGCACAGCTCAAGTGTCTGAAGTGCGTTTTAACCCCTTAGTGATCTAATTTTAGTCTTTAGGCCCCATTCACACGACTGTATGAATGGGGCTGTATCTATCCACAAAAATGCGGGAATAGATGCGGCCCCATTCACCTCTATGGGGCCGGGAGCCACGGCACGGAGCTAGCTCTGTGCCGCGGCTCTTTTGAAGCATGTCCTATACTATACTATAGGCATTTTCAATGGGGCCGCACGGGCGCTGCGGAACACAAAGATGCGGTCCGGCAAATATACGGTCGTGTGAATGGGGCCTTAGGACTAGGCATTTTTTTCCCCTATGTATTCCATCAGTCATACGTTTTTTTTTTTTTTTTTTTTTCAATTTAGCTGTATGAGACCTTAAATTTTACAGAACAAGGTGGGATAATAATTTTTTTTAAAAATCCTACCGCAAATTCAGTGCTGTCCCTAAACCATGAAGCCTTTTGCAGGAGCCCAGTTTGTCTTACTGCTTTGTTTTGCAATAACTAATTGTAAAAGATAGTTTATGGTGACTGTCAGTATGAGAAAATGGGACTCCAATCTTATACGCACCACGCCATTTTTTGACTTAAAAAAGGTGCAAGACTCTTTGAGCGCTGCACTCTAGTCCTACTGTTACAGATATCAGCGCATGCAGGTTCTGTGCATAATTCACTGCTGCGCCCAATCACTGGCCTCCGCCATGCGCAGGACATCTCTGCTGAGGCCAGTGATTGACTGCAGCGGTGACCTGTGTGCACAGAACGTCACCGCTGCCGCCTGCCAACCAAATAGCAGCGGTGAAGACTGGAACGCAGAGCAGGAAGTAGCGGAGGAAAAAACAGGCGAGTATACATTAATTTGTTATTTAGGCCATTTACAGGGGTTGCCTGAGTTTTTATAGAACTCGGACAACCCCTTTAAGAGGGGACGGGATGAACCGTAGCAGCAGCCTTGGAGAGGGAGGGCTTAAGGCATGTTAGTACACGTATAGTGAATTTTCTACCATGAATCAGAGGGTTGCTTTTACTGTATACAAGAGAGCATTGGTTTCAAGGAAAAAAAATATCATTTCGCCTTGTCTGGTGGCCAATCACATCTGTGACTGGTTCAAGATGACAGATCTGACGCGTCAACACAGCAGCGATGCCATGACAACCTGCTACATCTGACCGACAAAGGAAGAAGATGGAACTTGGTTACACATTGTGGTGTTTTTGTTCTTGTTGATCATTACAGCCATTACCTTGGTGGATCTGCTCCACCAGTTCCTTCATAAGGGAAGATTATTGCTTAAATATTAACTTTCTGCAGATTCTTTCTTGTCACCTATTCATGTGTCCATAGCAGCCGACTGCTTGGATTACATGTTATCCCTTCCTCCATGTTTGTGTCGTCTTGATCAGTGTGCACTTTTGGCATGTTTTTTTTTTCTTTGGAAAAGCTAATAAATTAATCAATCAAGAAACCCTTTTAGGATTTTTTTTTTTTAATGCAGCCGTGCCGGATTGTGTGCTCTGATTTTATTTTGAAAAGGCTTCTCGAAACAGACTCGGATTTATCAAATTATCAAGCAAATGTACTCCACCTCACGCACGTAGGCAGGATTTTGAAAAACCTGGGAATAGGTAGTGTCTTAAATGAAACTTGGATTTTGTTCTCCTAAGTTACAACTTGAGAGCACTGTTCGTCAGATAAGATATAAAAGATGAGGATCTGTTACGTTATAGGTATAGTACATATGTGTATGTTTTATAGGTTAATTTGTGGAAATGTCTCTCTTATGCATTTATTGCAATAATAACTGTGGAGAACATCACCCCTAAGCGAAACCTATCAGGTGCAGGCTAAAATCTCGCTAGCAGTAAGTGCTCAAATTATAAAGAAACCATAATATGGAAGTGAGCTAGGTTGGATTCCTTGTGCAAAATAAGTCCTCATGGTCCGCAAAATAGAGATCCCAGTTTTGTAGAAATGCCTATTCTTGTCCGCAAAACTAACAAGAATAGGACAGGTTCTATATTTGCAGAACGGCTGCACAGATGTGGACAGTATATGGATGACATGCGTGTGCTGTCTGCATTTTTTTTCCCGGACCCATAGAAATGGTTCCATGTGCAGTCCGCAAATAATGCAGATGGGACGCAGACCCAAAACACGGCCGTGTGCATGAGGCCTAACCTTCAGTTACTGCTGAAAATCAGGCAACGTTGCATTTACTAAGGTTAAAGTAGTTGGCCTATCTCATACATTGGAATCATATTGTTAGCCTGCAAAGTGAAGGAGAGCGGACCGTGTGTGTGCGAGGTGTGGCACTTCTGGAAATACGTAGCTGAGCACGCTGCATGTAACTAGGGCTGTTTAGTCGGTAAACCAAACTCCCAATTCCAGCTCCTTCATTTTTCCAGACTCCAGCTCCGTCTCATTCATGGATGGTTCATGTACAAATTTACTATAGTGAATTCATGGTAACATCGGGCTTTTCATCACCATCATGTAATAATAGTATTTTCACGTGGGTGCAGATTCGAGTTGGTGCATTTCTGCCAACTCCACCCCAAGCGGACTCTGACTCTGCAGCCCTGCATGTAAAAGTATTCCGCTGTCTCTGAGCTTACCGTCCGATTGAAAAGGGTTTTCTGAGACTTTAATACCGGGTGTCGGACCTCCACCGATCAGATACCAGAGGATAGATTATCAGTAGAGATGAGAGAACGTGCTCGTAACGAGCACTGTAGCACTCGGCTCCCCTGCGCTCGCATGGGCGCAGGCATTCGGATCCGTCGGGTGAGGAGGACGGATCCGGATGCCTGCGCCCATGCGATAACAGGGGAGCCGAGTGCTACAGTGCTCGTTACGAGCACGTTCGCTCATCTCTAATTATCAGTATTAAAGTCTCGGAAAAACCCTTATTAACACGTCACAGACTGGATGAGGATATGTCAAATCCACTGAAATTCTGCATTCAGTGAATGCAAATGGATTTTTTTCCCCCCACATTATCCAGGGAAAATATAGGCAAATTTTTTTTTCATGCCACAGAAAAAAAAATCATCGACTGGAATAACGAGTATGTAGATGGAAAGGCTGTGGATTAGCCCCTTTCAATAACAATAGGCCTACATACAATCCACATTACATCAAAAGGTACACCTGGGCTGGAAATCCAAGAGTCTGCCTCAGGTTTCTTCCAATGATCTTCCTGAGGTGTGAACTTATCCTAAGGTTTTATACTATTTGGTCTCTAAAACACGATCCACGTGACTGCCGCATTTCCTGACCAACCGCAGATGATCTGAGATGAACTCACAGATCGCTATGATGCTTTGAGTTCCGTTTGCATGAGCCGCAGTCAGTCCAGGAAACGTAGCCCTCACATGGACCAAAAACATATTTTCTTTCCATGTCCATTCTGCTTTTTTGGAGGACCATATGCGGAACCATTCATTCAAGAGTTCTGGACATGCATTTATCCTATGCATGCCTCCACTCCTGGATAGTTACTTTCATGTTTTCTATATCTCTTAAAGGGACCCTTTCAGCTGGATATTGACCCCCAACCGGAGTGGTCCTCATGTCCCTGTCCCTCCAATGCGGTTTTTTTCTTTACCCAGAAAGAGCACATTAATCACCACCCACACTATATTTAAATAAATGCGTGGCGTCAAGGAGGTGGAGACCTTAGGGCAGAAGTCAGCTTTGCTGCACTTTAATTCCCCTAAAATCTCATTGAATATGGTGCGAGCAATGATTGAAGTGCTTTATCTGAAGATTAAATCATCAAAGGAGGAGCTGGAATTATTCTTTAGGAATTAAGAAAAGAAAATTAAAGATAAATATTACTTATTATAAATATATTCTCAAATGCCTTTCATTAGTTAAAATAGCTTGTTTTGTCTGGGGAGCAATCATTAGGAGAAAAACAATGGATGCCGTCCTATTAGTACACACAGAACCCGTCCTAATCGCACAGGAGGACAAGTTACTTTACAACACTGAGATAAAGAGATGCCTCATCCTCCTTTATGCTTGTCAGGGATTATAATCCTGAATACAGATAAGATCTTAAAATGAATCTCTGTAGGAATGGAGATCATGAGGAGACATGAAGTACAGAGAGGTGGTGGGGATGTAGCTGATGAGCATCACTTGTATGCAGTCTCCATTATCACAGTCTGCCTGTCCGTCCGAAGATATTCAGCTGAAGATTTTACCAACTGTCTTTAGGATAATAATCCCTAACAAGTAGATCAGAGAGGAGGATGAGGCAGCTCTTTAGCTCAGTGTTGTGAAGTAACTTGTCCTGCTGTGTGATTAGGACAGGTTTTGTGTGTGTATTAATAGGATGGCGGCCATTTTATTTCTCCTAATGATGGCTCCCTAGACAAAGTAAGCCATTATAACTATTGAAAGGTATTTAGGAATATGTTTATAATAAAGTAATATTTTAAGTATTTTCATTTTCTTAATTCCCGGAGAACCACTTTAAGGGGACATGAGGAGAAGAATGGTCAGGGTGTTTAGAGGATAACTTCCAGCTGACAGGTTCTCTTTAAAGGGTTTCTATCACCAGAAATACCCAAATTAAAATGGTTGACATTAGCAATGTGCTAATGTCGGCTGCACCTTACTAGCCTACTCATAGTTATAATATGTTAATTAGCCTCTAGGAAGGGGGGGGGCCTCTAGGAGCAGGGGCAACACCCCCTGCCCACCCCCCCTCCCCCTTCCCTGCTCTGAGAGGATAATTAACATATTATAACTAAGAGTAGGCTAGTAAGGTGCAGCTGACATTAGCACATCGCTAATGTCAGCCAGTTTAATTTAGGTATTTCTGGTGACAGAAACCCTTTAAAGGATTGTAGTCAAAACTGAGACCTGTGGCCCAATGGAGTGGTTTATGACCCAAGTCACTGCAGGTTGGAACTAAAGGGATCCTTATATTAGAAAAATGTATTTTACAACCAAATTTTAATCTGTTTTGAACGCTAATTATTAATTAGCTTAAAATTAGAATTATAATTTATAGCAGCCTTGTGGTCCATAGGAAAACTGAGAGTTTTTTAGATCTGCTCTGTGACCTGTGCAGAGAGGGGGAGGAGGTGAGCTGCCTCCATCTTTATAATAGAGCTGTAAATCTACTCTTACTACTGTCTGTAATCTTTAGTAGCAAGGCATGTGCAGTGTGGATATTTTTTATGTGCTCAGACCATACATTTTGGTGAAAAGGTGAAATTCTGTCCAATAACATTTGCATCTTTTGACACGTTGGGTAAACTTTTAATTAGAATGTCGTCACAGGATTTTGTGCTTCAGTGAAGAGCAAATTTAGCATTGGTTCCAGTTTAGATGAATGATGGTTGGGTAAGAGCGGCTTGGTAATGTGCACTTCCTGGAATCTAAGTGACCACATAGTAACGGGTTGATTTTAGAAATACTTCAGAGTACATGCATTCCCTGCCTTCAGGAGAGACCTCCCAGATCTTGGTCCACTACTTTGTATTAACAACATGGTGAAACCCGATGCACAATGGAGCAATGCCATAGAGCGTCACTGTATATTCTTTCCTAAAAGTATACATCCCTTGACAACCCCTTAAAGGGTTATTCTCATTTTAGACAATGGGGGCATATCGCTAGGATATGCCCCCATTGTCTTATAGGTGCGGGTCCCACCGCTGGGACCCGCACCTATATCCAGAACGGAGCCCCCGAACTGAATGAGGGCGCACTGCGCATGCGCAGCGCCCTCCATTCATTTCTATGGGGCTGCCGAAAATAGCCGAGCGCTGGCTCGGCTACTTTCGTCGGCTCCATAGAAATGAATGGGAGCGCACCGCGCATGCACGGCCCGGCTCCCATTCATTTCTATGAGCGGAGCGGGGACCTGCGCCTGGTGGTGGGGTCCTCCAGGCGCAGCGCTCCCCGCTCCGTTCTGGATATAGGTGGGACCCGCACCTATAAGACAATGGGGGCATATCCTAGCGATATGCCCCCATTGTCTAAGATGATACCCCTTTAAAGGAGTTCTTCCATGAATAATGTAAAAAATCATAATCTAGTACATAGCAACCTCTTTCTAACAAAGCTAGAACCAGCCCTGTACCCCATTTGGATCCAGAGATGCTTAGGGGACATGTCCTTTATCAGGAGTGTGTCCTTTCTGCTGCAGCAGGTAGCATATGAAGGATTAAATAGTGAGCAGGACAGAGAAATTCGAAAAAGAGCAAACAGGTGGCGCTATACAGATAGATTTCATTGAATAAGGGCCCATTCACACGGCCATATTTTTCTTTCCGCATCCGGTTTGCAATTTTGCGGATTGGATGCGGACCCATTCATTTCAATAAGACAAGAATAGGCATTTCTATCATAGGGCAGGACCTTCCAACCTGCAAAATGCGGAACGCACACTGCTGGTACCCTTGTTTTGCAAATCAGCAAAAACAGACAGAATTGTGTGAATGGCTAGTTTCAAAATAGTAGCAGCACTTCACCCGCCGGATCCGTGCTGCCGCATGTTGTATGTTCGTTCCAGCCGCCTCTCAGCAGGGGTTAACGTGCTGCGGCCGGATCCGCGGCCCGTCCCCATTACAATGAATGGGGCCGGAGCACGGCTCTGGCCCCACATGTGCACCTGCGGCAGTACAGATCCAGTGGGCCCCTTCACCCGCCGGATCCGTGCTGCTGCTAGTGTGAAACTAGCCTAATTCAGTAGCAATAATACATTTTTAATTACATGCAATTACATTATTTTTCAGATCCAGGGGCTGGTTTGAAAACTGTCGAATATTTTTCGTGGGACAACCTCTTTAAAGTAGCCAGTTTTCTTTTCATTACCTAAATCCGTTGCCCTTTACAGTGAGAGGATCTATTCGTCACATGAATGCATTAGAAGCCTGCCATGTGCATATCTGGGATTCAGCAGGCGGCATACGCACAGAATCGCATCAGGTTTTATTTACTTGTGTGGTCCCTTTTGTTCCGTGTAACGTTAAGTGTTTGCTGAAACACAAACCTGGGTGAGGGACAGGGTGAAGGAAACACACAGCTGCTGCGTAATCCGCGAAATGCAAATAGCGGCCAGGCTGATGTGTTATCTTTAGCTAATTTTTGTACATAAGAAGTCTATTTTAAGCATTAACCCCATTGGTAGATGCAACCCATATTCTTAGTTGTACTCCATCTTATTTCAGACAAATGGAAAAAAAAGTTTTAAAAAAACTACATTATACCTTTCTTGATGACAAAGCAATAGCTATAATTTACAAAATGTTAATCCTCTGTGCCCTCAGCAGTATAAGGAAGGAGACCGCTGAGGGCCATGATTAGCTGTAGGGGTCACTTGTCGTACACCTGCACGTCACTGCTGCTGACTTGTATACATTGGCTGCAACCAGTAACGGTCCTCAGTGGTATATGGCATGATACCGCTGAGGGCAGTAATTGACTGCAGCAGTCATGTACCATATGCCGACATGTCACCGCTGCTGCCTTGTACACAAATAGTGGGGGGAGGATTGGTGCTTTTGCGCAGAGAACAACAGGGAGAAAAACAGGTATAGATTTTGTTTGTTATTTTGAGTATTAGGGGATTTTAGGATAACTTTTTTACAACCCTTTTAAATGTAAATTATGAAACTAAATTTAAAAATGAGACTTTCCCTTTAATCGCTTTTCACTTGCATTCTATTTCTAAATGGAGACCACAACCCCAGATTTGGTAATAGAAAATGACTGTGCGATATAGATACAGGGTGAAATCTGCGGTGGAAATTCTCGGCATAAACCGACATGGATTTGATAGCAGCATTGCAGACCAATTTATGCTGCAGATTTTTTTTTTTCCAGGATGTGGGTGTGGCAGATTATGCTGCAGATTTCATCCTATTCATTGTGAGGGATGAAGTCCGTGGTACAGATCCTCAGGTCAGTTCACACTGTGGGGTTTTTTCGCAGTGTATCGGTAAAAATCAGGGGATTTGCTGCTTACACACCTGCAGAGATAAATCCACTGAGAATCCGTGTCCTTTGTAGACTTACTTGTAGGGTAAGAAATCTCGACAAGATGCTGAGAAAAATCTGTAAGGGTACTTTCACATCTGCGGCATCCGGATCCAGCAGGCTGTTCTCTGCCGCAACAGATCCGGCCTAGACGGATAGTGCCCTGCACCAGTGGACCACATAGGCTGTAATGGGATCTGTCCGCCTTTCGGCAAAATTTTTTGTCCATCCGAAAACCCAGCACTTATGCAGAAAAGCAGCCGGATCCTTTTATAGTGTATGGGGTCTGCACGTCCCTATCCGGCTATGCCAGATCTGGAGAACTCCGGCAGCTTTTCTCTGCCAGATCCAGATGCTGCAGATGTTAACGTACCCCAAATTGACCTGGGGTGTAGCCTCGACATCTGCAGCACATCACTTTGTGCAGTGGATATCCACTGTAGATTTCACCCTTTGCAGTGCATGGCATAAAATCTGCTGCAAAAATTTGCAATGAATCAGCGTTGGAATTTCTGCTGCAGAATCAGAGCAAAATCGGCAGTGGAAATTCTTCCCTGTGGGGTTGTACTTAGTTACATAATACATAATTCTACTTGTATATACCAGAGCACAAATTTTAGGGTGCATGAATTAATGTGTCTGTAATAATGTGACAAACGCTGCCAAATTTATCGGAGTGATTGACGTGGCATGAAAAGTTGGGCACCACTTCCTTGCACTACCTCCCAGCTGTCTACTTAAATACCAGTATTCTGAGCTGAATAATGGAGCTCCTCTTTAATACATTTGGCAAATTTTACAAGGGCTCTCAGGCACACTCCTTTTTCTAGACTCTGTGAAGGCACGTTTAAAATGTGACACACACCAGTTTGTTGAATCCAATTTTTGAAATTTTTACATAAGTGCATTTTTTTCTATTGTGTAAGTGTGTCATAACTGGAAAGTTTGCTTTGCTTAAGTGTGAAGGTCTCTGTAGGACAACCATTGTGATGACTCCCTCAGGAACCGATCAATGTCTTGTGTGGTTTGCTGTGACAAGAGTCCTGTGGGGAGATGGTGTTTACAATCATGAACTAATTTCCACTCGGCATCTTGGTATTATATATGAGTTCTTGGACATCCTATACGGTCACGAAAGCAAGGTTTCTACAATAATTTAAGTGCCTCAAAAAAGAGATTAGTTAGATTACCATTCCCTCATGAATGGTAAAATATTTTTAAAAGACCTGCAGAAGCAATGCAGTAAACGAGGAGCTTTGTCCAATAAAGGACAGGCAACAGGAAATGGCCGCTTAGCCAATCACTGGCCAAGTTAGCTCATTTCCTGCCTGCAAGAGGGACCAGGAAGTAGAGACCAGTGGGGGAAGTGGTGTGGAATTGGTAAAGTTTTGCGATTTTAACACCAATCTAAGCAGGTTTTTAAAAAAAAAAAAAAAAAAATCATTTAGAAGACTAGTCACAAGTGGATTCCTCTCACATTAGGGTCTGTTTACCCTTTCTGGATTCACAGGTTTATGTTCAAGCTGTGTTATCCGTCAGGGTTTTCTTGCATGTGTCATGGTCCCATTGTGGGTTTAAGTGACCTGAACTCACAGCATCCTCGGGAATCTATGATGCTGTGAGTTCGGGTCAGTTAAGCCCATGGTCAGGCAGTGACAGATTCAGGAAAAGCAGACTTGTGCATTCGGCATAAGGGTCTACTCCCATATCCTTTGCTACCGGCACACATACCAAACATATCTATGGGCCCCCATGGGCCCAACGTATTCTAAGTGTTCTTTTGGCGTACGCTAGATAAGTACACGTTGCCATGTACTCCCAATGGCTGCAGGCCAGGTGCATAATGATCTGATATTCAACAGCCGCAGTTGCCCTACTTCTGTTGGCCCTTCCTATTTATGTTACGCTTGGTCCCCATCTTCTATCAATTTAGTCCCACCTACAACTTGGGGCTACTTTTAGTTTTCTTTTTCCAGGGCCACTTTAAGTTTCCAATCCACCCTTGACAGAGGGACACAGGAAAATCCTTGTACCACAGTGGGAGTCGATGGTTGAAGGTGGCGGCATATGATACGTTGGGGAAGATTCAGTGGAAAAAAAAAAGATGTGATCAGGGCCAAAGCCCAGCCACAAATTTTCATAGTGGTAATGAAAACTCTCGGACAAGCTAAAAGCCTGGTCCTGTCCAACTGCCGCTACAGCCAGTCTCTATCATACCCATTAAACGAGTGAATTCACAAGATTTTTTATTATTAAAAAAAAAAAATGCAATCCACCCAAGCACCTTTCACCGCCTGGAACTTGAACCTGTAGTCACACTTTCACAGCCTTGCCTCGACCTCTTTACAATGCTGCTACTGAGCTGTGTAATCTTATCGGTTCTGGTTTTGTCTGCTGGGTCATTGTAACCCTGCAAGCAGGGCAAGCAAGTCGGCACAATGTGAGATCCAGATCGAGCCAAGAACAGCGAAGAGCATTTCCTGTGACATATGCTGGATTCTCACATGCCGTATGTAAGCCAAAACTATGAGTAGATGCAAAAGAGAGAAGATGTATCAGCCTTTTCTCTATACTGCATGTCTGAATCCAGTCTTAAAGGGAGTGTGCAGAATTAGGAAAACAAAACTGCTTTGTTACCAAACTGATGACACCTTTGGACATGTGTTCTGGGTGGCATAGCAGCTCCATTCACTCCACTAGAGCTGAGCCACAATATCCGAAACTCATGGACAGATATTGTGCAGTTTTTTTTCCTATTTATTTTTTAAGCAGCAGTCATATATTTCTAATCTTGGACCCCATTTAAACTTTAAATTTAGGGCTTTGCTGTGTCACTGTCCCTGTCCCACTTTCAGACAAGCATATTTACAATGCGTATATAGTCCGGATTTAATGTACCGGAATCCGCTGCTAATGTTAATGATTGGAGCTATTCACATGAGCGTATAATTTCCGTCAGTATTTGAAATCCGCAGCATGTCCGAGTTTTGTGCGGATTTATTTCCAAATACACACATTACAGTCTGTGCAGTGCATGAGGGGAGGAAGAAATACGCATGTAAATCCTGATGACAATACTGATGGTATATCATCAGGATCCTGAGCCAGAATACTGACGGATTTCCACACGCTCGTCTGAAAGTGGCCTTTAGTCGATCCCGTCCCGACCTGATGGTCAGTTTATGGACCCAAACCCATAGCTTCATAGGGATCTACGATGCTATGGGTTCAAGCCAGTTCAAGCTGTGGTCACTCACATCCCAAATGTTGATGCATATTGCGTTCGTAACACACTTGTGTGGACCTGGTCGCACGGGTCTGTGAGAGCTGACACCATATGGGGCTGCCCACCCATTGATTCTGATACACTGAATGGCAGTCAGACCCCCACTGATCTAATGGATGGGCAATAACTGGAAGACCCTTTAGTTATGCACCACAGTGTGAATACTGAGCTGCTACTTGTTTCTTGGCAATTGCAGGTTTGCAAACTGTTGACTATTTCTATCAGGATACTCCACTAATTAGTCCGTTAATTGGACGACTATTACCCTAGACGTTGCAGCAGAAAAAAAAAACATGAGTTGGGGTGCCGTCCCCTCCCTGGAGTGGTGTTTTAATGAAGCTGGCACCAGAACAGGTGTGTAAGGAGCCCAGGATTGTTACCATTAAGCAGATCCTTTGGGTGCCGGTAGCTGCTCTTTAATGGCCTAATGAATCTTCTGCCATAGCATAAGTGCTAATGACTGATGTGCTGAAAAATGAAAGACAACTAATGGTGCAAGTGGTAACATTTCTGTGTTTGGATGTTATTGCTGAGGAGCTCTGGCAATGGGGAATTTGGCCATTGCTATAGAATAGCGTTTCACACCAGTCGAGGGAACGATCTTGCATTTGTTAAAGGGAGCACGTGAGACTATTCTACTGGGATACAAAGGGGCCCTGCTTGAATGTCATTTGGGTAAAGATGTACTTTGGAGTGTTTTTCTGTTGCTGTGGCACCTGATCTAATTTTATTGCATTTTTGCTCACAGAGCATTTAGGCCTCACGCACACAACTGAGTTTTGCAGTCTGCAAACCTCGGATGCCAGCAGTGTGCATGCCGCCATTTTCTTTTTCCCTTCAATGGAAAAGTCCTATCCCGTAATACAGACAAGTATGGGACGTGTTTTATGCGGAACAAAAATACAGTTGTGTGCATGAAGCCGTGTACCGAAATTAGATAATGTTGTAGTGGCTACAAGAGATTATTGGCTACCGTTGACTTTCACACTTTGATCAGCGTTGGCTTTAGTGACCTTCTCTACTACTCCCATTCTATATATGCCCTGTTTAATCTAAAAGAAGCAAAATTAATTATTAGCTATTCCAGAAAAAAAAATCCGCTGACGAGCGTGTTCTGCATTTAGTACCGCATGATGCAACAATGCCTTTTTGTCGCTCTGTCAGTGACAAACCTCTTCAGATTAGGCGCCTATTCAGTATCCTAATTGAAATAAGCCTACATGTGCCGTTGGCTTTGTTAAGGTGTTCGGGACGCAGCCAGCAGTGCTCACGGGACGCCACTCTTTCGGTCCCCTGTTTATATGCCTGTTTGCTGACCACCATCAAACCTTCAGTAAAACGGAGATCAGATGGGGACTTGCTTGACTGCTTTTATTTACCTGGGAGAGGGATGTATTCAGGGTCCAGGGTAAGCCCCACCTTGGGGGAGACTCACTAACAAAATGCGCTAGAATTTTGATGCAAAACATATTCTACAGAAAAACGATGCACGTGTTTTGCGCCGCTTTTATTAAGCGTTTTAAACACTATTTTTTCATGTCTGACAATGATGTGTGTCCTAGCCAAATTAGAGTGTGATGTCCTGTAAGTGGCATAGCTTAAAGGGGTTGTGCCATGTTTAGAAGTTATCCCCTGTCCACAGGATACTGGATAACTAACTGATCGCTGAGAGTCAGACTGTGGGACCCCGACTGATCCAAAGAATGGGGTCCCGTTCACCGATCTGATCAAGCAGCAGGTTGCGCATGTGCCCTGCCAGTCCGGTCATTCTCTGTTGGACCGCAGGAAATAGCAGAGCGCTGTACTCAGCCACTTCCCGCCATCCCACAAAAAATGACTGGAGCGGCAGGCCGCATGCCCGACGCCGTGCTTCTTCAGATCGAGGGAACAGGACCCCTGCTCTCAGGATTGGTGGGGTCCCAGCAGTCGGAACCCCAGTGATCAGTTATCCCCTTGTTCAAAAATTTTAGCGTAAAGTAAGTAAACTAATAGGTATTATAAAGTTAGACTAGACTGTCTAAAAGTAAGAATTATCAGTCTAAGTTTACACATCCAAAAAATTAGGATTAGTAAATCTACCCCAATAGTCTGATGAATCATCGGAGACACCATGAATCATGAGTAAGAGTAATAGTAGGCTTCCTCTTAGACACAGCAGCAAACATAATAGCGAAGATCTTTCTCCTCTGTATAATGTGATCCTTCATAGTTACATTGCCTGTATCTGTGCAGTCACTGGGGCGGGTTTACTAATCCTATAAATGGTGTAAACGTAGACCGGCCATCTAGACCTAGACGTGTTCCTCTGACTCTATAGAAACTATTGGTTGGAGTAATTTGAGACCGAATCTTGCTTAAGAATTTGAGCACAAAATTTATTTTCAGTCCACGCCCATTTCCTACAGTCACGCCTCCTTTCTAGTCAAACATGCCCCCTTTTCAGGCAAGGCGCTGAAACTAAGCCTAGATAAGTTGCGCTACTGTTTGGTGCCGTTTATGCTGAAATCTGCGGGCATTGACATTAGTAAATGTGGGCCAATGTCAGTAGATGGGTATAGGCAAAATAAGGTCATAATGTAATAGAATATGAAAATGTCTCTTCCTGTATAGTTAGCAGAATGTTAAAGGAGGTTATCCAAGATCTATAATGGCCCCCCATATGACTGGGCCCCTGCGAGAGGTTGTACTTACCTCACTCCCTGGCACTTGTCGCTACTCATACCAGCAAGTCCACCTCTGCATCTCCCTGGGACGTGGATGAAAATATTTAGGGCTGGGTTGGGTGGTCAGCCAATAGCACCCGCAATGCTACGGAGGCTCTTCCCCGTTACGGGCTGCTATTGGATAACCCCTTTAAGATTCAATTTTTTTTTAACATCTTTTTAAAATTTGAGTGTTAGGCTACAGAGCAACTTTAGCGCGTCCTTCAGGACAAGGTGAGGGTGTGACTGTGCATTCTGTATTAGGATTTACTTATGTGGAGGTGGACCTTGACTGTGTCCTTTTATGTGCCTACATGCAACATGGTCAGCTTAAATAATAATGAAGCGCATTTGTAGAATTGCTTAAAAAGAGTATCTCTTGTGTTTTTGCATCAACATTTTTAGGTAATGTCATTTGTCTATGACCTCTATAGGAAGGCCCAGGTATATTATTATAGTTATCTGTTTCTGGATATATCCAGTTGAGTGCATGCTGCTGCAGTCAATTAGTAAAAAAAGAATCCAGGTGGCGTCAGTGATCCCAAGATAATATAATGTCAAGCACTATGCCCAAGGGGGTATTTTATTTCACGTCCCCAGTCAATATAATAAGAAAATACATAAACATATTTTAAGTACTTTGTTAAGTATGAGCTTATGAAAGGCTGGCTGGAGATGATATGATCAGTCTCTGAACTGGCCAGCTTTTAGATTGCTATTATTTAATGTTTTAATGAGATGGCAGAATGGGGCAGACCTAGAAAAATACCTGAAAAAATAGGAATGTGGAAAAAATTTTCCTCAACTTTGCAAATGATCTTCTGCGTTGATGCCACGTGTTTTCTTGTGTATTACCGTATTTTTCACTTTATAAGACGCACCCCAGATTTTAGAGTAGGAAAATAAGAAAAAAATATTTCAGGACATCACATCAGACCCTAATATCAGCCCTCATGCACACGAACGTGTGCCGGCCGTGACAGTGCTACGGGCCGCATACGGCGGGTCCGCAATAAACGGGCACCGGCCGTGTGCAGCCCGCATCACGGATCGCGGACCCATTCACTTCAATTGGTCCGCGATCCGGGAGATGCGGAGCGGAGGCACGGATCGGAACACCACGGAAGCACTACGCGCAAGCACTACTTTTTTGCGGTGCGGACCCTCGGATGCGGATCGCGGACCCCATTCAAGTGAATGGGTCCACGATCTGCGTGCGGTGGCCTCACGGTCAGTGCCCGTGCATTGCGGACCGCAGTTTGCGGCCCGCAGCACGGGCACGGCCGGCACATGTTCATGTGCATGAGCCCTTATAAAGTGAAAAATACAGTAGGCTACTTTCACACTTACATTTTTGCCTGATCCGGCAGGGATCGGCAAAAACGCTTCTGATACTGATAATACAGCCATCTGCATCCGTTATGAACGGATCCGGTTGTATTATCTTTAACATAGCCAAGAGGGATCCGTCATGAACAACATTGAAAGTCTGTGTCTGAGAAAACGGTTCCGTCCTCATTGACTTGCGTTTAACTTAAAGGGAACCTGTCGTCTCCGAAACTCCCCCTGAACTAGAGTAAGCGGTGTATAGTGTAAGTGATGCTGAATCCAAATATGTAAGTTTTATCCTCGTACTCACTTCCATTCTGACGCTGTGCTCCCACAAACCTGCAGTAAAATGCACTCACTGGACTCCAGTGCGCACTCACATAATGGCGAGGACTCAAAGAAGAGTCCAGTGAGTGCATTTTACTGCAAGTTTGTGGGAGCACAGCGTCGGAATGGAAGTGAGTATGAAGATAAAACTTTCATAATCGGATTCAGCATCACTGACACTATACAACACTTACTCTAGTTCAGGGGGTGTTTCGGAGATGACAGGTTACCTTTAAATAAAAAGATAAAAAATAATACCTCTTCTATTTGCATGCATGTGGACCCTCACGCCTCACTGGAGGCAGCAGGACCTAAAGCACACAGTCATGATGCTAGAAGAATCAGGTCCTGAGGCCCTCAATGAGGAGCAGTTGCCCGCTCTTGCAAGTGGATGAGGGAGGGTTTTTTAGTTTAGTTTTTTTTTTTTTTTTTTTTTTTTTTGGAAATGTGTTGGGTGGTGTGGGGGGCCATATTGGACAACAATGGAGTACATTATTATAGCCATTATGAGGACATATATACAGGAGTCGCTGTGAGGACATATACTAGGGGCACTGTGGGGGCTATTATGGATATATTAATGACCAGTATAAACAATTACAAAATGGCAGTTAAAAACGGATAAACAGTGTATCTGTTTTTAACAGGCGTTATTTTCCATGGTGTTGTGTGAATGTAGCCTGAAGGAAGCCAGACACGCTTTAAAATTGCTACTTTACTATACTAATATATGTACCGTAAATATATATTTTAAGAAAAATCTACTGTAACTGTGCATTAGTAATATGAAATAGTTAAAGGGGTTATCCCATGATGAAAATCCTAAAATCAGAAATCAGATAGTAAATGGCAATCTCTTACAATGCTAGAACCAGCCCTGTACCTCACATGGATCCAGAGATCTCCCCATGTTCTGCTAAATTTATTTTAAAGGGGTGTGGAGGAGTGTTTAATACTGATGACCTGTCCTTAAGATAGAAACATAACGCAAGGAGAGGAGCGTCCATAGTGCATGAACTCAGACCATGGGCACTGTATGTACTTACCACTGTGTGTTCAGCACCAAGAAGGGCTATAAACGAGGTCCCAAGTAGCAGCTCCCTCCAGCAGACAAAAATGAATAAGTCTGGGGCGCTCACTCAAGCAGATGAAGGTTTATTGGAAAAGCTACTCACAACACATTTCATGGACGAGACTCCCACTTCCTTGGGTAAATCCTCAAGATGGGTCATCAATATCTAATTGTGGGGGTCAGACACCCGGCACCCCTGCCCATCAGCTGTTTGAAGAGGCCACGGCGCTCCCATGAATGCAACAGCCTCTTTTTAAGTCAGTGACCTCACCTTCATTGGTTACATGGTCTCGGCACAGCTCAGTCCAAGTGAATACTAGGCACAGCCGTTATCCTTTGGACGGCGCTGTGCTTTGTAAGCTGCAAGGAGGCCACGGTGCTCACCGAAGCGCTGTAGCAGCTTCAAACAATTGATCATGGGGGGTGTTTGATCCCCCAGTGATCAGATACTGATAATCTATCCTAAGGATAGGTTATCAGTATTAAAATCTTGGAAAACACTTTTAAGTTAGTAACTCAAGAAGTGTGTGCTTTCTCGGGGGTGAGAGTGGGGTTATTTCTGCAGCTGGTTGCAGTTGAAGGATGTACTTAAGCATGTGTGACCATCTCAGTGAGGTGGACAGAGGAATTAGAAAAAGGACAAACAGCAGGTGGCGCTATACATATAAATTTTATTGAATAAGTCAGTGGCTATACTAGATCATAAAGGCGTTCAGATCCCGATGCTGGTTTGAAAACTAGAATATTTTCCGTGGGACAACCCCTTTAACAGTTGTGTTCTGATGATGTAGAACTTCTATAAAATAGCAATAAATGCGACTGAGGAACACAAAAGGATTTCCGCTCTTGTTTGCTTTCACTCTCCTAGGATGTGTTGAAAGACGTCTTGCAGCTTTATATTCCAGGCGCCTCACAGCTTTATATTGTACACTGTGATTGGCTAGGAGGTAGAAGCAGAGGTGGCATGGGAGTGTTCAGACATTTCTGGTGACTCTACTGCCTCCCCTGTGACCTGAGATGAACCTCTATGATGTGCTGGTGCAGGCTCTCTGATTAGAAACCTGTCTGACAATGGTTCTCTTGTCCGTTTTGTAACTGTTTTGTTTTGGAGAAAAAAAGTATTGTACCGACATGGTTTGCAGATCACTTCAGGATTTTGTTAGGTTGTTCAGACCTGAGGGCTCCTTGTTTCCTGGCATAATGCATTGTGCAGAAGGTATCCCTGGTATCCAGTTTTTGCTCGATCAGACCTTATGCACACGGCTGTATTTTGTATCTGCTTGTGATCTGCGTTTTTTGCAGATTGCATACGGACCCGTTCATTTCTATGGACGTGCAAAAAAAAAAAAAAAAAAAGGACAGCACGCTGATGTCATCGATGTGCTGTCCGCATCCGTATGTCCAAACAAATTATAGAACGTGTCCTATTCTTGTCCGTTTTACAGACAGTGGGACTAAGAAAATGCAGATTTCACACAGAAGGTGTCCATATTTTGTGGATCCATATTTTGCGGAGAGCCATGCCATGGTCGTGTGGGTTGTTTATTAGGTGACTGCTTTTGTCTTTCTGCCTTGTTTTCAAAAATGCATTCTGCACCGGATTTGATGTCTCCTGCACTGCTGGAGGAGGCACCTAATACATCATGAGGCGCATGCCTTGTCATATATATTTTTTTATTTTTTTTTTTTTATTTTTATTTTTTTCACAAGTCGCATTTAAAAAAGTTGCAAACACACATGTGGTCATTTCTCAAACTATTGTAAAATAGAACCGGTTTAGTTGCCCATAGCAACCAATCAGATTCCACCTTTCATTTTCCAAAGGAGCTGTCAAAATAAAAGGTGGAATTTGGTTGCCATGGGCAACTAAACCAGTTCTATTTTACACCAGTTTGATAAATGACCCCAACAGTTTTTGACTTTTTAATTACACTTTTCTGGTGTAAAACTATAAATCTCCCCCTTGGCATATTTTTATATTTTTGTTTTTAGGTTGCCACATCATTTTCTCTGTAGGGGAAAAGGCCATGAAGAAACTGCTAAGTGGTAAGATTTGCGCCATAATTCGCAAGATTTGACTTCTCTTGCCACTTTCAAGAGAAAAGGGACTGGAGAGCTTAGTGTGAGGGGCAGCCTGACAGATTTATTATCCCTTACTCCAGCAACTGGCATAAATGATAGTTCAAATCTTTGCCAGCTCATATCTGGTGTAGATTTGTATTTTGGCCGCACAGATTCCCTAAATTTATTTAGAGGCCTTAGTCTCATCATAAATTTTGCGCATTCACCACACACAGACTTTATACTACAGGCATTAGGAAAGCTAGTCTTAGTATATTTCCCCAAGAGTGTACAAAAATGCAGCAAAAAGAGCAGGTGCCATAAATACAAACGCCGATTTTACTGTGTGTTTTTTTTTTTTTTCCAAATTCATGTGTTTAAGGACCCTAAATGTGAATCCTCCAGATTAATAAAAGCCAAGTTGCTGGGTTATTGGAACTGTAATGACTTTAAGAGCCTCTAGGCTCGTGTCATTACACTGCACCGCCGAATCCTCCAAGATGATGAGCAGTGTAATGAACAGGAAGTAGTGCTCACATGGTGCACCGCCACCTCCTCAAACAGCTGATCGGCAGGGGTGCCTAATTTCATGGTCACCAGAAATCACCCTATTAAACCAAGTGTCATTTGCAATGAGCAAATGACACTTGATGACAGTAATGTTAGTCTCATATTTCTCTGTCCAGCAGTTTAGCCAAAAAATAGGTTTTTATAATATGCAAATGACCTCCCCTAGGTGCAGTAGGCGTGAACCTGCACCTAGGAGAGGCCGTAATAACGCCTCTTACCACGCCTCCGTAGCGCTGATTGACAGGGCCGGGCAGCCAGCTCTTTCGGCTCCCGGGCCTGTACGATCCCGAAATCCTGCGCACTGCGGTAGTACATCCGCGCACGAAGGAGCCGGGACCCGGGCGGCCGCCGGCTCTCAACGCGTGTGCGCGGATGTACTACCGCAGTGCGCAGGCGCGGGATTTCGGGATCGTACAGGCCCGGGAGCCGAAAGAGCTGGCTGCCCGGCCCTGTCAATCAGCGCTACGGAGGCGTGGTAAGAGGCGTTATTACGGCCTCTCCTAGGTGCAGGTTCACGCCTACTGCACCTAGGGGAGGTCATTTGCATATTATAAAAACCTATTTTTTGGCTAAACTGCTGGACAGAGAAATATGAGACTAACATTACTGTCATCAAGTGTCATTTGCTCATTGCAAATGACACTTGGTTTAATAGGGTGATTTCTGGTGACAGAAACCCTTTAAAATCGATAGCATAATTTGGAATATATATTGTGTGCTTATTGGAATTACATTATTAGCATTTAATCAATTGTACTACGTGCCACAATCTACAAGCGCGGCTCAATGTTCTAAATTTTATTTCAAATTTTTATTTTTTTTTTATAATGGGGAAATGTTACTCTTTTACTCTGACTACACCAAGCTAAACAAAACCACATCCCTTTGTTTAGGCCCTACTCGTTTCTGATAGACCAAGAAGTGAAAAACCTCAAAGTCGATGTTTCGCGAGTTTTTGCATACTTTATTTCTTCTTAGGTTTCGTTTACGCCGACAGTCCACAAAATACAGATGATTTCTGTGTGCACTTCGTATTTTTCTCTTCCGTTCTACCATTTCCAGAACGGAACAACGGATCCACACAAAACGCTGACATTCAGTGTGCAGTCCTCAACCATGTGGTCGTGTGCGTGAAACCTTTTAGTCTTTCATTACGCTGGTATTTGTAGGGAGGTAGACTTGGTCGAAGGGCCGTATCTACATTTACGTTTTCACATTTGGCTAATGCAACCTAGCAGAAATAAAAACATCATGTGCAAACTATTAGACTTGCACAAAACAAACTGCTAATCTCCGTAAGCATGACCAGCGGCCAAAAATAACCCTGCTGTTTTCACGCTCTTCCTCCCCAATGCCCCCATTTTTCAGATTAGTGTATTATGTAGGTATAACTTTGACTTCATTGTAAACGAGGCAAACTTTAGCCTCAATGGAACAAAGTGCAGACTTTCATCACATAGGCGTCCATATCCTACAGTAATTGCCCATAGTCCATCAGGTAAGAGTTGTTCTTAACACATTAGTTTCTAGGAATTACGGTAACGCCACTTGAGATATTTTAGTTTTGGGTCTTGTGCATGCATAATTACGTCATTTAAGAATGGGTTTACACTATATACTTTTTTTTTTTTTTCCCTGCATTCCAATACATTTAATTGAAATGAGTAAAGTACTGTATGTGCGTCAGGTATTGCGAAGACCCTAGTCACCTGCAATTTGGTTTGTTTTTCTTTAGGCGTCAGTAGTTCCCTCAGAAGTGATTACTTACATTCACTCCGGTTTGTTAAGAACCCCAAAGTAAAAGAGAGCACACTGCGCATGTTCTGAAAATAGTCGAGCGAGCGTGCTTGGCCACTTTCAGTAGTCCCCTAATGGTGAATGGAAAGTGCACTGCGCATGTTCGGCCGCCTATGGGAATTCCAGAAATAGCCAAGCCAACACTCTATACATTTTTGGGATTCCCATAGCAGTAAACAGAGGGCACATAGGCATGGCTGCTCTTCCTTCCCTCCGGGGGCCAGTTCTGAAGATAAGTGCGAGGTGGGACCCGCACCTATCTGATATTGATGGCATATCCTAGCAATGTCTTTGAAAGTGGATCTGCACTGTAAGGAGATGGTGCCCTAGTGGTTGGTGATATAGATGCAGATTTCTAGTAGACATCCTATCTGTATTTTGCTGTCCCTGTGCAAAAACTGTGACTGTTGTGCACTCCCCTATGTTATATTACTTTACGTTTTACCATCAGGTTACTTATTGAATCCGCACTTGCTCCACCATAAGGAACTGGTTGTGTGTTACCAGGTTCACAATGTTCTTACAGTGTATAGACTGAATTATTGTGACCTTACGGTTGGGTTCTCTTTGTAGAAAATGACAACTTTCACTTTTGGTTTCTAGGAATTTTTTGAACACGCACAAAAACTTTGGGATGATGACGGTGTGAAGGCATGCTTCGAGAGGTCAAATGAATACCAACTCATTGACTGCGCACAATAGTAAGTGCTTCTCTATTTTGGCGATATTCTTGTTACCTAAATGAATTGTATGAGACTTGTGAGGGGGATGGGGAGTTTGATCTTGTGGCTGCAGTACCAGGAACAACCCATATGCAACAGTGGTGCTGTTCCTGGGGGGTAGGGGAAATATTCTTCCTGTTTTCCAGGACCAACATATTTATCACCTGTCCATAGGATAGGTCATTAATATCGGAGCAGTGGGCGTCCGACACCCAACACTCCCATCAACAGGCTATGGTTACGAGCTGGAATACCACAGCTCCATACACTTATAGTGGCAGTTCTTGGGTACTGCAGCTCTGCTCTCATTCACTTGAGTAAGAGCTAAGCTGCAGTACCTGAGAGTGGCCACTGCACAGGGTATGGCGCTGTAGTGTTTTAGCTCTGTATTCTGTTTACTTCTGGCATTGCAGCTGCTGCTAACAGCTTGTTGTTTGGAGTGCCGGGTGTTGGACTCTAACTGGTCTGAGGACCTATTCTATGGACAGGTGATCAATATATTGGTCCTGGAATACCCCTTTAAAGTTGAAATGTGTATTTGCAGCATAAGATACGTATATACATGTTTAATTGTATGTGTATATTTTCATAGATTTGGAAGCACATTGATTTCAATTGAAGGAGTTTTCTGGTAAAAAAATATTTTTTCAATCAAGTTATTGCAGCATGGCCCTAAAACAGAAGATTCATACTTAACGGGTTATCCCATGACTGATGTAATAAATGAAAATCAGACATGCTATAGTAAATGACCATCTCCTAACAGAGTTAGAACCAGCCCTGTACTTGACATGGATCCAGAGATCTCCCCATTCATTGCTCTGCTAGGTTTATATCAAGCTGACAACTCAAGGGGAGTGTCTTCTCTGCTGCAGCTAAAGGGGCGTGTCTCAGCTCTCCCTATCACAGCTCAGGAGGCAGATGACTGATGAAACTGAGCATGTGCGGCCTTCATAGTGAGCAAGTCAAATAAGTAAGAAAAAAAAAACAAACAGAAATTGGCGCTATACAGGTACGGTTTATCGATTAACTTAGTGGCTATGCTAAATGTTTAATTACATGCAATTACAAAAGTATTGAGATCCCCGCTGGTTTGAAAACTGTAGAATATTTTTTGTGGGACAATCTCTTTAACGGCTCCCTTCACTCCGGTCCTCTGCGTTGCCCCTGTAATCTCCATCTGTTTACATCTGACTGACTACAGGCACTGCTCCTGCGGTGACGTGCTGCTTGTGGCCACATCACCGCTGTAGCCAGTCATTGCCTGGAGCAGTGCATGTGACTACACCCATAGCCAACCAGGTGTGAACAGCGCTTGGACCAGAATATGGCGACAGCATAAAGTGCCACAGGGACGTAAAGCAGTTAAGTATGAATCTTCTGTTTCAGGGCCATGCTTTGGGGATTTGATTTAAAAAATTACAGGAAAACCCCTTTAAGTCATCCTTCAATCGTTTCTAAATACCCTAACATTAAAATGATGATGCCAAGCTTTCAAAGGCTGCATGCTCGTCTGGTATGAAGGCCATTGAAATGGTTAAGGAGGCCTTAATTCCCATTGAATAGGCCCATTTAAAAACTTGACATGTGTTGAACTTCTCCAGGGCAGGTTATGGGAACTTCACTCTTGTGGGAACATACGCTTTAGACTATTCCGTTATCGGACTTCATCATGTAAAAGTTTGATTTCTATCTTCATTTGGGTGAATGAAGTAAAATATTGTTCTTGGCTTTTGAACAGAAGGCAAAATATAGAAAATACATAGGAAAACACAGGTGTAGGGTCTTGCTGCTCGGCCCTTTGATATGGCGTCGGTTATCACACGGTGCAGCTTTTTCCTGTCGTGTTCTGCTTGCTCTGTAAAACAATATTAAACAATGAGATTTGTAAAGGACGATCTCTGCAGCAGCATGGACGCTGGAGCCCGTAGAGGGATGAAGCTGGCCTAAAATCCTGCATTTATTGGGGTCTTGTGCTGTTCTTATCTTTTCTCTATTAATCATTTTATCTTCAAGTTGTGTTATTTCTTGTCATGATTCTGGTGGTGGATGCCTAAAGCCGTCCTTTGCATTGTGTTGTACGGGAGCTACAGCCTCAGTACATATACATAAATGGTGGTTACCCACACAGGAAGCTGAGCGTTTGCTAGGTTACCTTGAAGTCACACAGCCTGCTGAGTGCACTAAAGGAAGTCCACAATAGAAAAAAAGTTCTGTAATTATGTCTGTTATTTCAACTGTGTATACATTTAAAGTGTTCTCTGCTCAAATTTTTATTTTTATCGGCTCAGGGTGGCATAGAAAAACAAAAGATGTCATACTCCTCTAAACCGATTCCTCGTAGTTTCTGGGACCTGCTTCCTGGTCCCTCTCTACAAACAGCCAATACCTGATCAGCCAATCACCGACTGAGGCAGGACATCGGTGCAACCAGTAGTTTTCTGTGTATTAAAGGGGTTGTTCGCTTTTTCCTATTGATGACCTATCCTCAGCATAGGTAATCAATATCAGATTATCGAAGGTCCAACTCCCGGCACCCCTGCCGATCAGCTGTTTGAAGTGAAGGCAGAGCTCGTACAAGAGCTGCCTTCTCTGCCCTGTTTACCTACTCACAATTGCAGCGGTGAGCAAGTTCAGTTACAAGTATGGCGTCCCCATTCACTTCTATGGGACGGCTCTGTAGTATTTACTTGAACAGACAGTCGTCCCATAAAAGTGAATTGGGACGCCATACTTCAAATTACACTGCTCACCACTGCAATTGCTGCGGCAAGCAGGTAAACGGAGCAGAGATGACAGCTCTCATATGCTTTGTTTCGCAGCCCAGCCCCATTCACTTCAATGGAGTTGAGCTGCACCTAGGCCATGTGACCGATTAACATGATGTCACAGACATCAGACTGTGCAGGGACACACCCCTAATTAGTAACCCCCAGGTGGACCAATATTGTAGACTGTTGGCAATTCATTCATAACTTCTAGCAGGAATAATAAAGGAATAACACAGAATTGTGTCATAAGAATAAATGCTCAAGAATTGTTATTACATGAGGAATGCAAATAACCGGTAAAACAAGTCTATGGGTGCATGAAGAAACGAAGAGAACTTGGGAATCCTTAAAAATTATGGCTTCAACATGACTTTTGGCTGCATATAAATCTGAAATTAACACAACAAAACTTTCAAAGCGAATATTAGAAGTGACTGAAATCCAGTATGGTGAGCTGTACGCTGAGTGGAGAACCACAACATGGAGTCCTTAGAGTTCTTCATCTGTTTGTAGTGGTAAATGGCATCATTTGCAGCCGTGGACCACCCTTAGGGCACACCACCCGGTCACTCAGGCCCAGCAGTATTTATAATGTATGTCTTCTAATCGAGACTGTATTTCCATATAGAATAATACATGGCACACCTACGCAAATATTGGAAAATATATTTTTTCGTCTTTTCTGTTTGTTTTTCTTAAGACTTTCTAAATGTTCCTGGCTTTCAGCAGCATGGTGTGTGTTATTGATGGCATTATGGCTTGCTTTTAGCAGCTCTTGTGGGTTCCACTAATGTAATGTTAATTATTATTTATTTTCATTCAAAGACCTCTTCCTGTCTATAGACAAAGTGTCTACTGTACAAGCTTCAAAGATTAGTGTCAGGGCAAAGCATATGATTGTGTGCTTGTTTCATAATCTCAATCTCTGTGGAAACCTTGTTTGCCTTTTTTAATGAATGAATTCACTTATTACATATGTCATCTATTGCACGGACATATCTTTACAGACATGTCGCCTATTTAGTGGTTGCACAACACTTGTGAGTGTGTAGAAAGGTACATCAGGAGACTCCTACTCCATTGTCACCCCTCCTCATTTCACCATTTCAGGTATACACCATCAGCCCATAAGTAGTTTTCGTAGTGACATCCCTCGATCTCCACAAGCACATGAAAGTCCATCCATGGTGCCAGTGCCTGAGTTTGGTTGGACTGCCTTAAAAAGAAAAAATCGGAGAGTTTGATTATCCTTCTGATTGAGATTTTGCAACCACTGATTCTGGAACCCCAACTGATCACAAGAACGGGGTTCCTGTGTCCCCTGTTTGAATGCAGCAGCGGCACACTAAAATGGGGGGCGTTGAATCCCCTGCTCTGGTCATTGGTGGGTGTCCCAGAGGTTGGACCCCCACTATCCTTAGTTGTCATTCTGGAGAAACCCCTTTAAGTGGTTTAATTAGTTTCTGTAGCCACCCTTAGGGGAGCTAGACATGCTGTTTTGTTGCTGAGTTCAAAGTAAAAATTGTGTGCAGTAAACTCCTAAGCTAATGGTGGATATAGGCATAAATATGTAGCTGTAACTGCCGCTAAGTTATTAACAAAGTAAGCATGATATCTGAGCTACTTAGACTATTATCTATTTGGATAAAGATAAAATGGTTTTTGAGATGCACTTTAAATGAGAGTCCTACCAGGCGGTATTGCCTGGTTTAATAGGGTGACCACTTACCAATAGGTTATAGCCTTACCACATAGAGAAGAATGTTTTTTCTATACCTATAAAGCTAATACATATTACTGTTTTCTTTATAGTCATATGTTGTGCTTGTGAATAAAGCAGTAATGTTTATATTAGCTTTCTAAACATAGAAATCCAGTCTTATAAGGCAGTATTATATACACTACGTACATGCTAGGACACAGCTCTGCCGTCTGCACAGGGAGTGTTACAAAAGAAGTGCTCAAAGGATTCAACCCCACCCCCCAAGGTGCTCCAACTGTCTCATTTGTATATGTGATCTTTAAGCAGGCTAAAAAATAATCGCTCTCCTTTAATATATCTGTTCGTGTAATATGGAGTCGTCTACATGCTAGCAATCTCGTACATCCCCCATCTTTACATGTAATAACCAGGAACGATTTAAAAGCGAACGAGTAATGACCGGGAGTGCGAACAATGTGTACAATAAGCAAATTTTACATTGTTATCCAGTCGCTACATCTTCAGTTGTTTATCGTGATCGTGATCTGTATGACATCTGCTGGTGTAATAGTACCTTTAGTTTAGTCCATGGTTACACTGGCAAAAAACATTGATAAATGTCGACCATACCCACCGACCATCTAATGTGTATGTGGATCTGCCCAGCTTTCCCCTGTGATTGGGTGAGGATCAGGTAGTTGGATTTCAACATGCCGATCCTTTTGTTCATATAGTGATGAGTAGCGGGCGGAGGACATAATCGGTGACTTTTTGCACTCCTCTATGCGCAGCCAAGCTTAAAGGGGTTATCCAAACTATAAAGTATGCCCCCCCAATGCCTGGGCCCCTCATATAGATTATGCAGTACTTACCCCGCTCCCCAGCACCCTCGTCACCCCTGATACCCACGCAGCTGCCACAACGGGTGGGAGCAGTCAATAGCAGGCAGTGATGAGGACGAGCCTCCCCAACACCGCGGGTGACACTAGGGAGGGAAGCAGGTAAGTAAGCTTTCCTTTTCAGGTCTAGCCAAGTGGCGGGGGGTTGCTAAAAACTCCCATTCTTGCACAACCGCTTAATATGTATGGCAAAGATAGCTGTCGGCCGAACATCGCCTTAGCCTTGACTTTTTCTTTTTTTTTTTTTGTCCAGTCTCCATGGCAACCAGGTCTGTGCATTCGCTACTGCATGCTTCCAAGAATGCATGTGCTTCAACAGATGCACAGGACTAGGGGGAAGCAAGTCAGTGTAAAATGTAGTGCAGTGAGGAGGGAGGTGCTGTGGTGACCACCAGGGGGATGTGGGAGCACTGTTATGGGGGATCATAACAATGTGGTTGGTCTTAGCGATAATTGTCAAATTTAAATGCAAAAAAATTTATAATTATCTGTCATGTAAATGGTCCAAATTGTCCGATGGTAATTTCAGTAAGTGGTGTTTAAATGATGAGGAGGTTTTTCCATATCTGGGACTCCAATGCGACTGACGTGAAGAGGGAGTGATGTGAGTGCTGGCGGTCTCTGTACAGTGCTGCACAATATGTTGGTGCTATGTATCTGGAGGTCGCCCCAGTACACCAGTTACTCTTCAGCCTCCATTAAATGAAGGGAAATGTTTTTGTTTTGTTAAAGAATTGCTTTGTCCTGAGGCCTTTTTAATATAATTTTGTGTGTGAAGCCAGGGCTTAGCGTTACTTCCACTCCTAATTGTCTAAATCTATATCTCTCGCAGTGGGAGGTCAGGTCAGGAGTGTGCCTTGTGATTTTGTGCTTTCGAGTTAAGCCAAATGATAAGATATGATGTTATGAACTGTGAAACGTGATTTATACTCAAAGGGGTTATCCCATGAGAATTACTGTATTGTGCTCAACAGAAGGGCACAAAAGCAGTACTACTATTCTAGTAGTTATCTTACCTTGTGTCAGAGATCTGTGTCCACCTTCTGCATCAGGCAGCAGTGGACACACATGGGCAGTAGCTTCCTTCTGCGTGTCCAGCCTTAACCCTTGATCCCTAAACTATAAGCACAAGGCGCTCATGGGAGAGGCAATGGCTCGAGATTTGTGGGGCGCATTGCTTTCTGCCTACCGGAAATCAACAGAGCTCCACTGTGGACGGTACATTGGTAGTTATGAGTGGAAAATACTATTTTAGAACTTTTTTTTTAACTGATTAGTGTATGGTTGCGGATGTCAGTTGCTACAGAGCTGTTTTTTGTTTGTTTTTTTTGTATTTCTTCATGGGGTAACCCCTTTAACTTGAGTATATGGTGAACGAAAATCATCCGTTTGGCCCTGGCGTGTAACATGCTTTTATAGTATAGATACTCCACACGCTGATGTGCAAATATGCATCTTATATTCCGCAAAAATACAGTAAAGGAGTTCTCCCACAAACAGTATTCTACATTTTTCAAACCTGCATCTAAATACTTTTGTAATTTCATGTAATTAAAAATGTAGCATAGCCACTGAGTTATTCACTGTATCTATCTGTTTAGCGCCACCTGCTGTTTGCTCTTTTTCTAAATTCTCGGTCCAGCTCCCTGAGGTTAACATACATGCTCAGTTCTCTTCTTCAACTACCAGCTGTGGCAGAAAGGACATGCCCCCACCCCCCTGAGCTGCCAGCTTTAAATCTAGCAGAGCAATTGAAGCATTGAATGGTTAGATCTCTTAATCCATGTGAGGTGCAGGGCTGGTTCTAAGTTTGTTGCAAAGTGATTGTCATGTAGGATGTCATAGGATAACATGATTTTAATTTTTTGCATTAATTATGGAACAACCCCTTTAAGGTAAATCCTTACAAAGGACCATACAGGACAGCCCTGGCGGCCTTTGTTGCACTCAGGGCCCTTCCTAAACGGTCACTGTTTCAGTGGGGTTATGGTTTGATGAAAAAGCAACTTTCCAATGTACTTTGTGGATATTCTTCAGGGTGTTCAATATCTGTGCTTGCTGTACATGAATGGTAACATTCCTTACAATCAGAAGTCTAAGGAATCCTCTGTAAGCTGAACAGCCAGAACAGTTTACCCATCATGACTGTTACCTTGTAGCAGAGAGTCAGGACAGAATAGGGATTTGCAGTGGCGGGGATGTGTTTAGCCCTCAGGGGACTCCTGTGTGTTCTGTGCTTTGGCCTACGCTGGCTCCAGTGATGGTATTGACATTGCATTGGTAGCTTCTCTGGTCAACTAGTCTCATGGAGATAATGCATAGAGGGCTTCTCTGCTTAACTAGTCTTGTGGAGCTAGAGCATAGAGGGCTTCTCTGGTTAACTAGTCTCGTGGAGATAATGCATAGAGGGCTTCTCTGGTTAACTAGTCTTGTGGAGCTAGAGCATAGAGGGCTTCTCTGGTTAACTAGTCTCGTGGAGCTAGTGCATAGAGGGCTTCTCTGGTTAACTAGTCTCGTGGAGCTAGTGCATAGAGGGCTTCTCTGGTTAACTAGTCTTGTGGAGCTAGTGCATAGAGGGCTTCTCTGGTTAACTAGTCTCGTGGAGATAATGCATAGAGGGCTTCTCTGGTTAACTAGTCTCGTGGAGCTAATGCATAGAGGGCTTCTCTGGTTAACTAGTCTCGTGGAGCTAGTGCATAGAGGGCTTCTCTGGTTAACTAGTCTCGTGGAGCTAATGCATAGGTCACTTTCTCTGGTTAACTAGTCTTGTGGAGCTAATGCATAGAGGGCTTCTCTGGTTAACTAGTCTCGTGGAGCTAGTGCATAGAGGGCTTCTCTGGTTAACTAGTCTCGTGGAGCTAATGCATAGAGGGCTTCTCTGGTTAACTAGTCTCGTGGAGCTAGTGCATAGAGGGCTTCTCTGGTTAACTAGTCTCGTGGAGCTAATGCATAGAGGGCTTCTCTGGTTAACTAGTCTCGTGGAGCTAGTGCATAGAGGGCTTCTCTGGTTAACTAGTCTCGTGGAGCTAGTGCATAGAGGGCTTCTCTGGTTAACTAGTCTCGTGGAGCTAATGCATAGGTCACTTCTCTGGTTAACTAGTCTTGTGGAGCTAATGCATAGAGGGCTTCTCTGGTTAACTAGTCTCGTGGAGCTAGTGCATAGAGGGCTTCTCTGGTTAACTAGTCTCGTGGAGCTAATGCATAGAGGGCTTCTCTGGTTAACTAGTCTCGTGGAGCTAGTGCATAGAGGGCTTCTCTGGTTAACTAGTCTCGTGGAGCTAATGCATAGAGGGCTTCTCTGGTTAACTAGTCTCGTGGAGCTAGTGCATAGAGGGCTTCTCTGGTTAACTAGTCTCGTGGAGATAATGCATAGAGGGCTTCTCTGGTTAACTAGTCTCGTGGAGCTAATGCATAGGTCACTTCTCTGGTTAACTAGTCTTGTGGAGCTAATGCATAGAGGGCTTCTCTGGTTAACTAGTCTCGTGGAGCTAGTGCCTTTCACCAGAGAAGTGCGGGTTTATGTTGATCCACTCTGGTAAAGGAAAGGGATGTCATGTAGCTATGATGAGTGATTAGCACTAAATATAGTTCTGCAGAGCTAACAGAGAAAGCAGTGTTTCATATGAAGATCCACACAAACACAGGGTTGAATACAAGGAAGCTGGGTTAACCTTTTCCCTGCCAATTGGATAATCAGTCATTCCACCGGAACTCCTTGAGAATACAGCGGATGAAAGAAATGGCTGTGTTCTCAGCAAGCAGGCTTCCTTCTGCTCTACAAAGCTGGATCTGCTTAGGAAGTGGCATGACAACACAGGACTGCTGGACGTCTCATCACTTTACGTATAGGCTTGTGTCCTCAACTTTTCTGCCTTTCAAAAAGCTGTTCCCAGGGATCTTCTCCACTGTTGTAACAAAGGCGTACATGGACGTTTTGTAGCTAGATCTGCCTTTTCGACTGGTTACGTTGGTTATTTAATATATATATATATATATATATATGCTCTAGCGCAGTCTGAGTGTGTCCTGGTATACATGCAGGCAAATACTCCCAGGCAACATGGGACACAAAGCTTTACTTCCTGGATTTCTGATGAATTTACATTTATTTTATTAAGTGGAAGAAATTTTTATTAAAAAAAAAAAAAATCACCCTCCCTATGACCGACTTTATCGTAGGCCTCTTTCACACAACAGTATTTTTTGTGGGCTCATGTGAAAAATGCGGACCCGTTCATTTCCATGGGTCTGCAAAAAGTACTGAGAGCACACTGTGTGCTGTCCGCATCCGTATGCCTGTACCGTAGCCTTTAAAAAAAAAAATAGAACATGTCCTATTCTTGTCCGTATTACGGACAAGAATACTACTGTTCTATTAGGGGCCAGCTGTTCCATTCTGCAAAATACGGAATGCACACGGATGCCATCCATTTTGTTTTTTTTTTGCGGACCGCAAAACAAAACGTTCGTGTGAAACTAGCCTTACTTCTATGTTGGAAAAAGTGGCACAGGAGCTTTGAGAAATATGGTGGTCAGAATTGCCAAAGTATTTACACCAGACAACTATCATAAATACATTGATAAATCTGCTGCCCTTCCCTCTGTATATTATAAAACTAGCTGCCTGCAGCCACCACTAGGGGGAGATAAGTGGATATGATTGTACACAGCTGCCGTTGATTTTAAAAGAAGCTTCACATAATTTCTTTGCTGTGAGCACCCTAGTGGTGGCTTATTTAAAAAAAAAAAAAAAAGTGCCGTGAACCTATCCACCTGGGCCCTTAGAAGTAGCTTAGTCTGCATATATAGTAGGTACTCTATTGAATGGTATATTAGGTCCCCATTACAACACCGCACCTAACAAAGATGTCAGAATATGTCTGCCAAGAGGTGCCCATACACCCTTCAATAGCTGGTTTGGATGACTACTCACTCTCTCGACTTTCCCATACATGGTTAGTATGCCAAGTTGCCAGGAGAACAAAAGGCTAAAAAATTCAATTTGCCTGATCTTCTCTTCCCCGACATCATCTGTTGGAAGAGAGTTGGGAGCTGCCCATATACATTAGATTATGGGCCAGTTCCTGCCTAAAACGGTTGGTTTGGTAACAATACACTGATGTGTATGGGACCTAAAAGAGAACCTGTCAACATGATCGTGGACTGCTGTAATACATGAGTGGTATTGCAGATAAGGAGTTCACATCAATATATTGTAGCTATAATATATGTGCAGCTGTGCTGCAATACATTGTCGGGAATAATGTGCATGTGCACAGGAGTCCTCTCCATTGTACTAGCACTGCGCAACTTTGAGTTCTGACAGTGGGGGAACAAGGGACAGTAGGAAAATAAATGGCGATCTGGAGTCCTTATCTGCAGTACTAATCATGTATTACATCAAATAATAGTCCAGAATCATGGTTACAGACTCCAATAAAAGGGGTTTTGAACCCGGACATACCCAGAATTTTACCCGGACAGCCTGCCTGACAAGAGCATGTCATGCTCCGATGCTCTCCTTTGCCCTGCGCTGAATCGCACATGGCAAAGGCATTTTGTGCAGTTCCGGTGACCAATCAGGCTCTGCCAGCCAGAGGCTTCCGCCCAGCAGTGAGCCTGGTGACATCGCCGGCACTGGTGAGCGGGCTTTAGCACTGCCCTAGACAGTAAAACGGCTGGGGCAGCGCTAAAACCGGCCCATCAGAGCGGAAGCCCCTGCCCGGCAGTGTGTGTTAGTAAACAAAAGAGCATGACATGCTCCGATGCTGTTGTCAGGCAGGCTGCCTGGGTGATATCAGCTCTGAACCCGAACAACCCCTTTAAGGCCTCAGGCACATGGCACATGCCCCTGGAGTTCCCTCTGGTGCTATATGTATGAACTTTCAATAAACTCCATTTGGCATATGAATTCTTCAGAGAAAATGAACATTTACAGTGAAGATACACAAAAGGTGGTAAATGCCCAAAATATGATAGTTACTCACAACTTTTCTGGTTGTACTACATCCAATATTGGATTGGATTTTTAGAATAACACTGTTTAAGGGGAACATGTCCAATCATCTCACCAATGCAAAATTACCAGTCGTATCCAGAGTATGTTCTGAACACTTTCCCTGTTCCCACAAGCCTTTGCTGTGCTGTTCATGCAGGAACATTTGCAACAAATACAGTTCATTCCTGACAATGTATGAGAGAAAAGGATGGCATAAGAATTGTTCACCTTCTCGTGCCTTTTATTCTCTTGTGTATAGCCTCTTTTTCCCTTGCGTTTATTGCTTGTTTTGTCTTTTGCATCCACTGGCAACACAACAAACAAGCATCAACTCCAGATGCCATAAATACACGGCTTCAGCTTGTATTATATGCTCACCTCTTTTTTTTTTTTTTTCTTTTTCTTATTTTGGCCATTGACTGTTATTTTAGCATATACAGTCAGTGTACATGAATCTTAAGAATATTCAAGCATATTCTCCATGTTAATTGAATGCATACATTCATCCAATTTCTGCTTTGATGAAGTATATAGTGTAATTTCCCCAAGTATTCATGTAGGTTTGTGTTCACATACGCTGTAGTTTTGGGGAGAAAAAAAAATGATGTAACTTGCGTTGTTTTCCGGTATTGAGATCCAGCAGAGGATCCACTGAAAACAATGAAAGTCAAGGGTAATGAACCAGTTTTTTTTAGGAGCCTAAAAAACTGATCTGTCACCCATTTACTTTCAATGTATTTAGTATTTTGTTTTTGTTTTATAGGGTTTCCTTCTTTTTATATTCACTTCTTGGCTCAGAAAACTGCCACAAAAACTGCATTTATGATTCCAGCCTAAAAGGATAATTCCTGTTTAATAGAAGGGTCCTTCAAATAGAATCTGATCTCTGGGTCTCATCCATAATCCATTTGGGAATCCTGTAGTAGGTGTTCAACTTTTCTACTGCACCACCATAGGTGAAATTAAGCACTATACAGTTCCTTGAAATGAATGGGCGGTACATGTAATTCATGGACCACTCAAGTCCTCCAGAAGTCCTCTCTTCTGTGGGTAATGGATGAGGGTCCTATGGGGGACACTTATCTAACCTGACAGTCCGTAGCCTTTGACCATGGCAGTAAACCAGAGTAGCATGCTCAAACACTCAGACATACACTGAAATAGTACAAAATTAGGAAATGTGGTACCCAGGGGCGGACTGGGAACTTAAAGTGGCCCTGGAAAAATATGAAAAGTGGCCCCATTTTGTAGTTGGGTCTAAATTGATGGAAGGCAGGGCCAGTAATACCATATTGTGGCACATTATACCACCCCAACAGTCAATCACAAAATACTGACAGCAGCACAAAATACATCCCCAAAAACTTCCACTGGCTGACCCCCAGGGCATCGGCCCACCAGGAAATTTCCCTGTAAGGTCTATGGCCAATCCGCCCCTGATGGTACCCCTGTTTAAATGAAACCCAAATAATTCCATTCACGATGTCCTTTAGCCTACTTTTTGACTTTTACGTGATGTTGTGTATATATACCATATTTTCCACACTTATGTAAGCAAAAACCATTAAGGCATTGATTAACTCTCCCATTCTCAACGAGGATATTTTCAGAACAGGATGTCCTGTTTGGGAAAGTATGCTTGGAGCCTCTTTATATCCACTGAAAAATGGCTCATAAATCGGTTATCCTAGAATCTTGCTCTTTAAAATCCACTCTTGATTTGGCTTCAAAAACTACATGGAAAAAAGTGGCACAAATAAATGTTTTTACATATAAACAGTTTACCATTAGTCACCAGCTAACATCTGTTTCAGTGGCTGCTAACAGTTCAAAATTAATTCTAGAAATCACCATTTCACCTTACAAGGATATCTTTGTCTGAAAGCTTTGCTTTACAGCAAATATTGTATTGGGGGGAAGAAAAAGCGGTTCCAGCTATTGCCGCCATTCTAATTGTTACCGACACAACACAGGCTCGTCCAAAGTGGCATCTAATTTAAGTTTGTGGTAGCTGAGGAATGATACATAGAGACAGTGGTGAGCATTACATTGCATTTCTACTCTGAGAGACTCTACGTAACCACTTTTTATCCCAAGTTCCTCATTTAAAGGGAAAGGAGTGACATAGGAAATATTCCACTTCTTTTTTCTTTTTCTTTTTTTTTATGTTTCTAATTTTGTCTTGAAAAACTGTATCCAAAAAGGACGAAAGCACTCCTAAAACTAGAAGTACATTCAAGTTGCACAGAGCCGCAATACAGCACCCAAAGAAATCTGTTTCCCTACTATGCCTTCCCCCATTTCTAGGCTATGTTCACATTTGCATCATGGCTTCTGTAATAAAGTGGTCTAAAGGAAACCTGTCACCATGAAAAACAAAGTAATCTGCAGCTACAATGTTATAGAGCAGGAGGAGCTGATTGATATATAGGTTTGTGGGGATAGATTCTGTGTTACTTGTATTTCATTATTTTAAGTTCCTGCTCATTCTGGCCTTTGAAGTCCAGGAGGAGGTCCCATCAGTGAATGACAGCCTGCCCTCTATGACTGTGTATACAGAGATAGCTGTCAATCACTGGTAGCATGCCTCCTAGACATCAAAGCCCAGAATGAGCAGGAATTTAAATGAATCTTGTCATATAAAACTATATATTGGTCTGCTCAGCTCCTCCTGCTCTATAACTTGCTGCCTTCATCTGAGATACCACGGGTTCCCTTTAAAGGGTTTGTGTCATCATGGACAGTGGGGGCATATCGCTAGGCTATGCCCCCACTGTCTTATAGGGGCAGGCCCACCCATGGGACGCGCATTTTTATCGAGAACGGAGCCCTGACAGTGAAGGAGGGCATACTGCACATGCGCAGTCGCCATCCATTCATTTTCTATGGGGCCGGCGAAAATAGCCGAGCTCTGGCTCCGTCGGCCCCATAGAAATGAAAGTCCTCCAGCCACCACCTTGCGAGGCTCTGTTCTCGATATAGGTGCGGGACCCACACCTATAAGACAATGGGGGCGTATCCTAGCAATATGCCCCCATTGTCCATGGTGAGACAACCCCTTTAAGTGTAAAATGTGGGTTTATTTGTAAGTTTCTCAAATGAAATGAAATAAATTGTGTTTTGAATTTTCCTACTGCGATGAAAGTTTGTAAATGTCTCATCCGTCACTATTCTCGTCTTTTCTGCTCTGTCTTTTTGTTTGTCCGATGCTCGGACTTTGTACTCTGGTTTTGAGTGATATTAAATAGTAAATGTGTTTGCTTTATGCCCTGTGTTGGTCTGCCAAGTAGCGTGAGAATCTAAAATTGGAATACAAGCAAAGGTGTCCGTGTTTGCACTACTTTTAACTTTCCCAGAGTTGAGTGGTCACGTTAGTTCATGATTTCTTTTTGGAAGCATGTCTAAAAAATATCAGAGCAATAGATGATAAAAACGTAGATATTACATAGCGTGTATTGTATGCAGGCATTTTTTTGTCGACAAAACCGAACTCTCCAAGTGGTCGCTTTGCCTGAAATTTTTCATTAGGGGCCAAATTAATATAGGACGTATATTATTTTTATCTGTAGTTCTCATTAGGGCTGTGGAGTCTGTAAGACAAAGTTCTGACTCCAACTCCTTCATAAACAGCCATTAATTTAGTATCTAAAATTTACTATAGTAAAATGGTAACATCGGGCTCTTTTTTACCATCATGTAAGTAATCAGCTACTTAGAACTGAAACCATATTTATTAGAATTATTTTCCGTAATATACAATGTAATATACAATGCACTATGCATTTAATAACTGGAAAATACTGTTATACACCTAATAATTGTATGAATTTGTCCTCAGAAAAAGTTAGAAAAGCTTTATATACATGTCCTGCAGAGAATTGCATAGATCAAAATGGGAATAAAAGAAACATGTAAAAAGTGTAGCTGCTGTATTTGGCGCTTGCCTCCACTATGGAAAAATTCATACTTAATTGCTACCTGCAGCTCCGGTCCTGGGCACTGGCTCCCATGTGTCTATCTTCCGGTCCTCGGCTTGTTTACTTCCTGTCCGTTATGGTCATCTGCCCCTCTGCAGCCAATGACGGGATTAGTTGACCAGAGCGGGCTGCTGCCTGTGCCCGCTTCGCTAAGCTAAAAGTCCTGCATGTAAGCTTTTAACTTAGAGAAAGAGGCACAAGCCCACTTCTGTCAGCTAATCCTGGCATAGCACATGATTACAGGGTACTGATGTGCTATGCCAGCATATAGCCAACCTTAGGGGGCACAGGCAGAAACAGCAATGTGTGCTCCTGTCCGTACTCCGTTCTCTGCGGCCCCATTGACACAATAGAGTGCACCGCTGAGAAGTCATGAAGCGATGTGCCAGAATAGTGAATTTAAATTGTGCTTGAAATTAGGGCTTTACGTGGAAATTTCTTTAGTAAAAAGTCAAAATCAATGAATAAATTATCAGAAAAATAATTTTTAGGGCATTTGGGACTTTAAAAAAAAACTTAAAGAAAAGTTCTGCTAGCAGTTCTGAGATGTCTGCTGGCATGACCAGTACTGAGCTTCCTTCTCTGAGGAGGAACTTACTACTGAGCATGTGCAGCATAGTTACAGGCATTGTAAATAAGGGCCTTGGAGCAGCATGAAGATACCTAGTATAAAGCCTCATGCACATGACTGTAGGCCATCTGTGCTGGTATTGCAGACCGAAAACGGCCAGTTCCCAATATATGGGCACTGGTCGTGTGCGCTCTGTATTTACTTGAATGGGTCTGCAAAATGCGGTTTGGAACAGAGGCACTTCTGCAGGATTTTGGTCTGTGCCTCCGCACTGCAAAAAAAAAATTGGACATGACCTATTTTTTGCAGTGTTCCCATTCAAGTGAATAGGTTTGCAAATGGCAGGCACAACAAATGCTGCCCGTGCATTGTGGTCTACAGCTCGGGCACAGGACACTCATATTCAGGGACAGGGTAGAACGCAGGAGAGGTGAGAACTGATTATCTATACCACTAGAACACCCTGCTTATCACTGTGTATAGTATAAGGACAGGAGAGGTGAGAACTGATTATCTATCACCACTAGAACACCCTGCTTATCACTGTTTATAGTATAAGGACAGGAGAGGTGAGAACTGATTATCTATTACCACTAGAACACCCTGCTTATCACTGTTTATAGTATAAGGACAGGAAAGGTGAGAACTGATTATCACCATTAGAACACCCTGCTTATCACTGTGTATAGTATAAGGGACAGGAGAGGTGAGAACGCCTTATCACTGATTTATAATATAAGGCGAGGTCAGAACTGGTGATCTATCACCACTAGAACACCATGGTTATCACTGATTTATAATATATAAGGACAGGTGAGAACAGTTTATCTATTGCCACTAGAACATCCTGCTGATCACTGTAAAGGACAGGAGAGAACGCAGGAGAGGTGAGAACTGATTATCTATCACCCCTGCTTATCACTGATTATAGTATAAGGGACAGGAGAGAACGCAGGAAAGGTGAGAACTGATTATCTATCACCATTAGAACACCCTGCTTATCACTGATTTATAATATAAGGACAGGAGAGGTGAGAACTGATTATCTACTACCACTAGAACATCCTGCGTATCACTGATTATAGTATAAGGACAGAGGAGAACACATGAGAGGTGAGAACTGATTATCTGTCACCATAAGAACATCCTGCTAATCACTGATTATAGTATAAGGGACAGTAGAGAACTGCACCCAAAACTAACTTTGACTCCACAGCCCTGGTTCTAATAGGCTACTACACTTATGCTTTTCTATACCCTTATCCATATGTAAGCTTGCCAAACATATGTGAAATGAAAACACATCTGGACCATAAGAGTCTATGGATGCATAAAAATATACTGGATAGCATGGTGTCTCTGTTCGTAAGCAAGTTCAGTGTGGAGCATAAACAGTAATCCTGGGTATGGATATTAAAGGGGTTGTCCCATGAAAAGTATCATCTAGCCACAGGAAAAGAGACAGATGTCGGATCGGGGGGGATAGAACTGCTGGAACTTACAACAATCCTGAGAGTTCCTGAGTCCCCTTTATGAATGGAGCAGTGGTGCACATTGCTCCACTGTTCCATTAGGACTGACAGTGCTGTCCACGTCAGTCCAGTGAATGGAGTGGAGGACGGACATATACCCTACCATTTTATTCAGATGGGGAACTCGTATGCCTCGTACTCAGGATCCTGTGAATAGGCGATAAGTACTTTTCATGGAATAACCCTTTTAATGAGTGACATAGCTTTCGTGAAGGGGTTGTCTCATTGGAGACTGCCTATTTCCAAATTACAGGATCTGCTGCTAGCACTCCTGGTAAAAATGTGATTTTGCCATGCAAATTGCCTCTAATGATGTCCATATGCTCTGTGTGCTGTCCGAATGTCTACAGCCCTGCAAAAAAAAAAAAAATATATATATATATATATAGAACTTGTCTGCAAAACGGAATAGGACATTTGTATTATACTGTGGGACCTGCGGAAGGGACGATACAGGATGCACATGGCCAGACTGCAAAAACGGATACGGTCGTGTGCCTAAGTCATATTTCATACTTTCTTTTGAGCTTAATACAGAGTTGCCTATAGCAATCAGTCCGACTACAGGGACGGGCGACAATGGTTTCATTTTTATTTTTACTAGTTTGTTTTAGCCCCCAAATATATATGTATATTAAAACACAGCAGACTTCGATAGCTATAAAAAAAATAATAATAAAGTAATCAAATAGTGGTTGTAACTGATTTTGGTTGAGTTTTGCCATGAACACGCGGGCAGATGCATGGAAAGCTGGGCGCAGACAGTCGTATGTCACTCTCCCACTCAGAGAGGCCTTTTCTGTGCGAGCCTATCTAAACTGGATGTGGAGCCAAGGCAAACGGCAGCTATTTTTAGCAGCACTGCAGAGCAGAAACTGGCTGTGGGTCACGTGTGTCAGACTGAATCAAAAGCGAGTATCCCAGCAATATGCAGTAAACAAAAGGTCAGTAAGAGAGAGCCAGCCCCGAAATCAGCCCAGCAAAGCCACACACCACTCTGCCCTCCCAAACCGGAGGGAGAGCGGAGGAAACGGCATCCTTTTAGGATGCAGCATGGACTCCAGGGGGATGCCAGGCGACGTGGGGGCTATGCAGATGTTAACCACTGCTGTACTGCCCTAGCATTCTAGTTCCAGGTGTGCCGCCACATCGCCTTACGTTGTAAACTGTCGACCTCACCGGTTCTGGCAAAATAATAATTGCAAGACCCTATCCTAGTGCTCCAGGGGGAAGCCCTTAAAGGACGAGGTGCAAACAACCAGCGCTGTTGCATCAGTCGTCTTGTGTGGAAAGGGATGCATATTGATTTCACTAGTGGTACTGTACATCAATGCCCCTGTGTCCTATTTATCTGGGATACAAGCACCAGAGACTGTCATGGCGACATGGAAGAGAAATAGAAATGTGTACTTGCGTGAATGCCAACAATGAGCCGCATACATTCAGCAGAAGCACCGGGGAGGCAGCCATTGTCACTTTGTCTTTGCTTCCATGCACTTTTGAAAGTCTTTCTAAAGTTAGAACAAGAGAAGGATAAATATAGGTATTAAATGGTGACAGAGAACCGAAATAAAGCCAGACACCGCTTTCTTCTTCTAGGAGGGGTTGAACATGTAACCGTGAAATCAATACGCAAAGTCCCTCTAGTTGTACAATGTATTACTGCAATGGAACGCAGCTCCCTAGAGCTAGGCATGTCCACCTACACATGAGTGCTAATGCATGGATGGATTAACCAGCGCAGTCTCCAGGTGTTGTTAAACTACAACTCCCAGCATGTCCTGACAACCGCTGAAAAGGTATAGGTTGCAGACCACCATCTTTAACTATGGCAGCATACAATTTCCAATAGTTATACGTTTCACTTGTCTTTATTGGGGCAGATATGAGTGTTTCTCATCAGCTCATAAAATTGTACTGTCTGTGACTACCTACCACATTGAAAGCCCCTCAGACATATTACATATCACAGTTGCTTTTGTCATCTAGAAATGCAGCAGTTTTGTGCTGGAAACATTGGAGCTGCCAGTGTGTAGGTCCCATACCACAGTTCAGTAAACTGTACATATATTGAACTCTAAAACCCTCTGCAGGTCACCCCCCGGGACAAGAAGGGGGTCACTTATTAAGGGCTTGGGACTATTTTAGTTGTAAAAATAGTCGCAAGTCCTTTTTTTTTAACTGGCGGTAGTTTTACACTGTGTTCAGCATCTGGGCGGGACAGGTTCAGAGTCCTGTTGGGAGCTAGAGCCCCGGCGTAAATGTTGGCAAAAAACGACTCCAGTTGGGGCAGTTTTTGTCTCCAGGTGCATGAGCTGCGTTAGATTCACTCAATTTATGACTAGGCGCACGTTTTGTCATAAATTAACCGAATCTAAAGGCAGCACAGCCGGTAAAGTGTAAGATCGTGGAAAAAAGTTGATCTTGGTAAATCACCCTCATATCGTGGACACGTAAACTCTAAGTAGATGTTTCCTACCTAAAGCCAAGGCTCCAGTGCAGGCATGGCCAACCTGCGGCTCTCCAGATGTTGTAAAACTACAACTCCCACCATGCCTTGCTGTAGGCTAATAGCTGTAGTAAGTCTGGGCATGCTGGGAGTTGTAGTTTTGCAACAGCTGGAGAGCCTCAGGTTGGCCACCCCTGCTCCAGTGCAACAGCTAATGTCTCCCTGCTTCAGTTTGAGCTGCAGTTTAACCTAATATCCCAGCTACCTTCCTCTTTGGGTCTAAGTCATAGAGGTTAGGGAACAGAGATGCAAGTTCAAGGTATACGACAGTTTAAAAATCTAATGAGTAAGATTCTTGTTCTTGTGTCTGTGTGGGATCAGATCCTCTATAAAAATTAGTCCTTTGTCATTTGTCCTTTGTTCACCTTGGGGTGAAATGAATATATATATATATATATATATATATATATATATATATATATATATATATTATTTTTTTGAATACACAGTATTTAAAAGAGCTGGCTTATCTCAGACATTGATGGCATATATCCTAGGTTCAAAACTGCATAGAGTTTATTTGTTGTCCCAGTCTACTGACAGGGAGTGTAGACTGTGAGCTTCATTGGGGAGAGCATTGTTATGGGAGTTATGAAAATAGTGAGCACACTCAACTTTTCTTGGAAGTCCCATAGTGGTCAGTGGAGGGTGGCCTCATTTACGTGTTATGGTCTCCTTCACCTCTGAGAGGAGATGGGAGCGGGTCCCAGAGGTGGCATCTGTACTTACCTGACTTTGATGTCATATCCTATTGATATGCCATCAATGTCTGATATGGGAAAACCCATTTGAAGGAGTTTTCCAGAACCCAGCAAGCCACCTTAGTTAATCGTATCTTGCTTGCCAAAGCAATTTTCCAGTATATTTAATTCCTCGAAGTTGCTTGGATGGTGTTAGGTGACACTCCTATTCGGAAAATCCTACATCATACGATGTCATGACTATTAGCAGGTTTTCAGTCTGGTCTGTGGATGGAAACCTCATTTTTGCAGCCCAGGAAGAAGGGAGGTGCTATAGATGGGGCCAGAACTATTCGTCTCCCTGACTCGTGCAAACTCCTGAAGCCACCATATCTCCACATGCACCAGGGAGTCAATTAGTTCTGGACCTGTAGCCCCTTCATAGGCTGGGAAAATTACATTCCTGTCCATAGACCCGACTGAAATCCTGGTAAAGGACATAATGTCGGCAGATTGTGAAGAGACCAGGTTCCACAGCAGCCGATCCATTCAACTTTCAAGACTGTAAGTAAATTGGAAAAACTTCTGCATGCAGGAAATAACTTAACTTACAGAAGTTATGCCATGAGTGATGTAAATAGTGGTTTAACAGACTTATTTTAAAAAACAAACTAATGAAACTAGCCTGGACAAAAATGGTACCCCTAGAAAAAGGTGTGTCCTATAATTGACATCACAGTTGTCTTCAAACTTTAATCAGTCGGTCTGCTATTTAGAGGGTGAAAAGTAGCCACTTTGCTATATGCTTTCATGGTGTACCTCACTGAACATGGACCAAAGAAAGCCAAGGAGAGAGTTCTCTCAGGAGATTAGAAAGAAAATAGATAATAGACAAACATGTTAAAAGTAAAGGCTATTAGACCATCTCCAAACAGCTTGATATTCCTGTGGCACATATCTTCAGTTTAAGGTCTGTAGCCAACCTCCGTGGACATGACCACAAGAGGAAAATTGATGACAAATTGAAGAGACTGATAATATGAATGCTAACCAAAGAGCCCAGAACAACTTCAAAAGAGATTAGAGGTGAACTCTAAGGTCAGTGTACATCATTGTCAGATTGCACCATCCATAACTGCCTTAGCCAAAATGGACTTAATGGAAGACGACCAAAAGCAAATCATAAAAAAGTGATACTGGAATTTGCCAAAATGCATATTGACAAGCCACAAAGCTTCTGGCAGAATCTCCAATGGACAGATGAGACAAAACTGGAATTTTGGGGGCAATTCACATCAGCTCTATGTTCACAGACGCAAAAATGAACCATACAAAGAAAAGAACATTGTACCTACTGTGTAACATGGAGGAGGTTCCGTTATGTTTTGGGGCTGCTTTGCTGCATCTGGCACAGGGTTTCTTGAAGCTGTGCAGGCTACAATGAAATCTCAAGACTATCAAAGCACTCTGGAGCAAAATGTGCTGTCCAGTGTCCGAAAGCGTGGTCTCGGTCACAGGTCATGGGTCCTTCAACAGGATAATAACCCAAACACACACAGCTAACAACATCCAAGAATGGGTAAGAGCAAAGCATTGGGCTATTCTGAAGAGGCCTTCTATGAGTCCTGATCTATATCCTATTAACCATCTGTGGAAGGAGCTGAAACATGCAGTCTGGAGAATGCGCCCTTCAATCCTGAGACAGCTGAAGCAGTTTGCTCACGAGGAGCGGGCCATAATACCTGTGGACAGGTGCAGAAGTCTCATTGAGAGTTACAGAAATCGCTTGATTGCAGTAGTTGCCTCAAAAGGTTGTGCAGCAAAATATTAAGTTAAAAGTACTATAATTTCTGATTTTCAGTAAATTTTTATCTATTACTCTTGTCAGTTTCGAGTTATTTCAGTGACCATTGTGGGTTTTTCTTTCTTTAATGGAAAGGTGCCAATTTTGTCCACTTGCGTATATATAAGCCTTGATATCGAATGTACCCTCAAAAGCCTGTCATTTCGTGTTAGTGTTTAGGTATTGAACGTGCAGAGTTTTCCACTGTGCTCTTGGCCTTTGGAACATTGTGTGTTTTTTAGGTTCTTTCATCTTGTGTGAATTTTACAACTTTTTTTGTCATTATATGGTGTATTTTGGTAACTTTGTAATGAACTAGCTGATCCTTCCATGCAGTTTCTACAAGTGTTGTGGGTAGAACTCTGTTCCTCCTAGAAAGGATCTGGGTTTGTTTACTTGGTAGGAGTAGTTTCCTTTCTTCATACTCTGGATTATAATGTGGGTTATTAGAGGTCCTGTTACAGACACAGTTCTGCAAGCATGGACTTCACTGTGTTTCCTGAAGAGATGCAAATCACATTGGCAGGAGCCCTGTGCAGATCATTACAGTGTTAGAGAGGGTGCCCACGGCTGGAGAGGAAGCGAGAACCGAACCGTTAAGTATGTTACTTTCAAGTATGAGCCTCTAATTCTTATCCAGTCCTTATTGTACTGTCCATATGTATGAATATTCATGCCATAACAAGTTGGGATCTCAAGGACTGCAGCTTTGTGTTTTTTGCTAATGCTTACATGAACATACGGCACAGTCAGTGAATGTGCGGCGTAAATTGGCTTCAGTAGACTGTTGTATGAAGTTTTGTATGTATACATTACAGGGCTAAAATTGTGCAGCGTTGCATCAATCAAAAGTATATTAGAAAGGTTCAGCAAGTCCTGAAAAAGATTTTGTGACAATGACTTGATATATCCTAGATTTCTGATCACTTGGGTTTTTCTGGGACCTCTACTGATCCCAAGATAGAGAGTGCCTGGGACCCCATTTCCTGCGGTGAGGTGGATGTTGTAGTGAATAGGAGATTCAGAAATCACCAAGGGAGCTCTGTCAGCTATGAATGATGGACAAGGTACCCCTGTTCTCAGGATTGGTGGTGTCCCAGCAGTTAAAGAAGAACTCACACAGAAAATTTTATTCTCTGACCTGTTAGAAAGGTGCATGATATAATCTGTAGTGAATGTTATTTTCTTATCAGAGGCTGAAATTGAGAGTTTCCACTCTCTTCTTATTGTCCCTGACCTCCAACTGACCCAGGACAGCAAGCCAGTCATTTCTCTATTCATTCCTATGAGACTGAAAGTGAGGCTCCCATAGCAATGCATAGAAAATTAGACTTCCTGTCCACACATAAGGTGCTGTGTGAGTTGGTGGGTCTAATTCCTAGTCACATGATACAGATAAGAAACTTCAGGATGATATAACTCAAAAATTCAGCTACTGGTAAGAAAATGAAATGCACTACAGATTACATCATGTACATTTCTAGCAGGACATGGAATACATTTTTTTGCGGGAGTTCTTATTTAAGACTCCAACTTATGACACATTAATGACCCACTTGATAATCCGTAAATACAGTGCCTTGCGAAAGTATTCGGCCCCATGGAACTTTTCAACCTTTTGCCACATTTCAGGCTTCAAACAAAAAGATAGAACATGTTAAATTTTTGGTGAAGAATCAACAACAAGTGGGTCACAATTGTGAAGTGGAACGAAATTTATTGGATCATTTAAACTTTTTTGTAATAATAAAACTGAAAAGTGGGGCGTGCAAAATTATTCGGCATTAATACTTTGTTGCGCCACCTTTTGCTGCGATTACAGCTGCAAGTCACTTGGGGTATGTCTCTATCAGTTTTGCACATCTAGAGACTGAAATTCTTGCCCATTCTTCCTTGCAAAACAGCTGGAGCTCTTTGAGGTTGGATGGAGAGCGTTTGTGAACAGCAGTTTTCAGCTCTTTCCACATATTCTCAATTGGATTCAGGTCTGGACTTTGACTTGGCCATTCTAAGACCTGGATACGTTAATTTTTGAACCATTCCATTGTAGATTTTGCTTTATGTTTGGGATCATTGTCTTGTTGGAAGATAAATCTCCGTCCTAGTCTCAGGTCTTTTGCAGACTCCAACAGGTTTTCATCCAGAATGGTCCTGTATTTGGCTCCATCCATCTTCCCATCAATTTTAACCATCTTCCCTGTCCCTGCTAATGAAAAACAGGCCCAAACCATGATGCTGCCACCACCATGTTTGACAGTGGGGATGGTGTGTTCAGGGTGATGAGCTCTGTTGCTTTTATGCCAAACATATTGTTTTGCATTGTTTCCAAAAAGTTGGATTTTGGTTTCATCTGACCAGAGCACCTTCTTCCACGTGTTTGGTGTGTCTCCCAGGTGGCTTGTGGCAAACTGTAAATGAGACCTTTTATGGATATCTTTGAGAAATGTCTTTCTTCTTGCCACTCTTCCATAAAGGCCAGATTTGTGAAGTGTTTGACTGATTGTTGTCCTATGGACAGACTCTCCCACCTCAGCTGTAGATCTCTGCAGTTCATCCAGAGTGATCATGGGCCTCTTGGCTGCATCTCTGATCAGTCGTCTCCTTGTTTGAGATGAAAGTTTAGAGGGACGGCCGGGTCTTGGTAGATTTGCAGTGGTCTGATACTCCTTCCATTTCAATATGATCGCTTGCACAGTGCTCCTTGGGATGTTTAAAGCTTGGGAAATCTTTTGGTATCCAAATCCGGCTTTAAACTTCTCCACAACAGTATCATGGACCTGCCTGGTGTGTTCCTTGGTCTTCATGATGCAGAACCCTGAGACTATCACAGAACAGGTGCATTTATACGGAGACTTGATTACACACAGGTGGATTCTATTTATCTTCATCAGTCATTTAGGACAACATTGGATCATTCAGAGATCCTCAATGAACTTCTGGAGTGAGTTTTCTGAACTGAAAGTAAATGGGCCGAATAATTTTGAACGCCCCACTTTTCAGTTTTATTAAACTTTATTAAAAAAGTTTAAATGATCCAATAAATTTCGTTCCACTTCACAATTGTGACCCACTTGTTGATTCTTCACCAAAAATTTTAAATGTTTTGTTTGAAGCCTGAAATGTGGCAAAAGGGCCAAATACTTTTGCAAGGCACTGTATCTACTTTGCAGTATCTGTGTGTTATATAGTGGTTCAGAAGTGGTGCAAAAGGGGAGCTTGGATTTCCTTTGGAAATGAAAAAGCTCCTGTCTTTTTTCTCTCTGTGTGTATACCAAACGAGCAAAATATAGAGATTCATTTCAAATTTGTCGGATAACCTAAAAATAAGCCTTTTGGCATACTGAAGTACTATTATCTCCTAGGTTGAAAAGTTTTACAGTTACAGAGTATAGTAGTGGATAGCCACCTTAGGGTGCTGCCACAAGTTCAGTTTCCTTGATGCAGTTTTTTGAAGCCAACACCAGGAGTCGATTGGAAAAAGAACCCATATCTGCCCTTAATACTTTCTCTTCTATTATGGTCCACTCCAGATTTTGGCTTCAAAAACCAACTGCCATCACCAGTTTCCACCAGAAACCATACCTGCGTTTCTGGTGGAAAACACACAGCAAGACTGAATTATATTAATTACAAAGTAGTTACATTAAGGTGGTCTGCTGTGTGTTTTCCCTTTGATAGCATAAAAATCACCATAAACGCAGGTATATTGTTGCAAAAACCACATGCCCAAAACACAGCAGAGCCGCAACGTGTGGCAGCACCATTTTCAGATGCCTGTTAGTCTTTTGATTATGCACGGCAGCCAATCTGAACAGGAAAAGCTGGAGTATGGGGGAAAGGGAGAGCCTGAACCAATATAGGGGACATGATTTTAGACTGTTTCAGACACTATTGGAAAATATACAGTTTTATACGCGTTTCTAAGCTTGTTACTCCTTACCAACCCAAGGGGCTTGGCTTCTGGGAGAAAGGGGTGTGGTTTACTGAGAAAGGGGCTTGGACCACCATGGGCAAAAAGTAGAAGTAAAACTATGGCAACTTATAGGTGGCATAAGCTTAGAGTAGGCAGTGTTTTTGGTGCACAATTTTTTTTTATTTTTTTTTTTCTGGAGCACAGACATTGTTTTGTGTACGGACAGAACTGTAGCAGAAATCTGACGCAGGATTTAAGATACTTCAAATTTTTATAAATTCATGGGCCAGAATATTAAATGTGTCTAATATTAAATAAGTAATTCATATTGACAACCTATCCTAAGGATAGTTCATCAGCTTCAGATCGACGGGGATTCCACTCCCGGCACCCCTACCGATCAGCTGTTTGAAGGTGTAGCTATGTTCATGCGAGTGCTGCTTCCTCTTCAAAATTACAACCGATTGTCCCAATCACTTGAATGGGATGGGGCAGCATATTTTTTTGTCACCTTGCCTCCCAAAAAAACAGTACCCCAAAATGGTACCAATAAAAAGCATCACCTTATCCCGCAAAAAAGAGCCCTCATTCAAGAACACAGCCAGAAAATTAAAAAAAAAAATATATATATATATATATATATATATATATATATATATATATATATAGCTCTAAGAGAGTGGCAACACAAAAACATGATTTTTTTTTTTATTGTGTAAAACTTAAAAAAAATAGACATATTTGGTATCACCACATCTATAATGACGGCTCTATAAAAAAAAAATCACATGATCTAAAAATAAGTGATGCCAAAACAGCTTTTTATTTTGTCACCTCACCTCCCAATATTAAGTCATCAATAAATCTTATGTACCCGAAAATGGTATCTTTAAAAAGTACAGTCTATCCTGCAACAAACAAGCCCTCAGACATCTACGTTGGCAGAAAAATAAAAATGTTATATTTTGCATCGCGATATACTAACATCCATAACAGTTTTTTTTTTTTTTAAAAAAGGGATTTTATTATGCAAAATTTGTAAAACATGAAGAAAAATATTAATTTGGTATCGCTATAATTGTATCAAACTGCAGAATAGTTATATCATGTATACCACATGATGAACCTCATAGAAATAGACAATTTCAATTTTTGCCTACCTCCCCTCCCAAAAAATGAGATAATCAGAAAGCTAAATGTACCCCAAAATGGTGCCAATATAAACTACCGCTTGTCCAGCAAAAAATAAACCCTCGCACAGCAAAGTAAAAAAAAAATAAAAACATAAAAAACGTATAGCCTTTATAAACCACTTCAGCAAATCCCATATTAGGAAATCCAGATGCTGCTCCTTCCCTTCTGATACCTGACATATCCCCAAACAGCAGTTTATGACCACAAATGGGATGTTATTGTATTCAGGAGAAAATGGTAAGCAAATTACGAGGTGATATTCTCCTATTATCCCTTGTAAAAACTGAAGTTTTGTTGAAAAAAAAAGTAATCTTTTATTTTCGCAGCCAAGTGTTATAAATTCTATGGAATGCCTGTTGGATCAAGTGCTCGCTACACCCCTTAAAATTCCTTGTGTGGTGTAGTTTCCAAAATGTGGTCACTTTTGGGGGGGGTTTGCAGTGCAGAGGTACCTCAGAGTATCTTCAAATGGTGCCAAAAAAACATTCCTGGAAAACCTGCTCTTCAAAAACAAAATGGCGCTCCTTGCATTCTGAGCACTGTCCTGTGCCCATACAGCAGTTTATGATTATATGTGGGGTATTTTTGTAAACTGCAGAATCAGGGTAATAAATACTGAGGTTTGTTTTGTTGTTAACCCTTGATTTGTAACTGGAAAAAATAGATTAAAATTTCACCTCCATTTTGCTTTAATTTTTGTGGAATACCTAAAATCAGTTTTGAATAGTTTGAGGGGTGTCGTTTCTAAAATGGGGTGATTTATGGATGGTGTTTTATTATGTCAGTTCCTCAAAGTGACTTCAAAACTGAAATGGTCTACAAATAAAAATTTAAAATGTAAAAAATTGCTTCTAAAATTCTAAACCTTCTAACATCCTAAAGAAAAAATCTGTAACGTTACAAAAATGATGCCAACCTAAAGTAGACATATGGTGAATGTTAATAACTATTTTATGAGGTGTTCTATCTGTCTTAAAAGCAGAGAAATTTAAATTTAGAAAATGTTGTCATTTTTTATATATATATATTTTTTTAATAAATAAAAGTAAAACTTATTGACTCAAACTATTAATTTACCATTAACATGACGTACAATGTGTCACAAAATACAATATCAAAAACATTCAAAAGTTATTACCACCTAAAGTGACACATGTCAGATTTGCTAAATTGGGCTAGGTCAGGAAAAGAGTAAACGGCCTGGTCTGGAAGGGGTTAATAAAAAAGCACAGCTGCAATTCTGCTTTAACTTCCAGGACTTAGTGCTATGCGAATTATTTAATGTCTAAGATACGGTTATAATGCTGTTTTATTTGTTAAAGTGAGTATAATTTTTGATCTTTCTCCTTTTCATTTGTGGATGGAAACTATAAAGTGTTACTTGTTCTTCATGTCATACAAATAGTTGTGTGAAGTCTATATTTATAGTCGGAGTTCTAATAAACAGTTTATAACTACAGCCCCCATTCTCCAGTTCAGTTTTTGTCTCCATTTAGTAGATTACTATGTTATATGACTCTGTTGCCACCTACTGGTGTGTTTTGGTAATAGGTTTCGTGGGCAATTTTATAACTTTTTTTTTCCCTATGTAATCCCCCTCCATTCAGATCCCCTAATAGCAGTATATAGATCTCTTCTTCCACTACAAAGACCACCTGACAGAATGCTGGCATAGATCCAAAGTACCAAATGGTACCTTATAGAGCCACTATTTGTACATGCAGCAATTTTCTTCTTGGATATTAAATATTAGGGACATTGTAAGTAGAGTACAGTGGTCAATAAAGGGGTACCCTTAGGTGATAATGGTAAAGTGAGGGTTACTGTCTATCATGCGTGTCCTAATTTGCATAATAAAGGGGAATTTGCACGTTACATAGTTTATAAAGCTGAGATAAGACATCCATCCATCTAGTTCATCCTGTTATCCTGCAAGTTGATCCAGAGGAAGGCAAAAAATACTTCCTGTAAGGTAGAAGCCAATTTTCCTCACTTTAGGAGAAAAAAAATTCCTTCACGACTCCAATCAGGCAATCAGAATTACTCCCTGAATCAACGACCCATCTCTAGTAACTATAACCTATAATATTATTACCCTCCAGAAATACATCCAGGCCCCTCTTGAACTCTTTTACTGAACTTACCATCACAACCTCCTTAGGCAGAGAGTTCCATAGTCTCACTGCTCTTACCGTAAAGAATCCTCTTCTATGTTTGTGTACAAACCTTCTTTCCTCCAGACGCAGAGGATGTCCCCTCGTCACAGTCACAGTCCTGGGGATAAATAGATGATGGGAGAGATCTCTGTACTGACCCCTGATATATTTATACATAGTTATTAGATCTCCCCTTAGTGAATAACCCTAATTTTGATAAGCTTTCTGAGGACTGTAGTCCACCCATTCCAATTATTACTTTAGTTGCCCTCCTCTGAACCCTTGTACAGTGTAAAACAGTCCAGTTCTGCTCCTGGCATGCTCCACCAATATTGTATAGGTTCATTTACCAGCTTCTTTTCTTAGTTTGTAGGAGGGTCCCCTTGCTTGACTACCAGCTTCTAACCTCTGGTGAACCCTGTACAAGCTGTGATCTAGGATCTGCTCATTCATATATTGTCATTGTGCTTCCTTTTGGTCAACAAGATGAAAAAAATGAATGGATAATCAGCACTGCTTGGGTGAGAACTTGCCGGTCTTGTAGGAGGCACTTCATTCATGCTGAATATCCAAGAATAGAAGCAGACCTTAGTGGTCTGTTCACATTGAGCACTGCAGATCCTGCAGGAGATGGGTTGAATCTCAATAGTCAATCCAAAAAATAGCAAAAACACTTGAGCAGTGCAGTTTTGCCATGCATAAAGATTTGGCTTATACAAAAGCAAGGCAAAGTATTGCAATGAGGGGGAACTAAACAATATTATGCATGGTGCTTCATACAAAGCATTGGAGTGTGACCAGGATACCTGAAGAAGAGCTGTGGGAATAATCTTGTCATGGACATGACCGTTCTAAAGGCCTCTGTGGCTAGCATGGCCTTCTAGGGTTAAAGAAAAATGGTGCATCTGATAGAAATGAGGAGAGGCTAGGCTAGTTCTTTTAGAAGGTTGTTGGTCCATTGGTGGTCATATAACTGTCAAGTAACTTCATACAGATATGTAACCCAAAATGAAGGATATCATGTAGGCCGCTTTCTCACTTGTATATGTTGATTTATTTTGCATCAGTACTTGTAAGGATTGGTCATTGATTCCAAAAGAAAAAGTCCTGGTGGGCCTGTCCACTTACGATGTCATGAGGCTGGCTGCCCCCAAAAACTATTCAGTAGTTGGCAATCCAGACCTGGGCCCATAAACATATACGCTTTATGACATCACCAGTACTGTGTCTCATCTGTCCAGACATTACATTAGCTGTATAGTGTATATAATTGTATATATAGGATGTTATGCACTTCTGTTAGATCCACCTACAATGTGAGGTCACTTTATTTTTTCAGGGTAACTTTCAATTCCTCTACCTCTGCCAGGAATGGATTCAAAATATAAAAGACGAGCAAATCTTCCCATTAGAGATTTCTCTGTATTTGTTCCACTACTGGTTTTGGCCTACAAATGCTGGTGAAAAGTATGCAAGCATGGATGTGGCCTTACTCAACTTTTAGGGTCCAAGCTATGGTTTTTGTTTTTGTTTTTTTCCCCTTAGAGTAGCTAAAAACCTGCATGAAAAAAAACACAGAGACCATGCTGAAATTTGGAAAAAAAAACAAATCCAAGGGACAAAACATACAAGGAAACTGGCTGCATTTTTAATAAAAAAAAGACATAGGGCAACATTTATCAAAACTGGTGTAAAGGAAAACTGGCTTAATTGGCCATAAGAACAAATCAAATTCCACCTTTTTTTTTTCCAAAGGAGCTCTGAAAAATAAAAGATGGAATCTGATTGGTTGCTGTGGACAACTAAGCCCGTTTTCCTTTAGACCAATTTTGCTAAGTCTCCCTCAGCATGTTCTAACTTTGCGCCGTCCCCCCACCCCCATTCTTTGAAATGAATGGGTTTGAGAGAAAAACAAACTGCACATGGATGCCATCCGTGTGTGGTCTGTGTTCACTATCCGAAACATGGACAACTTTGCCATTGGCCCTTTGGAGGAGGTCTTATAGGGGTCGTCTCTTCTGACTTGCCCTGCAGCGCTGGAGCTCCCCACTTCTTGGATGTGCTGCGCGCAGAAACCTCGATTGTGAATGTCAGTACAGGCAAGTGGCGCTGTGATGACATCATCTTTCCGCTTGCCTGTATGAGCATGCTCCCAGTGTTGCTAATAGTAGCATCAGTTTTTTTTTTTAAATCAGATTATTTTTATTGTTTTCACAACAAAAAAGAAAAACAACGAATAAAGCATGAAAAACAAAGCCATAAGTAATCCAGACAATATGCATGCGAGACAGTAGAATGAGTATACATTAGTATGATATTGTACATACACATTTCTTTATGGCAAACAAGTGCTTATCCTGTCTCAAGTTCTTGCACCCCTTCCCCCCCCCCTTCCCGTCCCCGAACTAACCCCCCTCCACCCCCCTTCTCCGTGTAGCCGCCATTCACCAAACCTTAGAGTCCCTTTACACTCCTAGACCACTAAGTAGGATGCGCGTCCAAATATTAGTCAAACGTTGAGATTGCTTCCCAGGACCAGCCATCCATCCTCCATACTGCTGGACCAGTTTTTTGACCGTACCTCTCTTCACATGCACTCCACTCTCCATCGCTATCATATGATTAACCATTTGGATCCATTCAACCCCAGCTGGTGAGACTGTCTCAATCCAATGTTTCGCTATTACCTTCCGAGCAACATACAACAATCTAGCGATCGTCAACTTAAAAATAGCTGTAGTTGGAAGTTCTTCCACATACCCCAACACCCCTATCAAAGGTTCCTGTGGCAACTTAATCGCAAAGATTTCATCAATTGTTACATATACTTCTTCCCAATACTGTTTTAATAGTAGCATCAGTTTACATGCTGTGCAGGTCTGTTGAGACTCCCAGACTACCTCACGTGCTCTCCCATTGAAAGCAATCAAGGTGCATTATTGCACCCCTACCAATATCTGCAACTACTGGAGAGCTGCAAAGGTCCTAGAGCTCACCTGAGCTCCAAACTGTCAGCTTTACTTACAAGGGAAAAAGAATGTGACGCACAGCCATTTACTTCATTAGAGTTTTCCAGCTAGTAGCACTGGTATGTGATTTGGGTAATTGGTAGGGTATGATATAACTGATGTACTGGCAAGCGGGTGTCACTGCTCCTCCCTGGGAATTTCTGTGCAGTGTATGTAGGATGTCCACAGCACATACCTATTGACACTACTAGTTGTCAGCACTCCTGTTTCAAAAGTATTCATAGCAGAATGGTGTCAGGGAGAGGAAGGAAACACGTTGGCTAGCTGTAGGCAACGTGCCGTAAGTTAATCATATACTGACACATAGATATGTTGGCACCACCACAGTGGCGGGATGTTACACTGAATGGGATTTCATGAAGTATTATTTACACAGAACAATTGAAAACTGCAGTTTTTAGGGCTCAATTTTTTTTTTTGTTTTTGCTGATCATACTTTTTTTTTTTTTTGCCCAATTTTCCTGTTACTTACCTATAGACATAGTTCTACATAGGTATATGACATACTTCTAACACTGTCTTTCATGTATTCTTGCCAAGAACTACCACGCCATTACCACCTTGTGTGAATTTTTCCTTATCTCAGCAGTTTTGCCCATCAGAATCGGCAACCAGCTTGTCGGTAATAGTCGACCAAAATATTAAAATCTGATACATTTTAAAGGAGTTTTTCGGGAATAGCTCCTTTGAAAACATTCTCACTTACCTGCTCCCCATCACTTTGGTCCTACATGCTGCTCCTATTCCTCCATCTTCTGGTCCCAAGTTTGTTTTCTCTTGGCTAGGGCATGGACATGGCCACGTGCACTGTTGCAGCCCATGACTGGCTTCAGAGGTGACATGTAATTAATATTCCCGGAAAACCTCTTCAAGAGGTTTTGCAATAGATGGATATTGTTGACACATCCTTGAGATAGGTCATCAATATCCGATCACGGGGATCCGACACCCGATACCACCACAGTTGGCGCTTGTGTGAGCTCTGGTTCCTCTTTAAAATTACTTGTGCATCTTCTTATTCGCTGCGCCCGTGCAGTGTACAGTAATTACAACTGCTCGGTTGGGATTTTCCGTATTACTGTGGTCTTTAAAAGATATGCTCCTCACATACATCTTCCACACACTTTTTTTTTTTCTCTCCTGGCCTGTTTTCACCTTGTAAACCAATCACACTGTTTTTTTTCCATCCGATATGGAGCACTTCCTGTTGCTGTATCCCACCAAACCCATGATGCACTTCTCCTTCTCTGCAACATATCGGGCACCGCCCCTAACAATACCAAAGTAGTTTATAGCTCATCCCACCCAGCTAGTTACAGACTCTCCCCTATCCAACTGCTCTTGTTGTTTTGACACACTGATGGACATAACACTGTGGGAAATAAGAAATCGACATAAACATGGTCATGTGACCACAGCCCTGAAATTAGGAGTAATATAGGTAAAAGAAATATATTACAAAATTACAGCTACTTCATAAATGAAGATAAAAAAAGATACTGATGCAGAGTGAAAACCTGTTTATGAAAGCAGCTCCTGTAGATGCTCTAATATTGCACTGCTGTTTTAATTCTCCTTGTAGCTTTTTGAAGATAAATTATTTTAATAATAATAAAACAGTAGTACAAAAAAAAACCCTAAGTGTTCTAGTCCAAAACTAGCCTTAAAGGGTTTCTGTCACCAGAAATAACCCTATTAAACCAAGTGTCATTTGCAATGAGCAAATGACACTTGATTCCAGTAATGTTACTATTATACTTCTCAGTAACGGCGTTTTGCTAAAAATAGCGATTTTATAATATGCTAATGACCTCCCCTAGGTGCAGTAGGCGTGAACCTGCACCTAGGAGAGGCCATAATAACGCCTCTTACCACGCCCCCGGTCGCGCTGATTGACAGGGCCGGGCAGCCAGCTCTTTCGGCTCCCGGCCCTGTACGAGCCCGAAATCCCGCGCCTGCGCAGTAATGAAGCCGGGACCCGGGCGGGCGCCGGCTCTCAATGCGCGCTGATCCCGCGCCTGCGCATTGCGATCAGCGCGCATTGAGAGCCGGCGCCCGCCCGGGTCCCGGCTTCATTACTGCGGCAGGCGCGGGATTTCGGGTTCGTACAGGGCCGGGAGCCGAAAGAGCTGGCTGCCCGGCCCTGTCAATCAGCGCGACCGGGGGCGTGGTAAGAGGCGTTATTATGGCCTCTCCTAGGTGCAGGTTCACGCCTACTGCACCTAGGGGAGGTCATTAGCATATTATAAAATCGCTATTTTTAGCAAAACGCCGTTACTGAGAAGTATAATAGTAACATTACTGGAATCAAGTGTCATTTGCTCATTGCAAATGACACTTGGTTTAATAGGGTTATTTCTGGTGACAGAAACCCTTTAAGTTGTGTTCTAGTCCAAAACTAGCCTTAAGTTGTGTTCTAGTCCAAAACTAGCCTTAAGTTGTGTTCTAGTCCAAAACAAGCCTTAAGTTGTGTTCTAGTCCAAAACTAGCCTTAAGTTGTGTTCTATCAAACTGCCTTAAGTGTTCTAGTCAAAACTAGCCTTAAGTTGTGTTCTAGTCCAAAACTAGCCTTAAGTTGTGTTCTAGTCCAAAACTAGCCTTAAGTTGTGTTCTATCTAGTCCAAACTAGCCTTAAGTTGTGTTCTAGTCCAAAACTAGCCTTAAGTTGTGTTCTAGTCCAAAACTAGCCTTAAGTTGTGTTCTAGTCCAAAACTAGCCTTAAGTTGTGTTCTAGTCCAAAACTAGCCTTAAGTTGTGTTCTAGTCCAAAACTAGCCTTAAGTTGTGTTCTAGTCCAAAACTAGCCTTAAGTTGTGTTCTAGTCCAAAACTAGCCTTAAAGGATTATTCTCATTTTAGACAATGGGGGCATATCGCTAGGATATGCCCCCATTGTCTTATAGGTGCGGGTCCCACCGCTGGGACCCGCACCTATATCGAGAACGGAGCCCCCGAAGTGAATGAGGGCGCACTGCGCATGCGCAGCCGCCCTCCATTCATTTCTATGGGGCCGCCGAAAATTCCGTCGGCTCCATAGAAATGAATGGGAGCCGACCGCGCATGCACGGCCCGGCTCCCATTCATTCCTATGAGCGGCGCGGGGAGCTGCGCCTGGTGGTGGCCGGACCCCCGGAAACCTGGGGTCCTCCAGGCGCAGCGCTCCCCGCTCCGTTCTGGCTATAGGTGCGGGTCCCAGCGGTGGGACCCGCACCTATAAGACAAAGGGGGCATATCCTAGCGATATGCCCCCATTGTCTAAGATGAGAATACCCCTTTAAGTTGTGTTCTAGTCCAAAACTAGCCTTAAGTTGTGTTCTAGTCCAAAACTAGCCTTAAGTTGTGTTCTAGTCCAAAACTAGTCCTAAGTTGTGTTATAGACCAAAACTAGTCCTAAGTTGTGTTGTAGACCAGTGGCCCCCAACCTTTTTTGCACAAAGGCCCGGTTTCTCGCTAGACAATTTCCCCAGGGCCCGGGGGGTTTTGGATGGGGGGGGGGCGCTGCGGTTGTTGGGAGGGCGGAGCATAGTGCCCCCACACAGTAGTTATTCCCCATTAGTGCCCCCACACAGTAGTTATTCCCCATTAGTGCCCCCACACAGTAGTTATACCAGCATAGTGCCCCCACACAGTAGTTATACCGGCATAGTGCCCCCACACAGTAGTTATAGTAGCATAGTGCCCCCACACAGTAGTTATAGTAGCATAGTGCCCCCACACAGTAGTTATAGTAGCATAGTGCCCCACACAGTAGTTATAGTAGCATAGTGCCCCCCACACAGTAGTAGTTATAGTAGCATAGTGCCCCCACACAGTAGTTATAGTAGCATAGTGCCCCCACACACAGTAGTAGTATAGTAGCATATAGTGCCCCCACACAGTAGTTTATAGTAGCATAGTGCCCCCACACAGTAGTTATATAGTAGTATAGTGCCCCCCCACACAGTAGTTATAGTAGTATAGTGCCCCCACACAGTAGTTATAGTAGCATAGTGCCCCCACACAGTAGTTATAGTAGCATAGTGCCCCCACACAGTAGTTATAGTAGCATAGTGCCCCCACACAGTAGTTATATAGTAGCATAGTGCCCCCCACACAGTAGTTATAGTAGCATAGTGCCCCCACACACAGTAGTTATAGTAGCATAGTGCCCCCCACACAGTAGTTATAGTAGCATAGTGCATAGTGCCCCCCACACAGTAGTTATAGTAGCATAGTGCCCCCCACACAGTAGTTATAGGCCCAGTATATAGTGCCCCCCACACAGTAGTTATAGTAGCATAGTGCCCCCCACACAGTAGTTATAGGAGCATAGTGCCCCCCACAGTTAGGGCATAGTGCCCCCACAGTAGTTATAGGAGCATAGTGCCCCCCCACACAGTAGTTATAGTAGCATAGTGCCCCCCACACACAGTAGTTATAGCAGCATAGTGCCCCCCCACACAGTAGTTATAGTAGCATAGTGCCCCCACACAGTAGTTATAGTAGGCATAGTGCCCATAGTGCTCCCTCTCCTTCAGTTTTGTACAATAAAAAAAAAAAAACACTTACCTCCATCAGCCTGGCAGCGCTGCGATGCAGGCCTCCTCCGGCCTGTGTCCCGCTCTGCACGGCTCAGGCGGCGCGATGACGTCATCGCACCGCCTGAGCTGGCCTCTGATAGGCTACAGGCACTAGGCCTGCAGCCTATCAGAGGAACGGGCAGGGGAGACGCCTCTCCCTGCCCCACCGCAGCACAGCCATCTGTATCGCTGTCCTGAGGACGGCGATACAGATGACTATGGAGATGAGCGCTTCCGCAATGGAAGCGCTTATCTCCTTGTCCCCTGCCACCGCCGCGGCCCGGCAGACATCGATTCAGGGCCGGTCCTGGGCCGCGGCCCGGTGGTTGGGGACCGCTGTTGTAGACCAAAACTAGTCCTAAGTTGTGTTGTAGACCAAAACTAGTCCTAAGTACTTCATGATTGTGCCAAGAACTAGCATACGGTCCATCGTCAAATTTATTATGTATTTTAGATGTTTTGAAAACTATCTATAAAATAGGGTGTGGCTAATGTGTATAATACACCAGATTTATTACTGGGGTGCATCATTATTTTGATGTTAAATATTAGAGTGCACAAGTCAGCCAAGGGGTGGATTAAGGAAGATAGAATTTTTTTATCGTATCCAGAAAGATGCGCCAAAATTGTGCTCTTTAATGTTAGATAGATGTCTTTTAGATATACGGCGGTTTTAGCTGTCCCAGTTCTTTGTATCCACACTATTCTGTCTATTGTATGGGCGATTGTTACGATTTTAAGATAAGCCGGGAAGTACGAAGGGAATGAAATCCTCTGTTTAATGTAACATTGTCCTATTTATACATGTGCGGCGAGATGTAGAACAGGTACTTCAGTGTGCACAGCCATGTTTATGTAGCTCAGTTTTTGGGAGGATGTGCAACTGCAAGTATTTTTAGAACACTTGGCCTTCTTGTCTGTGTCTGTGCATGTATATGTGCATTTATCATTTCCAGCCTCTCTGCACTAAATCTGTTTTTTATAACTGTCAGCGAGATATTCCCGTCTATATAAACTCCAGCGTCCTAATTTACACCAGGGTACAAATGTTAAACTTCCACGGTCATTGAGCATCTGTTTGTTTAAAAAGAAGTGGAGCACAAAGACCCTCAGTAAGGTACAGCGCGGAGTCTCTTAATCCGCAGGAGCCAAACATTTGTTTGTGGTGTATCGCCATAGCTTTCTAGGTAGAAATCAAAGTCTTGAGAATGGAAACCCGAAAAAGAATGGTGCCGCCGGCCTAGTGTTTTATTTTAAATACAGTAATCACTATTATCATTTATCTGATTAGTACTGTAGGCTGGAGAATATGGTTAGAGCACATCAAGGGTTTCTCCAAGACTAAACACTGTGGAGGAAATGGAGCACCAGCCCGCTCCTCCACCTGATGATGAGTCTGCCATTGTCCTAAAATATTGCCATTGTTTTCTGGTGTGTTTTTTTTTTTTTTTTTTTTTTTTTTATAAAGTAAAGAAACTTATGTCCTTCATACAAAAAAAAAAATCATCTGCACTATGTTTGTCCATGTATGAAAGGTGTTTGTTTTTTTTTTTTTTTTTTTGTGTTTTTTTAAGGGATTCTGTGATGTGCACTTGGCAGCTGGAGGCATCTGTGTTGGTCTCATGTTCATATATGTGCCACATTGCTGGAAAAAAAAAATGATTTAGTATATGCAAATGAGCCTCTTGGAGCAACAGGGCCGTTACCGTTACTCCTAGAGGTTCTGTCCTCTCTGCAACTGCTGGGTCCTCTTCTCTTCCATGCAGTGTAAACATCATCACATCTGGCCCTGACTTCTGCTAAAGTCAATACAAGTGCAGAGGGTAGGAGAGTTGTAGAGAGCTGAGCCTCTAGGTGTAATGACAACGCCCCCTTTGCTCCTAGAGGCTCATTTGCATATATTAAAACATAATTTATCTCAGCAATGCGCTTACATATGAAGATGGGACCAACACAGATGCCTTCAGCTGCCAAGTGCACATGTAACAGGTCAGCCAGTGTCATAGGTACAAATCTGCCGCCAGATGCCTTTTCCCCCCCTAGCTGGGGTGTCTGGTTTTATAACGTTTACACTTGAAGGTGCAGTGTGATGTCTTGGAAGTTTTGTGATAATCCTCTCCCCCTCTGTACCAGTCTGTTAATAGTTTCTTGCATTTGTATATAATGAATGTAACCCCCTGTTGATGTACAGAGCCATAGAATTAATGGCGCTTTCAAATAAATAATAATCCCATAGGTTAGGCTGCTTTCACATCTGCGTTTTTTGCTGGATCTGCAGGGGATGGACAAAAACACTTCCGTCATGATAATAAAACGCCTGCATCCGCTATGTACGGATCTGGATGTATTATCTCTAAAATGAAGAGAGCACTAAAACCGTTGTAAGTCAATGAGCCATTTGTGTCCGAGAAAACGGATCCAGCACCATTGACTTACATTGTGTTTCATGTTCCATCTTGCACCGCATTCCATGACGCACACAGATGCTGCTTGCATGGGAACGCTATGAAACGGGGCGCATTCCTGTGGACTCCGTTCTGTTCAGTTTTGTCCCCATTGACAATGAATGGGGACAAAACTTTGGCGTTTTCCTCCGGTTTTGAGATCCTATGATGGATCTCAATACTGGAAAGGAAAGCGCAGATGTGGAAGTAGCCTTATTGATGCTCTCCATTGTGATAACAGATTTTCAGTTTCCCAGAACCCCAAAATCTAATGAGTCCATTCCATATGATTGTCTGCTGTGTTTTACAGTATGCTTGCACAGCCAGCTGGAGCAGGATTGGTTGAAGCACAGATTTAGCAGTGTTTCATGTAATATTAAAATTGCTAATGATTTGCAGACTAAAAGCTTTCAGTTGCCATTAGCCTGTGCTTGAGACGGTTCTGAATGTGCGGACGTTAATGGTGAGGGTGGTGTTAATTGCTGTGCTCAGAGAAGCCATGCCTCTGTGGAAGGTGGGGAGCTGTGCACTGTAATATCTGACATTGGCGCAGGAAGACAGCAGTAAATCACTGCGTGTAAGGACAGTTCTCAGAGTTTATATAATTAATGGGACACCCCCCCCCCCCCCCCCAATAGCCTCATTGTTTCCGTTTCCTCCGGTTATGTCAATGTTACTGCTCTTCCACGCTGTTTAAAGTTTTACTGTGTCAATATTTAGATACCATGACACGTGTGTATGAATTCTTACCAGATTTTACGCTTTCCCACATAAATCTTGATGGTGTATCTCTGTCATTCAGGGTGGCTCTTTTGCGTTTGCGCTATGTGCATGTCCCTAACGCGATCAGGTTTGCTTGATAACATAGCACAGGGTAGCCGCCTTTGAGGAATTGTAATATGGAGAAAGTACATTAAAGGGTTTTTCCAGGGAGTTCAATATTGATGGCCTATAGATGGTCAATATCTGATATGTGGGGGTCTGACACTGCACCCCCACCGATCAGCTGTTTACAGAGGCCGCTGCACTCCAGTGAGTGCAGCAGCCTCCTCACAGCTCGCCAAGCACAGTACAGTCCATTGTATAGCTCTGCTTGGTATGGCAGCCCATGCCCAATTACTTGCATAGGACTGAGCTGCAAATAGGCCATGGGACCAATGAAAGTGCCGAGACGATCCGCCTCTTCAAACATCTGATCGGCATGAGTCAGGCCCCCGACTGATCAGATATTGATCTTGAGGATCAAACCTCTTTACAACTGTTTGGTTTTCTTAATGTGACAACTTTTTAGAAAGTCACACCTGCAACTTTTTTTTTACGCCATTTTTTTCAGGTGCACAGGGAATGATAAATCTCCCCCTATTTGTATACTACCCCTCCATTCCTCCACTGGTTTGTGTGTGCACAGCAGGGGAATAGTTGGAATATACACAAATTAGCATTCCAGGAGCAGTACTATTTCACTACTAGTGCTCCAAGGTGGTGACGCTCCGTTTTAAAAGGCATTAAAAAGCAACATTAAGCTGAATAAAATATTTTTTGTAGATGGTCGCACACTGTTGCCCAACTGTCTTTCTTACCTTCTAGGAGTCTTTTCACACTGTTATTGTCCGTCTCTACAGTACCTCAGGAGTAGTATCAGTTATAGGGAGGCTGTGATGGTGTCTAATAGTGGCAGGCATCCATCCCCCATAGACTGTTATGGCTTCCATTTAATGGGTACATATTTTTACAGGATGCGTCTGGATGGAATAGCGCAGTCTGCCACGCTGTTTCATCCAACAACCTTGACGTTACAACAGCTGAACAGAGGCAAAAAGGGGCCTCCGTCTGGTGAATGGAGGCCTTCTAATATATGCACTAAGAGCTTTCCCGGCACATACACTTCTAACACCGTGAGGAAAGACAGATGCTTAGGTGCCAGGCAGTTCTTTTCTTTTAAAAATCAACTTTGCACAGTTTGGCAGTCATGGGCCTGGCATGTGTATTAGTTTAGATAAAGAGAAACTGTATCAGCACCCCCTTCCTCGCCCCCTACTGTATCTTTTTTTTTTTGTAGGCCCCAAGCATACTTTAAATAACTTAAAGGGGTTTTCTGGGATTACTATGGTATTTAGCAGATATGCTCATGTAGTTGTTACCTCAAGTAAATCATCTTCCTCAGGCTTTTTCTTTTTCAATTTGGACCCTCCTGAAGGAGGAGGAGCAAATCCCTCTGGTTTGTTTCCATCCTGTATGTAGCACTTCCTGTTGCATCCAGCCAATCCCATTATGCACTTCTGCTTTCTCTGACCCCGCTCCAGAACCGCCCCTAACAGCACCCAGCTAGCTCCTCCCACAGGAAATAAGCTGCATGGACACGGTCATGTGACCGCAGCCCAGAGCAGGAGCAGCAATGAAGGTAAAAAATAATACATTACAAAATTACAGCCACCTCCATAAATATGATTATTTAAAAGGTTGCTGATGAAACCAGGAAAAAGGGCATGCAAGCAAGGAGGCCTACAAACCTGACTCAGTTAGACCTGAGGAATGGGCCAAAATTTCAGCAATTTATTGTAAGAAGCTTGTGGAAAGTGAGCCAAAAAGTTTGACCCAAGTTAGACAATTTAAAGGCAAAGCTACCGGATACTAGCCTCAGGTCTGTAAACCTTAAAGCCACTAGGGATGTGATGAAGGGAATAAAAGCTGAACTAAACCGTTGCCTCTAGTGTTAATCTTACATTTCACATTCTTGAAATATAGTAGTGATCCTGACTGACCTAACAGAAGGAATGTGTACTAAGATTAAATGTCAGGAATTGGGACAAACTGCGTTTTAATGAATGTGGCTAAGGTGTAAATAAATGTATAACTTCAACTGGATATTAGTGCCCAAGCCCCAAATTAACGGGTCAAGCAAATTTTGTGTGAAAAGTCAAATTATGCATTGAATGAAAACCGTGAACTAGTTGAGGGACATTTATCTAGACGGGCGTTCCCAAACGCTAGACTTGATCCATGCGCGCCGGTGTGAGATACGCCTAATGTATTGAGATTTGGGGAGTACTCTCTTCTTGTGGAGAGCACATGATCCTGCAAGCGGTACAGTGGTGAAGGTGCATCTCGTCGTGTACAGTATTCAGTGAACGCGCTCGTGTGTCCTGCACTGCTGTCACTGAAGTGCTAGAATGTATGTACAGCCTGCCACCTGGTGGTTGACCACTGCAATGGCAGAAGTGTGTCTCTTTAATAGTTAAGTATAAATGTGTGCCTATACAATACTATATGTATTGAGATTAATGGTTTTTTTTCTGTTATGATATATTCACTGGTCACAATTATTTTTTCTTTTTTTTCTTTAGCTTTCTAGAGAGAATCGACCATGTTAGGCAAAATGACTACACACCAACAGATCAGGTGAGTTGTTTTGTGAGTGCTGCAAAATGTTATAGATATATATATATATACACACGCCGTATACATACACTATGTACACATACACTAAAGATGACAGAACACACATACAGGCTGCTCCTGGCAGAATTATTATAACACAGGAACCGTCCACTGATGTTTGTAGTGTTTTAGATGGCAATGTACAGTGACCACCTCCAGGAACTTCCCGAAGAAGTGGGCAGTCAAGGTGAACATTTTTCCAATCCCCACACATGCACATACGTGTTCTGATGAGGATGGAACATGACATGTAGTCAATTCTTGTGTCACTTATCTGTGTTAGTCATCCCTGCCCAGTCATTTTACCTGATGCGAGATGTTGGGATAACTTTGCTGTCCCACCAGAAGTGAGATTTAGGATCCATGTAAAGATCATGCCTACAGCCACAACACAGTAAGGGTTATTTATTAAAGTGTTGAAAAAAGTCACAAATTATGGCGCACGCTATGGTAGCAACTTTTTTGCGCTTCGTGCCTTTTTCAAAAGGGGTGGGAGTGAAGGGGCTTAGTACGGTCTTATAGTTATAGTATAGCACTATAACTTGTGCCAGAAACTGACATAAATTATAGCTGAAGTCTTTACCTGGCCCTAAACTTCAGTTTTTGGTGCACAGACTGTCAGAGATTACACTAATTTTCTAAAAGGCATTTGCCTCTTAAAAAATTAGGTGCACAGAGATCAGGACCGGTGTATGGGAACGTCAGTCTTGATGAATGCCCTCAGTATTTTAGGAGCAATGATGTCACTTATCTGGTCCTGTTCCTAGACTAAAAGTGCAAAAACCCAGCAAAGTTTGTAATTGCGTGCCTTGTTGTGTTAGTTTATTAAATGTACTTGATGACAACTCGCTTGTTGAACTGAAATAGAGACAGCAATAAAAAACAACTTACTGAAGATCTAGTTGTGAGGCTGCATGCTTTATCCTGCGGGCTGTGGACCTGTACAGCACATGGCAGAACCCTGTGACCCCACGCTTCATGTGCTGCTATATGGTGTCTTCATGATGCAGTAGTTTAGAGTTTTTTTTCTGTTGGATTTAGAATGAACATGACAAAAAATACCTCTGTGTGCCTCCATATGAAGAGGGAGATACAGGACAGCCCTATTGACTTCTGTGGGTGTCCTAGTAAAGAGGATAAAAATACAGGGCAATCTGCAGATACCTTGTTATAGAGCAGGAGGAGCGGAGCAGATTGATATAGTTTTGTGTGAAACGATTCAGTAAAATGTATACATTTAAACCTCTGTTCCTTCTATACTTAAAGGATTATCCCATGACTAATGTAAAAATTTAAAACCAGTCATCATATAGCACATGACAACCATTTTCTAATAAACTTAGAACCAGCCCTGTACCTCACATGGATCCAGAGATCTCCACATTCATTGCGCTGCTAGATTTATAACAAGCTGACAGCTCAGGGGGAGTGTTTTTTCTGCTGCAGCTAAGGGGGCGTGTCTCTGCTCTGCCTATCACAGCTCAGGAGGCAGTTGAAGAATGAAACTGAGCATGTGCGGCCATCTCAGCTAGCAGGTCAAAGAAATAAGAAAAAGAACAAACAGCAGGCGGTGCTATACAGATACATTTTATTGAATAACTCAGTGGCTATGCTAAATTATATACAATTATAAAAGTATTCAGATCCAGGTGCTGGTGTGAAAACTGTAGAATATGTTTTCGTGGGATAACCCCTTTAAGACTGCCCCAGTGTCCAGAATTTGATGTGTAACATATGTGTTTCAGGATTTATTAAGATGCAGAGTGTTGACATCAGGGATTTTTGAAACGCGATTTCAAGTAGACAAAGTAAATTTTCAGTAAGTACAAAAATCATTTTTAATTTCTCTTAATTTTGTATGTGAATATTGTGACATTAATACAATTAGCAGGGATGGATAGCTGGCCATCCACATTAGATTAATGTTGGACGAATCCGCTGATTTCAGTGGGACTGGTCAACCATCTAAGGTGTCTGAAGGTTTCCAGACTTTCCACATCTGCTTATGTTGGGGGAGAGACTAAAAGGGGCTGTTGAATTTCAGAATGCCCGATTGTTTTGTTTTCAGGGGAGATATGCACAGAGGTGTCTGGCAGTAGCTTACTCCTCTCTCCCTATGAAGAACACATAGGAGACAGAAGAGATACCATAGTCTCATATGTGTCCATAGAAAACTTGAAGTAACTGTAAGGCCACACATGACAGCTTAGTCAGATGTCACATTATAATGAATCAGATTGGATCAAACCACATTCACTCATTGCATCTGGGAACGTTGCATTTTAAGGACTTTTCAAAACTGCAACTTGACCAATCTTTCCAATTTTTCATTCAAATAGGACAACGGGGTATTACACATTATTTGTAACCTTGGGGCCTATGACATCTATACATAATAGCTGCAGATTATGGTTGTGATAATAATGTCCATGTAAAATAAGGCGGAAGTGCCATTATTCTAATACATTGTGTGACGCCTTCAGCATCATGGGTCATCCTGGTTTTCTGTGCAGATGTCACTTAATAAATCAATAAAACTGCAGAAAAATCAGTGCATTTGCTTCTCGTGCTCTGGACTATAGTTCTTTAGAATGGATTTGTACAATTGCAGCTAATGTCATATATGCCATATGACTGTGTGTGGGGGTGGGGAATGTGTGGGTTTTCCAGTAAGGTCTACACATTTCTGAAGCCATAGCAGTACATTCTGTAAATTACACTTGCATGTTTCATTGAAGTTAAAGAGGTGGTCTCATCTCAGACATTGATGGCGTATTGCTAGGATATGCCCTCCATTGTCACATAGTTGCGGGTCCCACCTCTGGTACCTGTACTTGTCTCCAGAACGGGTCCCCTGAAGTGAAGGAGAGCGTGGCCACCCTCCAGTCACCACTATGGGAGTTCTGGAAAGCACTGGCTCAGCTATTTCCAGCAGTCCCAGAGAGGTGAATGGAGAGGATGGCTTGTATGCGTTGTGCACTTTCCTCATTCTGGGACCAGCACCTATCTGACATTGGTGGCCTATCCTAGCGATATGCCACCAAAGTCTGAGTTGGAAAAATACCTTTAATTGGTCAGAGTACTTAAACTCTTCGATGAATCAATAGTACATGCTAATATTGGAGATATATCTTCTTACAAAAAAAATGCCTCTTTCTCCACTTACCAGCTCCTCTCTTCCAGTCTCCTGATCTGATTAGTCACCCTCAATTCACAGCCACAATCGGTCTTCAGGGTTTAGACAGACTAACATTTCACTGATCAATTACAGATAGAAGTATAGGGAGAAGGAAGTAGGAGGAGGAGTGAGAGAGAAGGAAAGGGACACAGAGATGCCGCTGAAGACTCTAACAAGTTTACTATGTTGCCCCAGTGCTATATTCACAGCTACACTGCTCAGTGCTGCTATATAATGTGCTACCTCTTCTCTGTGTGCTGTGTATGGGATACATAATGGCCTGTACCCTTTGCTTAAAGAAAACGCACAATATTTTAGATGGAGTTTGCAGAAAGGAAAATTGGTGATAAATGCCAGATACAAATCACATAGTGAGTAGACCTAGTTTTATTCCTGTACACACTCATGCTTACGCTGAAAAGTCACTGAAATGACAGGTAAACTTTAAACTGGGATTTTAGTGCCAGTTCTTTCCACTAATATAAGTAGTTAGTAGTAATAATTATATAAGGGACCCTGCAAAGTGCCCAGATTCAGGGAGCATCCACATATGTCCTTCAATGTTCTCCTAAATCCCTTGTGCTGACTGACCGGATGTTACTTGTTTTTCCAACAGTATGTTTGATGTAGGGGGACAAAGAGATGAAAGAAGGAAATGGATCCAATGTTTTAATGGTAAGTGGCTATTTCTCCCATATAATTATTTGGTAGTACCAGCTGTATGTTCCTGTGGTATGTTTAAACTGGCACGGGACCCCACGGGTACTGCACTGTAAAATGACAGATTCATGCACTGCTTCACCAATAATATGAAGCAACTTGACCAAGGTCATGACACCTGATGTCTGTCAGCTGACTCCTCCAGCTTTATGAATAAATGTAGTATCCTCAGACCTACTACCAGCAGGGATGGTATGAGCATGGCTCACTATGGTGCAGGTACATTCAGACAGGTGTCAGGAAGAAGAATACATATTTCTGTCCAAGAGTAAGATGGATCTGTGAGAAGTTGAATATTGTAGTAGCAAAATATTATGTTGTTTCTGCATTGTGGACCCTTTATCAAAGATTGCCTACAACACGTAGGGAAGATCTGTGAATAACATGGGACCTACTCTAATATTATGGATTTCCATATTGTATAGACAAGGCTGATTGCTTATAATCTAGCATACCTACAGTGGCAAAGCTACGCAGAGCATCAATGGTAAATCCCCCTGCCTAAAGTAGCTGTGACCCTTAAAGGGGTTGTCCCACCTCACTTTCTCTGCTCCTCATTAGCTCTGAGCCTTCTAAATTCCGTTCAATTAAGGGAGAAGAAGCCTTTCAATTGATTGACAGAACAGGCAAGAAGCACTCTGACAACATCATAGCCTGCGCATGCGCTTTCCCGATGCTGCTATTTGAAGCATTTAGTAGCAGCATTGGCGCTGTAGGCCCTCTGACAAATCGTGACAACCAGCTATAGTGAGCGTGGATGCTAAGATACCCCAGTCCTTTGCCACTGCCCTGCCTTTTCTGACACTTGAGTTACCCTCCTCCTTCCGTGATTTTGAGGTTTCATCCCTGCAGCTGCTCTCCCTGGTTTTCCCTGGCTCAAGCAGCCCCTGAGCATCGACCCACCAGGAAATTTCACCGTAGGGTCTATGTGCCCCTGTAAGCACAATATCATATCACCCCTCCAGATCATTGAGTGGTTTGGAAAGCAGATATTTTGAGTTCACATTGGGAGGGTTCTTGCACCAATTGGTACTAGTGATTTAGCTGTTTCTATTGTGAGGAGACTGAGCATGTGTGTCCCACAGCACTAATTGCTGAGCACATTACTACACACTTTGAACACTAGGTGGCATCATATGTACTATGTGAGAAAATGTCAGCTCTTCACTGGATCGATTTTCACAGATGTAAATGGCAAATATGTTTTATTTTTATGATAATGAATATGATATGTTATGGTGGGAACACCCTGTTAACACAGTACCTCAGAACCTTAGCACAAAACAACACAATTTAGGTCACATCCATTTCCTCTCAAAGATTAACCCTTTCTAATGGGCCCTGCCCCTAATGTAGAAACCCCTATTTTCACCATTTGTAGATAGATTTTAGGCACAGACACATTAGTAAATCTGGACCAGTATGTGCGTGCCCTAGAGGTCGCTAATCGAGACAGAATTATATATATTTTAAATGGGGGAAAAATAGGAGACCAGGTGTAACCATACAAACTTTGAGATGGGACAGGGAGACCACATTAATCTCTTTGTGGAAATCATTTCTGTTTTGCTGGGTGTATGTATTATGCCAGCCATTTACCAAAACTGCTTTTTGTTCCAGATGTCACAGCTATCATTTTTGTAGTTGCGAGTAGCAGTTACAACATGGTCATTCGAGAAGACAATAACACAAACAGACTACGAGAAGCACTGGACCTGTTCAAAAGTATCTGGAACAACAGGTAAAGCTGTGAGCAAATGTGGGAAATCTTAAGAGTATCTGTCACCATGATCAGTCCTATTAAACTAAGCATACTGCCTGGTAGGGTTGATCTTAGTGACTAAAATGATCCATTTTTCTCTGTAATTGGTATTACCAATGCAAAGAAATTCTTATTTTCAGTTAAATGCAAATCAGGTGCTTGGAGCTGGCCTCCTTGGAGCACCTGTTCACCTCCGCCTCTCCCTCTTGCCACTGCCCCTCACAGGCTAAATTCACACGTCCATGGAGCACGGTCCGTGAAATCCCGGACCGTGCTCCTTCTGAGGGCAGGAGCGCACGGCATCTTTGGTTGCTATGACGCTGTGCGCTTCCTGAGGCCGCTGCTGTACAGTGATATACTCTATACGAGTGTGTACAGTGTATCACTGTACAGCGGCGGCCTCGGGAAGCGCACGGCGTCGTAGCAACCAATGACGCCGTGTGCTCCTGCCCTCAGAAGGAGCACTGTCCGGGATTTCACGGACCGTCCCGGACCGTGCTCCACGGGCGTGTGAATTTAGCCTTAGATTGACAAGTCAAGGTATCCTCACTGCTCTAATGCCTGGCCCTGAAATCTGAGATTTTTTTTTTTTTTTTCTTGACAGACTATGTTTACAGTCATACCAACAGAAATCTGTCACTATATCTCTGTTATCCATTTGATATAATTAAAGGGAGTCTTTCACCTGTTTTTCACCTATATAACTAACAGCACTGTTCCACAGAAGATTGCAGACACATCCCAGACATACCTGTGTGCACTGTGTGTCTGTATTACATGTTCAGAAAAAGCATTTTTATTCTGCTGGAAAACAGCTCCCAAGTGCCCAGCTGAAAGTGAAACTAAAAACAGCTTTCTCTTCCGACTGGATTTCTAACAGCTATATCTTCTGTTATACTGGATATAATGCTGTGATTTTGGTATCATTTGAAAACTTAAAATGTCCACTTTCAAAAAAGGTCAGAACTAGAGATGAGCGAGCATGCTCGGCCGAGCGTACTCGGGAGCAATTTTTGAGTAGTAGCGTACGCATCTTCTAATCTGTACACTAATACGTACGCATCTTGTAATTTGTACGCATTAGCGTACAAATTTATACGATGCGTACGCATTAGTGTACAGATTATAAGATGCGTATGCATTAGCGTACAGATTATAAAATGCGTACGCTACTACTCGAAAATTGCTCCCGGGTACGCTCGGCCGGGCATGCTCGCTCATCTCTAGTCAGAACCATTTTTGTATCTGCTACCAATCCCAAGATATGAGCGGCTAAAGCAGCCCTCCCCTCTTCAGTCTGGTTTGCAGCAGCAGCAGAGCTGGGCACTTGGGAGCTGTTTTCCTGCAGAATAAAAGTGCTTTTCCTGGACATGTAATACAGACACACAGTGCACACAGGTATGTCTGGGATGTGTCTGCAATCTTCCGTGGGGCAGTGCTCTTAGTTATATAGGTGAAAGACTCCCTTAAAAAAAAAAAATGAAAGCTCCATTTTGTCATGTATCTGTTTTGGGTTTTTTTTTTTTTGGGGGGGGGGGGTGTTTCAGTGGAAAGAAAGGTTCCGCAGACAATAGCGGAAACCCTAACAAAGCCTACATGAACTGGTCATTACTGATGCTCAGTAGCACCCATTTTAATAAATAGGGCGCATTTTCCATCTTTTTGTTTCTCTGATGGAACAGAATAAGGACTCACGCACATGTCCGTATTTTAGTCTGCAAGCCACAGAGCTGCTAAATAGGGATACTTTCTGTGTGCACTCCACATGTTTTATAGTTTGCAGAATGGCTACACGGTCTGCAAAAAAAAAAAAAAAAAAAGATTTGTGCATGGTCCCATGGACATGAATGGTTCAGTGTGTGTGCTAACAACAACTGTAGGCCTCATGCACACAACCGTGTCTGTATTGTGGTCCGCAAACCACGGATTTGCAAAATACAGATACCTTTCGTGTGCACTCCACTTTTTTTCTCACTCCCATCACTAGAAAAAAACTATTCTCATCCGCAATACGGTTAAGAATAAGACATGTTCTATTACTTGTGGTGAACAGCACACTGATGACAACTGTGTGTTGTCTTTTTTTTTTTTTTGTGCATCCATAGAAATGAATGGGTCCATCTGCTGTCCGCAAAAAATGCAGATCAGACACAGATGAATAATATGGTTTTATGCATGAGGCCTAAAGGTATCTGTATTTTGTGGATCCGTGGTTTGCAGATAGCAATTCGGACACAGTTGTGTGCATGATGCCTTATACACAGTCTTTATTTTGGCCACATGGTGGCAGCAGAGATCTAGAAATCTGACAGTATAATGCAGTCTGGGTTTGTAAAGATATACAACAACAGTATTCATTATCGCTATTTCTAAAGTTAATTTGAAGAATTACTGAAAATGTAGAGTAACAGTAAAAAAAGTCGTATTTGTAAAACATTGGAATAAGTTAAAGTTTTTGTGATGTTTATGTATTAAATATGATAGTGTCCTATATAGTGGGTATCTCTGTTGTGCTTTTTTATTGTTGGATGAGCAAGTTATTATGAGAAGTATTTCTAGTAGTGCTTCAATGTAGATATGTCTTCTGTCCTAACAGGTGGTTACGGACTATATCTGTAATTTTATTTTTGAACAAACAAGATATGCTGGCTGAAAAAGTCTTGGCGGGGAAATCAAAAATAGAAGATTACTTCCCAGAATATGTGCGCTACACTGTACCTGACGATGGTAAGAGAAAAAGTCACTGTACATGTTAACAGAGATTACAATTTAGGCTGTCTGCAAGAAGAACATCCCCATGATATCACTTGATCTGTTTTGTGCAGTATTTTAACGTGAATTCAAAAGATTTGAGAATAAATAAGCTTACACAGGCTAAGTGAAGAAATGTATTTACTAAGTGTAATAAAAATATAAAACAGACAAATCACATACAGAGTATTAAAAGTAAATAGCAATCACTGTCCTTCAACACAATGGGGGGACTCCTGTCGCCATGTCGTAGCACATGGATGACACCCCATGGTGATACAAGAGAGAGATAGTGACTGGATGATGTTCTCAGAGGAGCTCCAGTTATTTGTCTTTGTGTAAAAAGGTTTATACCTTTCGGCCACTCCTCCTAAGGATGTCCAGTGTGCAGTACACATCAGTATCTAATTATCTAAAATACCCTTACAACACATGCAGTCTTATGGTTTTTATGACACATTATTATCCACATCCTCACTGACGTGAATAGCAGAATTGGTGAGCATGGGAATTTCGATTCACTGGACCACAGGAGCTTGTATTGTCATGAGGACAGAAGCTGTTCTCCTTCTCATAGGAAAACTTTAACCTAATGAAACTACAGCCTTAGGGCTCATGCACACGAACATGTGCATTCAGTGCCCGTGCTGTAGACCGCGATCCACATCCAACGGTCCGCACCGCAAAAAAGTAGTGCTTGCGCTACATTTTTGCGGTGCGAAGGCAAGGCCAAAAACACCACAGAAGCACACTGTAGTGCTTCCGTGGTGTTCCGATCTGTGCCTCCGCTCCGCATCTCCCAGATTACCCATTGAAGTAAATCGGGCTGCACACGGCCAGTGCCCATGTATTGCGGACCCGGCGTATGCGGATCCGTTTTTTTGCGGATCTGATGCTGATGCTGACCCAGTCACTTCTATTGGGCCCTTTTCTTCCATTCGATTGCTGCGCAAAACAATTGAAACATGTCCTATACTTGTCAGTGAAAATCAGGACATGGCCCCATTGAAGTCTATGGGTCTGCAAAAATACGGAATGCAATCCAGTTTTTTGTGGACATGCTGAACTGTCCGCAAAAAAAGGATCCGTGTTTTTGCGGACATCATACGGCCGTCTGAATGAGCCCTTATATTGTAGAATAAGCTAAGTGGCTTTTATGCAGAGTTCTTTTTTGGGGGCTGTGCTTTTCTTCATGGGCATTGCTCATTAGATTTGTATCTGATGACCAAAAATATAAAAGCTCCCATACACATTAGTCAAACCTGCTGTTTTCTGCAAGACCAGCCAATAATCCAATGTGCATGGGGAGCTCCTGATTCTGCCCTGACAGATGATATGAGGGACGAGAAGCATCGGGCAAACTGATTTTTTTCTTTCAGTAGATAAGCCGCCAACATAGCCAGCAGAGTTCTCCTTTTTCCCACTGAATTACATGTAGATGCTCGATTAAAGCTACTTTCACACTAGAGGCAGGGATGTCTGGTAGGCCGTTCCGGCGGGTGAACAGCCTGCTGGTCCGTGCTGCCGCTAGTGCAAGTCTGCGGCCAGAACTACGCTCCGTCCCCATTCACTATAATATAATTTTCGTCCGTCCGCCTCTCTGCATGTTTGCCGTGCTGTGGCCGGAACTCCAGCCCGCCGCCATTATAGTGAATGAGGACGGAGCGTAGTTCCGGCCGCAGACGTGCACTAGCGGTAGCACGGATCTGGCAGGCTGTTCACCAGCCGGAACAGCCTGCCAGTTACCCCTGCCGCTAATGTGAAAGTAGCCGGGTAGTCAGTACAGGTAGCTATTGGCCAAACGAGAGAGAGACTGACCGCTATTGAAGGTGTAAGTACTTGAAAGTAAACACACCATCATAAAGTTCACTTATCTATAACTGAACTTGATTACCTCTGAGGGCATAGACCTACAGATAATTCTTCTGATAATCCGAATTTGTTTGGTTTCTCAGTACTGTTTATCTGTAATTTTTATCAGGCATTTTGTGGGAACCAAATCATTTGAAAAACGTATTCATTTCTATAGGATACACATTGAAATGGTCGGCATTGTTAACCATGGGCCATTATGTCTGTCCAAGCAGCTGCCCAGAAAAAAGCAAAGTGAAGTAGACAGGAGAAGAAAAAGCATAATGCTTTCTAAGTACCATGTTATTCTGGCGATTGGTAGGCGTCACAGCTGTCGGGCCCCACCTATCAGACAGTAGTGGCATATCCCATTTTTGCTTCATGCACAAGCCCGTGTCTGTTTTTGCAGTCTTTAAATTGCGGATCCGCAAAACACTGGGTACAGGCTGTGTGCTTTCTGCATTTTGCAGATTGGTAAATCCTCCCCTCTTTTAGAAACGCCTATTCTTGGACAAGAATAGGACTTTTTTTTTGTGGAGCCACAGAACCGACATACAGAAATAAATGGGTCCACATCTGATGTATGTATGATCAGATGTGGACTGAAACAGTCATGTGCATGAGGCCATATACTGTATGTCACCATTGTCTTTACTTTTCACACAACCTGATTCAAAAGAGTGAGTTTCTAAAAACATATACTTTTTTTGTGTTTGTATTTTATTCACTACTTTATATCAGAGTACAAGCATAGAAAACAAAAGCTAAGCAAAAAGCACTAAAAGCCCAGGCTAATCTAGTGGTGGCCAGAAGCTTGTCATCTCACAAGCTATATAATACATGACTGAGAATAGATCGATGTGGTCTTTACAAGCCTTCAAAACAAATAAGCTTAGTCCTTGATCCATTACTGTAAGTTTGCCATGAATATTCAGTTTGGTTTATGACATCTGCATTTTTCTGCCTATATTATACTTAATTGTCTAAATCTCTTCTACAGCAACACCAGATGCAGGAGAAGATCCCAAAGTGACGAGGGCCAAGTTTTTCATAAGAGATGAATTTTTAGTAAGTGTTTTAAGTACTTGTTTAAAAAGAGTCTGTCACTAAGGACCTCCCTATCCAACTATTTGCATAGACACATAGCCGTAGTTCACCTGAATAACCCTTTGAGGACAAGGCAATTTTTTTTCCTCCCTCTCTTTCCAGAAACATAACTTTTTTTTATTTTTCCATTCACATAGACATATGAGGACTTTTTTGAGCAACAATTTGCACTTTCTAATGTCACTGCTTATTACTGCATGCGATGTAGTGGAAAGCTGGAAAAATCTAAATGGGATGGAATTTGAAAAAACATAATTGTGCCATAGTTTTATTGATTTTGTTTTTACAGCATTCCCTCTGGGTCAGTACAGTTACAGTGATAGCACATTTACATAATTTTTCTTGTATTTTAATACTTTAAAAAATTAAAACTTTGGGGGAAAAAAACTTTTTCTGTGCATCACTATATTCTGACCCCCATAACTTTTTTGGATTTCCATCTACAGAGATATGTAAGGGCTCATTTTTTATGTAGGCGATGTGAAGTTTTTATTGGGGTGTGTGACGTTTTGATCACTTATTATTCAATTTTATGGCGAGGTGAAGTGGCGAAAAACACTGCAAATCAGCTATTTTGATTTGTCCATTTAGGAGCAGGAGAACGGAAAGGACGGATTTGTCACATAACTGAGCTGCACAGAACCTAAGGCTCCATTAGGTTTCCGCTCAGGTGAAGATTTTAGAGCGGAGACAAAGTAGTGCATGCAGGACTTTTGTCTCTGCTTCAAAAATCTTCCTCTGAGCGGAAACCTAACGGACCCCATTATAGTCTATGGGGTCCCTTAGACTCTGTTCGGCTCAGTTATGTGTCAAATCCGTCCTTTCTGTTCTCCTGATCCTAAACAGAGAAGGAGAATGGAAAGTCTGAATGCTGATGTAAACGAAGCCTTACAGGTCCTGCAGGTTCTGTATCCTGCTGGGGCTGCCCAGTGAGTGGAGAGATCCTGTTCTCGTTACCTTACAGATTGTACACAGTAAAAGAAGGTAGACCCTTCCATAAGCTGAGAAGAGCAAATGCAGATTCTAGCATGAAATGCAGTACATTTTACTGGTGATCAACTGACTGAGGATATACAGAGAAACCTAGGGGGAGATTTATCAAACTGGTGTAAAGTAGAACTGGATTAGTTGTCCATAGCAACCAACCAGATTTCACCTTTGATTTTTCACATCTCCTTTGGAAATAAAAGGTGGAATCTGATTGGTTGCTATAGACAACTAAGCCAGTTCTACTTTACGCCAGTTGGATAAATCTCCCCCTTACTCTGCTTTGTTGAGTCAGCCTGGAATTTTTCTTAATGATATCATTTATTTTTTCCTGCAGTTTTATCAGAACAACTGTTTTTTATGCACTGTTCTTTAAAATGCAAAATGGTTTGCCGTGTATCTAAAAAGAGGCATTTTAATTTTATTTTTGCAGAGGATAAGCACGGCAAGTGGCGATGGAAGACATTACTGCTACCCTCATTTTACCTGTGCCGTAGACACGGAGAATATTCGCAGAGTTTTCAATGACTGTCGAGATATCATCCAGAGAATGCACCTCCGCCAATATGAACTCTTGTAAACGTTCTCACCGTGGAGCCTGTGGTTTTAAATACTTTGCTACTTTTTTCTGTCTCTTTCCTCTGTACTGCTCCACACAGGGTGGAACATCCCCACAGCGCACTTTTTCTAGGCTTTTACCCTTTTATTTTATTATTTTTGTTCAGCGAGGATTGTTTTCCCCCAACTTTCTGTTTTATGAAAGAGGGTGTTCTCTGTCCTTGATTTGTTTCACACTTTAGTTTTTGTTTTTTTAATCATTCCACTAAACCAGTGCTGCTCACTCCCGTAACTAGGAAACCTATTGGCCTTTTATCAGAGCATAGATTTAAGCTTTTTGCAACTCATGTATCCTTAGTAAATCTAGCACTTCGCAGCTACTGTTGTAAAAGGCGGGATCATAAAGTAGCCCCCAGTTCTAACGTCACATATGTAGTGTGCCCCACCACTTCCAGTTCTGCAACTTTGCCAGCTAAAGAATTCCTGCACGCTTCTTCCTGCTAGGCTGAGCATGCAATGGGCAGTTGCTACTCATATCCCCTCCTGCTAAAAGGGACTAATGTTCATAAAGTGACCACATTATTAAATCCAGGGTGCAGTTATACTGAATACTGCAAGAGCACCCTAAATTCCTAGGGGGATATTGGTATCTTTTAAAATGTGCCTATAAAATACGTAGTCCACATGTTTTGTGGACTGAGCTAATATATTTATGCTATGATTCACTAGGATCTGGTGACATCACTGCAGAACAGTGCACGTCATGCTTCATTTCTCTTTGATGTTTCTAGTGAACTAATGGGCTGACTGGCTGTCGGTTCACTTCACAAAATGGAAACGCTTTCAACGTGCATATAATGTGGAAAGGAATGTGGCTCCTGTAACTTTTGTGCCGTACAGCAAAGATGGAGCTGCCCATCTTCTTGAGCAACCTCCACCAGATTGTGTTGCGATCCAAGTCTGCAAAAAGTTTGCGGGCCGGTTTGAAGGATGGATTTGACAGGAAGACCTTTATTATTTTATTTTCCAACGAGAAGGAATAGCAACACCTGTACACACTCCCTATTATTTAGAAAATTGTTACATAGCTGTCTGTGGAGTACCCCAGATTGAAAAAGCAGAGGTGATCTCCAGATGAGATGTCCTGAGAGGCAATATCAAAAAGGTTTTGTTTTTTTACATTCTTTTCTTTTTTAATTTATATCACAGACTGCACCTTTCTAAAGTTCATGTTATTAATCATTGATATAAAAAATATATATAGATATATATATAGAGAGAGAGAAAAAAATAAATTATATAAGGATCTACATATTTTAGAGGCAGGGAAAGATGAAGTCTCCCCTCTGGGGTAAGGATAAGAAGCACCGATGTCAATATAATGCTGACGAAGAGTCTGACCTCTTCTACAGAGAAGGGACAGTAGCTTTGCTTTAAATAGCTCTCTGAACAAGAAAGGTTTAATACCATTCCACTAAGCCTTAGGCTACCTCTGTTCTTTTTGCGTTTTGTTTGTTTTTTAACTTCTTATGGGCACTGGCCCTTGCAAATTGTACCCATCTTTTAGATGGCACTATGCTCAGACTTATCCCTGTGTGGGTTTACTTTATTATTTTATTATAGCTATTTTTCTTTAACATGACACTGAAGAGTACTTGATGGAGGAAATGAAATAATGCACTTTGTATCAGGTAAAAAAAAAAAAAAAACACAAAAAAATGTTGAGGAACTACACACACAATGTAGCAGCACCAGAAATATTTATTAATGTCACAAGTTTTAGCATTTGTTGAGTTGCAGGTCAACTGATAAAGTGACCTCTGCTCTTTGCGCCTTCAGATGAAGGGGGCTTGTAGGACATTGCAGAGCAGTGGGCTGCAGGCCTTTTTGTGACACTGAGGAGTTAAAAGAATGTTTCTGGGACAGTACATAGACTAGGTAATGAAGAGGCAAAGTCAAGCAATTTTTTACCTTTTATTTTTTATGGTGTATTGTGGCTAAGTGTATCTGCACACCTCAGGCATTCAAACTGCAGCTGCTTTCAGCCTCTCACGTCAAGGCAGAGAAGAAAAAAAAATAGATATACAAAAAAAAAAAAAAAAGAATTAAAAAAAAAAAATTACCACCTTCACTGATATTATACGTTCTGTCCACAGATGATCTTTTTAGCCTTAGATCATTACTGGGCTTTAGTCCTCTATATAGATTTTTTTTCTTTTTGATTTTGTTTAACTGCTGGTTTATTATAATGTACAGATGTAAAATGTAATATTATTTTGTACAACTTTATTGAAAAAAATAATACTTGTAGAAGATCTTTGTGCCTTGATTATGGCTGTACCTGTAAAATGAGCTAAGATGTAAGTATGTTTTTGATTGCGCTGTACAGCTTGATGTCAAAACTTGCCTGCAGCTGTGACTGCGGGTAGGAACTATCTGTAGAATTTAGGTTTTTTTTTTCTGGTTTATATAAAAAGAAGGAAATGCTCTTTAGTACAAAAAAAAAAAGAAAACAAAAAAAAATATAAATTATGCAAATTAACCACTTACCTTTACAAATAAGGTCCTACAATGACCAGTTGTTGCAGCAAACATGCCTTTTTTTCCTTCTGTTTTTATGTGCAGGCGCTGGAGGAAGTGGAGAGTCTCAGCTTTAAAACAAAAAATATTGGAATTCCATTTCTCTGTTCATAATTGCAGCCTAGCTGTGTTTCAGTGGGAACCAAGGATTTGTTTAAAACTTTAAAGATTTCTTTTAAAAAACCTTTTGATCTTTTTTTTTTTTTCTTTTTGCAACATAATTCTAGCATTCACACAATTGCCACAAGGATACTGTGAATGTTTCAAGGAAGAGAGTCGATGGCTGCACTGGATAAAGCTTTCCTACCTTTATCACAACAGCAGCGGCGGTCATTGTGTGCCAGGCAGTAAACATGATGATGACAACAAGGAGGGGAAACAAAAAGAATGAAATCTTTGTCTAGCCTGATAAATTACAAGATGACATTTTAATTTCTCTTTTAATAAAGAGACACATTAGAAAGCTGGTTTATTTTAAATATTATAGAATTGATATGTGTGAATATATTTCTCAAACTTGAATAATTTATGCAAATGTTCTCTAAAAAAAAAAGTTGTGGTACAGTTATATATATATATATATATATATATATATATATATATATATATATATAGCAAGAAATGCTGTAGCAATAAGGCATGTCCTTTTTAGTAACTACTACACTGCTTTATATTTTATACTTAGGTGTTTTCTGTATGTGAGTCTAGATTATCTTTGTCAGATAACATGTACCTTGTCTAAAGTTACTGTTCCAATAACAGCAGTTAAAAGTCTTTCTAGGCTACATCACTTCAGATTTGTTGATTAACATCAGTCCTCCAGTTGCCATCTTCTTATTCGCTTATGTATTGGGAGGTGTCACGTGGTATTTTACAGGTAGTGGACACTAAAAAAAAGTTTGCGAGGTTGCTCGAAAATAGTCAAGATCCGATAGCATCCAAGAGAGCGATAATTATTGAGATGAGGATTCTGGCCTCATGGTCTCTTTGACAAATCACTTTTATATGTTACACCCAATGGATCATGTTTGTGCACGTGATCATAATAACTTAATCACCAAATCATAATGTACTCCTCCCCCCCCCCCCCTATAAAGTTAGGACCGCTTATTACCAACACAAGTAACATTTTAGAAGGATTTTTTTGTGAAGAGTTGCCTGGTGTTTCAGGCTGAAGTTTTAACTAAATTGAATATGCACAAATATCAACAACCGCATTTATTTTACCAAAATGGACCTCTGACAGTGAACATAGATCTGGCTTCAGCAATGAAGAAGGAAATGGTGTCCATCCGACGATCTGAAAGTCCAACCACACTTGGCAGATACCGGCTGTGCTGCAGGTGATATGGCTATTACATCAATGAAGGATTCTCTTTTTCTTAATTTATAGGTAACAGTCACATATTGTACAGGTACATAATTTAATAAATATATATTTGTAAAATTACTGGTCTATTGTAGAGAAAAGGACTTGAGCGGTCACATGATGAGCTCAGGCTGCTCCATTATATTGGCTTTTGTTTTGTGGTATAAAATGACTTTAAAAAGTTCAGGGGCAACAAATAAATTGCTGCACAGAACCAGAGCAGCGCTCCTGCTACACAGTAGATGTAGATGACTGTGTTCTCTGTAGGAAGAAAGCATTTTTCAAGGGAGAAGTCTTCAGCCGTGATGAGTCCCTGGGAAAAAGTAGAAACATAATTATCTATAAAGTGCCTGTAGAAAATGGGTATATGATGCCCTATCTGAGGGCCAATAAAGTAGTGACAGAGACCTGATTTTTGGTGTTGGCTGTGTGTGATCTGGGAAAAACAGTCCATGTGTCAGCTGCATCTCCTGGACTGGCCACAGCTCATCTGACCCAAACTCACAGTATCATAGTGATTTAGGCCCCATTCAGACGACCGTGTTTCACGTATACGGGCTGTGAAAGCCCGGCCTGTGCTGACCCAGAGGACTGGAGCGCACGGCGTCATTGGTTGCTATGACGCCGTGCTCTTCCTGAGGCCGCCGCCATACAGTGAAACACTGTACACGCCGTTTTTCACTGTACGGCAGCAGCCTCAGGAAGCGCACGGCGTCATGGCAACCAATGACGCCATGCGCTCCCGTCCTCTGGGGCAGCACAGGCTAGGCTTTCACGGCCCGTATACAGCCGTGAAACGCAGTCGTCTGAATGGGGCCTTATGATGCAGTTAGTTCCTGCCTGACTATAGTTCTACTGTACTGTACTACTATCATCTAGTGATGTGACACGGACTGACCACACATGGCCATCTCACACACACTTTAAGACCCTTTTACATGGGCCAACTGAATAGCCAATTATTGGAAACAAGCCATTCGTTCCCAGTACTTGCCCGTTATTAAGCAGAGGGGAGAGCTGCATTTACATGCAGAAAACATCCCTTCTGTATGAGAACGAGCAATTGTTTATCCCCATCATTGCTTGCTGGCATACAGACTGGCAGCAAACAATGATTTAAAGGTTATATACACCTTTGGGGGCAATTTTTTTTATCATTGCATTGTACTTACTCATTTATTTTAAGCTAAAAATCATTTTTTTAATTGGTCTTTATTAACAATATGGCATCCTTTTTTTGTGTACAGAGTTGACATGCTCTACTAGCTGCCTGTGGATTTTGTGTCTCCCGTGCTGGGGAGCAGACGGACTCCTTATCTCAGCTGTCTGACATTATAAACACTCATCAAATCTCACTCCTTATCTTACTGATAAGGATGTGGCTTAAATAAGTGTTTATGGTATAGTAGATCAGGTTACACTTGTCCGTGATAGTAGGGTAACAGGAGATGGATCCCGCTCCAGATTATAGCAAATTGCGACTGCAGGCAGGTCCGTTGCCCTCCATGTATCCAGCGCGCCTAGGTGCATAGAACACCAGGATATCGGGAACTGTTCCCACTCCCTTGGCAACCTCACAGCGCTACTAACAGCTTATTGATAAAGGCATAACAGCCAAAAACGTTCAAAAAAGAAGCTGTCTGTTTGTGAAAGCGCAAATAAAAAAAGAAGCTTTATACCAAAGCAATCTATTGGTGTACAGGAGTTTTTGTTCTTAAATAAGTGTTTATGACCTCTTAGTAGTTTAGAAATAAAGTGTATTAGATGACAGGCACAAAGTGAAAGTACCAGTCACACAGCTAGAATAATAGTTAACCCTTTGTGAGAGAACAGCTCTATTTTTTATAAAGGCCAATTGAAAATATGATTTTTAGCTAAAAATGAGTAAGATGCAATCAGAAAAAAAATTGCCTTCAAAGTAATGCCACAGGAAAGATGCACTCATCCACTTGTTTATCAGGCAATTGGTGGCACATTTAAACAGGGCAATCATAGGAACGTTGGCTACCAATAATTGCTCCGAACATCTGCCCATGCAAAAGGGCTTCTTGTCAATATGCAGTAGTTTCCATAGAAATCAGTTTAGCAGGAGCATTGTCTGCCAAATTCTGTATGGGCCTGGAGTCTTCCTCATAATGTTCACATTCAGTTCCAGAGTCCTTTTTATTCATGAGCTGTTGGTTCCCTCCGCCACATGTGAATACAAGGACTTCAGGCTCACACTGCACCTGAATCTGTGATTTTATGAGAACTATATTCTGACAAGAAAGTGATACTCTGCTATAATCAGGGTCTGTCATGACTTTATACATCCCTCAGATAAGGCAGCATAAACCTGGTGTCAGATTCCTTTGAAGCAGCTCCATGTCAGATTTCAAAATGTTCCTTAAAATTCAACCAATAAAATAAACCCCACCAGGCTCCAAATGGTTAAAAAAATCATTTGAATTCTGCACAACTAATGCTGTGGTAATATGCCATCTAGTGTACATCCTCAGCCTGATGTTCAGTCTATAACTCTTTGGAAAGTTTGGAATGGATTCTGAAACCTTAAGAAAAATAAGAATGTAATACAGACATGACCTACTACCAAGCCCAAAAAGATTAGGGCAAACAAGTTTAGCAGAATTAATTTTTCTAAGGCTACAATTTGGTAACAGAACTGGTTCCATACAACGGTGTGAATACACAATCCAGCCACCCAAACCTTATTATATACAGCTTATGCTGGCACTTTGCAGGTACATTACACTAATACTGTAGTCTATGCAGTGGCCTGCCACTAATAAATTGGCAAGCATTCTTTAATAATGTTGCAATAACATTTTGCCCCTATTGGAAAGCATTTGATTAGCTGTTCATTTCAGACAATAGAGGTCCTGTTAGACTAATTGCACACTAGCGTCAGAGATCCTGCCAGACTTAATGCACACTTCGGCATTGCCGAAGGTTTATAAGGCTCTGTCCGGCCTCATTCAATATAATGGGGACCAGTGGAGAGACGGCTGATTCTCTGCATATTTCCCAGAACACGGCCAGATCTCTGCTGATCCCCATTAAAGTGAATGGGGCCAGACGGAGCCTTACAAACCTCCAGCAATGCCATAGTGCGCAGAGGTCTGGATGTCCCCTGCCGGATCTCTGACACTATTCTGCAACTAGCCTTATCCTTACAAGGTGCATATGATACATTAAGTTTCAGCAAACAAACCTTATCCATTGTATATTTACATGTCTAATTTGTAGGCCGCGTGTCATCTGCATTTTTTTTGTGAACCCATTGGCTTCAATGCAGTATTGACATATAGATATAAAAACACATGGATGATCCATGTGCTTTCTGCATCCATATGTCCATTCTGCAAAGAGATATAATGTGTCCTTTACTTAGCTCCAAATAATGCGGATGCAACACGGATGGGATCCAAATTTTGCAGTTTTTGTGATTTGCAGAACATAAACGTGTACATGAGGCTTTAATGTGTAGAAGTCAAGATCTCTGCTTGCTTCTCAGCTTAAAGGGGTGCTCTGGTTGTAACAAGTTATCCGCTATTCACAGGATAGGGCATAACTATTAGATCAGTGGGGGTCTGACTACTGGGACCCCCACCGAGAACAGAAGCCCCATACCCCACATGCTCCCGAAATGAAGGGCACTGCTTAGCTATCTCCAATGGAGATGATTGGAGTGGCAGTGTGCATGCTGGCCCTGCTGTTTCATTCATTTGTGGGCCCCATGAGGTACAGGTTCCCCGTTCTCATGTTTGTGGGGGCAGTCAGACCCCCAACCTAATCTATAGCCTGTATTAGACTGGCTAGTTTATAGTTGACTAGCGTTCGTATGAACTGCCGCTGATTACTGTCGCAATCAGAAACTTAAAGGGAACCTGTCATCTCCGAAACACCCCCTGAACTAGAGTAAGCGGTGTATAGTGTAAGTGATGCTGAATCCGAATATGTAAGTTTTATCTTCATACTCACTTCCATTCTGACGCTGTGCTCCCACAAACCTGCAGTAAAATGCACTCGCTGGACTCTTCTTTGAGTCCTCTCCATTATGTGAGTGAGCACCGGAGTCCATTTTACTGCAGGTTTGTGGGAACACAGCGTCGGAATGGAAGTGAGTATGAAGATAAAACTTACATAATCGGATTCAGCATCACTTACACTATACAACGCTTACTCTAGTTCAGGGGGTGTTTCGGAGATGACAGGTTCCCTTTAAAGCAAGTTTAAAAATCTTTGTTTGCCAGTAGCAGATTATGCTGTGTAATCATGATCTGTTGCCGGCAAAACAACTAGACAGCATGGTGATGAGCCATGGCATTATGATTGCTCCTCCCCATGTTGTGGAGGAGATTGCTGTGTATAACAGCAGCGGTCTCCTCCACTAGTGAGCAGGTGATTGCCAGGTAGGAACGCTTTCTTCCCGACAATACAACCTTAAAAGTTATCCCCTATTCTTTAGACAGGGCATAACCTGTTACAACTGGAATACCCCTTTAATTGTAGACATAAGTCAGTTGATAACAAAGTAACTTGGCTAATTGCACTGCAGTTATCAGAAGGGTGATCAAAGTACGCTGTAGGCCAATGGTCCCTTTATATCCAAACAGCAAAAAAAAAAAAAGTATCAAACTCAATCATTGGGACTGGATCTACAAGTAATTTATTTCCAAATGTATGACTAACACAGATATTGCACAACTATAACCTAGCTAATAGCAAGTGGTAGAGTCAATCACAGATAATAGCACAAAGAATACAAATAAGGGGCCATGTACCTACTGTATGTGACCATCAGATAGCCAGGCACTTGTACTCAGCAGTCTCCAGCAACTCTGTAGAGTTGAATGGAGCTGCAGCCTGCATGCATGACCGCTGCTCCATTCAAATGGGGGAGACACTTATCCCTATAATGTGGATAGAGATTAAGTTGTAATGCGACAATCCCTTTAACAAAATATTTATAGGGCTCAAAGTTACTGTTTTATGCAGCCCTCCAAACACCCACATAAGCATTGATTTACAGGGATTGTCCCCCCATTATTTGTCAGTCATTTCAGAGATCATAAGAAAATTAAGAATATTTGCTATTTACTTTTTAAATATTAAATGATCTAGTGGTTATGAAATTTGCCTAGTATGGCAACACCTAGTGTTCAGAATGTACAGCAATGTGAGCATCCATCAGCTGGGTTCTGAGCCACATGTCACCCCAGCACAGCCAGGTCTCTGGATAGTGAACCTACACAGAGCAGATAACAAATAGCTTTTTTTCCCTGTGCAATTCCTCTCTGCAGAAAGTCATTCCTATTAGCTGCTCTGCAGTAAACACAGGATCACTATAAAGTGACCTGGCTGTGAGGGGAGTGACTGAGGATGACCAGCAAAAGAGAGGGCTCAGTTAATAATTGTGCACACTGATATAAACTCTGAACACCAGGTGGCACTCTACTATTAAAGTGTCATAACTATTAACTGCATTATTTTAACAGCATGTAAATTACAATGTGCCTATTTTTTATGATCTATAAAATTAATGTAATTGTGGGTCAATCCCTTTAAAAGATACTGGCAGCTGCCAGCAGAGGGAGCTAAGGATGCTAGCCATTGAACTAAATAATAACACAGTACGCTACCATGCTCCCTCCCGCAGTTGCAGGTATCCAGTATCATATCTGTTAAATCTATGAAGAAGATGTTGTGCTCTATATCACAAAACAACATGCTGGAAAAAGGTGGAGACTTGGTTAAGGTTGTCCATAACTATTAGATTTTAGCTATTAGCTTGAAATGTGAACAGATACTATGTTGCACAGCATTTTCAGCTGACAAAGCTTAGATGTACCCAAAATTGGAATCATTTTAAAACAGCTATTGGAAGTAACCAAATTAAGGCTACATTCACAAGGCCATATCTTTTTTGCAGTCCACAAAATGCAGATACTGGCTGTGTGTATCCCCCACGCCAAATTGTCAAAATGCCTATTCTTGTCTGTAAAATCGGATATGGACTGAAAATGCGGTCATGTGAATGATGCCTACAAATGTATTAAAAAACAGGACCTATTGACTGTCCCATAAGTCTGTAGTAGAGATGAGCGAACGTGCTCGTAACGAGCACTGTAACGCTCGGCTCCCCTGCGCAATGCCCGCAGGCATTGCGGATCCGTCCTCAGCTGTATGTAAGTCGATGGGGACGGATCCGTTTGATATGAGTGTCATACCAAACGATCCGTCCCCATTGACTTACACGCAGCTGAGGACGGATCCGCAATGCCTGTGGGCATTGCGCAGGGGAGCCGAGCGTTACAGTGCTCGTAACGAGCACGTTCGCTCATCTCTAGTCTGTAGTAAATGTACATCATGTTGACTGTTGGGGTCTGGTCACTTTTCTCTGGAAATTCAGCTGGTGTGGTGGTTGGACACTTTCTAAAGAACTCGGAAGTAAAATCCAATACCTTTATTTGGGACGCACACTCAAAACATAGACTTGGATTTTTAATTTTCTGTGGGAGAGATTAAGGCCCATTCACACGACCGTATGAATGGGGCCGTATCTATTCCGCAATATTGCGGAATAGACGCTGCCCCATTCACCTCTATGGGAGTGGCCAGCCAGCTCCGTGTCGTGGCTCCGCATAAAAAGATAAAACATGTCCTATACTTGTCCGCATGAGCGGACAAGTATAGGCATTTTGAATGGGGCGCCTGGCTGTGTGTTCCGCAGCGCCGCGGAATACACGCCGGGCGGCAGCCATAGTATTGCGGGTCCCCAATAATATGGCGGTCTGACTGAATGCACAAAAAACTGGTGAACATACTTTGCTGTACATTTATTTAGACGGATCGGACTCGAAGCATGTGTCAGGGAGAGCACCCCTGACAATGCGGTCAGTGTTATACAATACATCCCAGACCTCTAAGGGTTACATAGCATCATATATCAATATAATGCTATGCGACCCTGGCAGTGCTGTGAGTTCAGGACGGGAGTGTGACTCTCACTCGTCTGAAAGGGGCCAATGTGTCTTAAAAATAAAGTTAAAGGGGTTGTCCGTGTTTAGAGCTGAACCCGGACATACCCTTAATTTCACCCAGTCAGCCTGCCTGATGTTAACATCGGAGCATCTAATGCTCCGATGCCTTCCTTTGCCCTGCGCTAATTAGCGCAGGGCAAAGGCATTTAGCCCGGTTCCTGTGACGTACCAGGCTCTGCCAGGCGGAGGCTTCCGCTCGGCAGTGAGCCCGGTGACATCACCGGCACTGATGGGCGGGCTTTAGCGCTGCCCTAGCCAGTAAAACGGTGACGTCACCAAACACAATGCCTCTGCCCGGCAAAAGAGCCCTGGCCGTGCACGATCCAGAGAGATGCGGAGTTGCTCCGATGCTAACATCAGGCAGGCTGCCTGGGTGAAATTAAGGGTATGTCCGGGTTCAGCTCTGAACCCGGACAACCCCTTTAATAGATTTTATTTTGGAGTGCTGAATACCTTCCACTTTTTTCAGCTGACTTTGTACCTGGGAGCGAATCCTTCTTGTCTGTGCATCAGGAAGATTGTTTTGCATGCACACAGCCATAGTTTTGGTCTGCATCTGATCCACATTGTTTTGCGGATCAAATGCAGAGGCATTCATTTCTGTTCCACAACCCGGCACACAAATAGAACATGTCCTATTCTAGTACATGTTTTGTACAAGAATAGGCATTTCTAACAGAGATCAAGACGTACCGATCCACAAAATGCGGAATGTACTCAGCTGGTATCTGTGTTATGCGGACCGTAAAAATAATGGCTATGGTCGTGTGCATGAGGCCTGAAGGTATTTATACATGGACTGATGAGTGTAGAACAGGCCTGAGTTCCTGATAACAGGCCTGTGTAAAAGGTGCCGACTATCACCTGATAAACAAGGATGATTGTAACATTCTGCCAGCACCAAAAATCATCGTTCCTATGCAGCAGATGACACTGTTAACAGCTGTCTGCTGCCCAGAAACAATTAATTTCTATTGCTGTATTGATCGCTTCTCCTCACACAGTAGAGGTGATTGTTGCATGTACAGTGGCATGCAAAAGTTTGGGCACCCCAGTCAAAATTACAGTTAGGCTCCATTCACACGTTCTGTTTTTCTTTCCTGATTCGATCCTGATTTTTTCGGGACCCATTGAAATGAATGGATCAGGATCGAATCAGGAAAGAAAAACAGGACTTCTGAACAGAGCCTTAATGTGAACAGTTAAGCAAGTTGAAGATGAAATGATCTCCAAAAGGTATAACGTTAGAGTAACTTACCTTTTCTACAACCTTCCTATAAAATGTTTTAAATAGCCTAAAAATGTTTTTTGTGATGTAACTTCTTAATCAATAATACTGTTTTCCTGCTCAAACAGGCACCTAAAGTCCTGAGTGCCATTGTGTCTTAAAATCATTATTCTAGTACAGCGCTGACATGTCAGCGGTGTATGGATTTCATGGCATAGATGTGCTATGGGCAGGTATGTGTCAGAAGAGGATAAGTACAGTACAATGCCGGTAAATAGGGTTTTATAAATACTCCATGTCATAGTTGTATTCCGGCCGCCTCTTGGCATGCTTGCTGTGCTGTGGCGGGACCTCCGCCCCGCCTCCATTATCGTGAACAGGGCCATAGTGGACTTCCGGCAGCACGGATCTGGCAGGCTCTTTCCCTGCCGGAGAAGGCTGCCGCTGTGAAAGTAGCTTAAGCATGGGGAGTGGAGGTATGGATCTGGGTATGTAGAAAAATAAAAAGGAGTACTTGCCTTATGAAGATTCTGCTGATCTAACGCTGTGGCTCCCCATCTCTGCTGGATCGGAAGTGCTGGTGTTCCCACTCACATGACTGCTGCAGTCAATCACTGACCTCCACAGTCACACATGCAAGAACAGCACATGACTGTTGAGCCTCTGTAGTGACATGACAACCTTACACAAATGACCACCGATGTCAGTGATTGACTACAGCAGACACGGTGAGAACGACTTGCCCTGCTTCTGCTTATTTTTTATAGGACAACCCCTTCAACCCTTCCAGATGCACTCTTGTAAAGGAATAATGAAATAAGATGTGTGTATAACTACCAATTTATCCATTAAAACAGTGCCATGTTGATCAAAGAGGGGCCCCATATGGTGTAACAGTTGGAACCAGTGTTGTTCTGGGCCCACCAGGGGAAATCATTCTCAAGGCTACAATTAGGCTTGAGTGACTCGAGCCGAAGTTGATCTGTTCAAAAACTGGTTTTGATGCTAATTCTTAGATAACCTGAACCTTGAAAACAGAAGTTTGCTCATCCCAAATTATGAGGGCAGTTTTTAAAGTCAGCTGTGCAGTGGAATGTGTTGTCTTAATTTATCATGTTGTATGCTGTTTGCTAAATGTGGTGCAACTTTAAAGAGAACAGCACCACAAAATAAAGTGCAATCCACAGGCAGCATGTTAGGGTGCCTTCACACACTGCTTTTCTTGCAGAATTTTTTGTGACTGAAAATCAGTTCCATTCAATGGGATGGGAAACACATGGATTTCTGCAAGCACCATTTAGGTGAATAATTTTGTTATAAAATCTGCAATGTGTTTCTGTCCTTGCCTCCGCACCAAGGATATCAAGTTGAATGGGTCTGGATCCCTTGTGGTAGCTGCACGGATGATGCCCGTGCGCTGGGGACCGCAAGTTGTTGCCCCCCAATGCATGGAACGGCTGTGTGAATGAGCCCTAAGTGTGTATAGAGATGGACATCAGTCACTCATAATATGGTCCCTGTTTACAACTGAACTCAGAGTTTATATTTAAAAATTACAAGTTTATACCATATATCAATCTGCTTAGTTTCACATGTCTGTGTTTGTGATGATATCCGTGATAAGATGGTCAGTAGTTCAAGCATGAAGAATCTATTCCACATACATCACGTAGGCTGAAAATTCATTTCCCGAGCATCTCCTACCAATGGTCAGTGAAAATCACTGACAGAACACAGATGCTCTCTGTGTTGTGTCTGGTTTTCACAGACCAACAGACTTCAATTGGGTGTGTTAAGTCCACCTCAAAGACCAAAGTAGTGCCTATCTCCATGGTTTTTCCACTATACCATGGTGGGTTTTGAATAAACACATTAAAATCAATGGGTCTGTGTGCTGTCCATTATTTGCAAAGGCCTGATGGTCCTGCAAACAATTGTTCCTGACAATCTACCTGTCTAAAAGTAAATATCACTGTAATAAGGGGGCTGACATTTTTAGCGCAAAGTGAATGCCGTAAAAACAAAACCCACAACTAATTCTTTCTCCGACAAGCCCTCTAAAGTACAATATTATGTGTAGTAACACCTGCCACTGACTGGATCAATAATTTGTCAATACTCCCCTCCATTTCAAAATTATGCACCCACAAACCAGCCGTTAGCATGCGCAAAGAGGTCCTATGTTGCACAGAGTGTATATCCTGGCTTGACGGCGCCACTGTAGAGGAAATTTGGTAGTGGTCAGCAAGAGTGTTGCAGTCATGCCTTTGCTCATTGACAGCCAGTGGCTCCATGTCAGCCTGCCCGACACCCAGTTACTAAAGAAGAATGTGCAACAACAGGAACTGACCGTTCAATTTCATGAGTCAGAAGATGCTGCTACTTGTCACATCGTTGTCCTTAGACACACAGGAATTGGGGCCACTTGTTTAGCACAATGTGATGAAGTAGATTCTGAAACTGAGGTGGCAGCCATCATCCAGGCTGTAAAGACCACTGAAGGAAGACTAGAACTGCACATGGTCAGAGGTCAGCCTCTTAAAGTGGTTCATCAGAGGACGTAAATCAAGTCACACTTCACAGATATATATGATAAGAATGATATTCACCTTCCGGTTATTTATGGGATAGCAGTAAGACGGGAGAATTTTTTAAAGCATGATTTCAGGACTGGCAGCCAGACGTGGAATTGCACTCTCCATACATTTTGACCGGAGGACATATGGTAAATGTTTATGATGCAGAAATGGAAAAGCTGAACATTGGGCCCTATTCCTGGCTACCTCTCCCAAACTCTCAGTGAGAAGAACAATCAGACACTTGACTGTATTTCCACATCAGTGGTAAAACCCTTCTCATTTTGTCCAACATATGAAATCTTCACTCCAGTATCTAAGGACCCTTTCACACGAGCGGAAGACTCAGACGGCTCTCGCATCGTGTGCTGTGTACTGACCTCCCGGCACTGAACGCGGTCAGCATTATCCAACACATTCCAGAACTGTAAGGGTTACATAGCATCATAAATCAGTATAATGCTATGTAACCCCTGTTCAGTGCCGGGAGGTCAGTACACAGCACACGATGCGGGAGACGTCCGAGTCTTCCGCTCATGTGAAAGGGGCCTAAAGGACAATCCACATTATTCAATCCACATCTGTATTTTCTAATGGAAAACCCCACTCATAAGAAAAAGCTGATGGGCAATGGGAAAAGATCAAAAACGGATAACTTTAACAAACTTAGGGCTTATGCACACGACCATATGTAAATATGGTTGATGTCCGTGTACATTTAGTAGTTTGCGGAACGGAACAGCTGGTGCCTAATAGAACAGTCCTATCCTTGTCCGTGATGTGGAAAATAATAGGACATGTTCTATTTTTTTGCAGAACAGAAATGGAATGCACATGGAGTAACTTCTGTTTTTTGCGGACCCGTTGAAATGAATTGTTCCGCATATGGTCGCAAAAAAAAAAAAGAACGGACACGGAAACAAAATACGTTCATGTGCATGCGCCCTCATACAGGGTTAGAAAAGGGGTTTTTTTGTTTGTTTGGTTGGGGTTTTTTTTATATTATAAAGGGGTTGTCCGGGTTCAGAGCTGAACCCGGACATACCCATATTTTCACCCAGGCAGCCTGCCTGACACCAGCATCGGAGCATTTCATGGATCGCGCAGGGCAAGGGCTCTTTTGTTTACAAATACACACTGCCGGGCGGAGGCTTCCCCCCCGCAGTGTGTTCGGTGACGTCACCGGCTCTGATGGGCCGGCTTTAGCGCTGCCCTAGCCGTTTTACTGGCTAGGGCAGCGGTAAAGCCCACGCATCAGTGCCGGTTGACGTCACCGGGCTCACTGCTAGGCAGAAACCTCCGCCCGGCCATGTGCATTTGTAAACAAAAGAGCCCTGAAAAAAAAAACATCAACACTGTTCTATAGGCTGTGTTTGGTATTGCAGCTTAGCTCAGTCAGGGATGAAAAAGCAGACCCTTCTAACATTCCTATGTATACATAGCTCCTTTCTGAACTATACAGACCATGGTACTTTATATCTATGCAATTATTTCCAGTGCAACAAATAAATTACCAAAAACTGCTTGGTTTAAAAAAAAAAAGCACGGTGAGAACTCCCGGTATCCTCTACATTATGGGTGAAATACATCCCATTCATTTACATGAATAGGCCTGGGCTTTCCCTTCAAAAACTGCATTAAAAAAACGTGAATGCATGGCAGCACACTAGGAGGGTCAATAGTGAAAAATTTATGGCTTTGAACACAACTTTTTTTTTCTTTATACTGTACATTGGACTCCACAGGACAGAGAAGTCTCCATTGCACGAAAGCTCTACTTTCCAAACCTCATTTGTTAAAAAAAAAAAACATGCAATAATAACAAAAATATCCAGAAGGTGTCTACAGTCTAATAGAAACTGTATAAATTACATAACACAGGTAAAAACCTACCATGATGAAACTTGGGTTGTTCTGTTCCTCCAGCTGAATGATGGGACACTGATCTCTGGTACACTACCATGGAGCACTCTGCAAGCACTGTGTGTGTGGCCACTTAAGATGAGCCTAGGCTGAATCAGCTTCAGTAGCTACAAGAAAGGACCTTTAAGATTATCTAAAAATTAATCTTCAAAATGTTTAACAAACTTTCATGTCCATTCAATGGAAGCATAACTGAACACATGTAATCAAGTAATAGAATACAGCCGAGAGGGGTTGTCTCATGTAGACAAAGTTAACACAAGGCACTTACTAATGCATTTGGCTGGATTCATTTTTCCATTACATTATACACTGCTCGTTTCCAGGGGTTACGACCGCAATGCAATCCATCAGCGGTGCTTGTGCATGCACACTACAGGAAAAAGCGCTGGCCACCTCACATCTGCGCTTCAATGGTGGCCGTAACCCCTGGAAACTAGCAAAGTACAATGTGGTGGAAAAATGAATCCAGCCAGCAAAGGAGGCAATATGGACAATCTCAATACATTAGCAAGTGCCATTTGCTGAAGTGAGACAGCTCCTAAAAAAAAAAGTGTATCACTTGTATATTTTTTAACTGAGCAAAACCAGATAGTGAAACATACTCCTTTTATTTTCTGATTGTAGAAAATAAGTCATCATATAGCTCCTGGAAGGCAGGGAGCAAAAAAAAAAAAGAAAAGAAAAACTACCACAAGGGGTTAAGGCCTCATGTTTAAAGGGAATCTATCACAAAAACCTGTTCTATATTTTATTTATGCTAAAAAAATCTATTATATATTTGTAAGAAATAATAAATAAATAAAAATTCCAATGTGTGAAATATTATAAATAAATATTAGATTTTACCATATTTACCATCTTTGGTCACCAGGGGGAGCTCTGCTGGCCAAATGAGGCTTTGAGCAACCTGTAAGTAGGCATGCTGCAAAAAAGTGGGTGGTACCAATGACATCACCAATTCACACCTTCAGCGGTGACATCACTGCTTCAGCAAGATAAGATGAGACAATGGCTTCATTACAAAACACAGATCTCTGCTCCTCAGTCTCCTCCCCCACTGGTCCACATGGCCGATTACATCACTAAGGTCCTACAGCCCAAGAACCTCCATCTACTCTGTTTCTGAGTCCCCAGCAGCAAGGAGGGAGGACCCTGGCTGTGTGTTACTGGTGTCATCACAGGGGCGGGCTCACATCTTCCATTCATTCTCTATAGGGTCAGCAGCGACTGAGGAAGCCTATGTACATGCCTGAGGTGCCATTGTGTTGTAAATCCAGACTGTCACACTTTACTTCCAACATGGCAGCCCCCATGTAAGGGCAAGAAAACTGAATTTAAAAAAAAAAACATTTACACAATTTGAAAAATACATTATGTTAAAACCTGCTTTTGTTATGTTGTAAAACATATCAAAAAAATTTTCTTCGCGATAGTGTCCCTTTAACTCTTTATATGAGCCAGTATGGAAGCACACAGCGTCTGCTTCATATTACTGTGTATCATGACACACAATGCCTCTTTAGGGGAAAATACCTTCATAATATGGGCCACAGAGGTACTTATTTTCACAGACTGTATGAAAATGGGACAAAAGAAAGTACAGTATGGACCTGTAGATTTCTAATGATGCCATATTATGGCTCCACACAACTTGGCACTATTACTAAGCCATTATATATGTATTTGTGTGAATCAGACCTTTTTCACAACCTCTATATGATCAGATCTTTAGACATGTCTGGAAGGACGCGCGTTTCTCCAATGTGGATGCCCCAGAGAAGTTTTAAATACAGAAAGCAAATTGATATAGTATTTAAACAGACCCATGGATTTGCTGCATGTATATAAGTTTATCTATTTAAAACAGTAGAAGTGTATTACGCAGGCTGACCACACAAGTGTAACATAGTCCTGTCAGTATTGTACTATGCAATTATTTGCAGTAAATCAAACCTTTTGAGAAGCATCCTGGGAAAGAACATCATACTGCTCCTTAAACAAAACTTTCTTTTCCTCTGGAGGAGCAGAATCTTCTCCGGTACATTCAGCATCACTCTCACGATACAGAGGATAATGCTGAAAAAAAAATGTATAAAACTGATATCAAATATTTTTCCAACATATAAAGTGAACTGAACCCTTCACAACTTTCTATATCATATTTTCAAACACGTCCTAAAAGTAGATACAGATAATCAAATTTAAAAAAAATCAAAACTATTACAACTGGTTATTTATTTATTAAAGGGGTTCCCTGTTTTGCTGACTGTTTGTTTGTCGCAGCTCCAGCTGTAAACATTGGTTGACGTCATAAAATGGATGTATAACCCCACCCATCCATTCTGCATTGCACCTAGGGTTTTTGAGGAGGAAATTAAGAAAATAAAATATTTGGAACCAAATTGTGTGCTTTTGGTGGGTTTTGAACTGGGGGTCTGTGGATGACACACTGTTATTGGGGATCTGACCCCATTACAATGGGCTCCGGTCAGAGCAGCCATCATATGTAAATTGTATGCAAGTCAGCTCCTACCATTAATGAAGTGGGTGGGGCTAGAGCGTGACTGACTGACTGAGTGACATGCGCTACTGGCCTGCCTGCTGTGTGCATAGTGAGTACTGCTTACAGATAAGTGATTACTGGTAGTTTAGCTAAGAAGCACTGCTAGGGGCTGAACTGCATACACTTTACATGTGATGGCTGCTCTGACCGGGGACCAATGTAATGGGGCCCGGCACAGTCACTGAACTTCATTAAGCCGGGCCCCGCCACCAGGGCAGCAGCTACTACCCTGATAGCACCTCTGTCTACATGTCACTGGTACATGGCAGGCCACTATGCCTATGCAGCACAGCACAGGCTGCAATGTGGCGGACATGTAATATTGCTCTATTCGTTTTATAAGACACACGGCCACTTTCCCCGTATGTGAGTCTTATATAACGGAAAATACCGTAACACACATTGAGCAACATGAAATTATATAAAAGTGGTCAACCCCTTTAAGGTCACTTTCACACTAGCGGCAGCACGGATGCGGCAGGTGAAGGGTCCCGCCAGATGCGTGCTGCCGCAGGTGCACGTGTGGGGCCGGAACCGCGCTCTGGCCCCACACGTGTCAGACACTGTGTTGCCCCATTAATTTCAATGGGAAGGATCGCTCCCATACAAGTCTATGGGAGCGATTCTTCCCATAAAAATGAATGGGGCGGTGAGGTGTAATTACACCTACTCACCACTACCACTGTTACGGCCAGCATGTAAACAATAAAGAGGAGGCAGCACAGATACAGCGCGCGCCTCCTCTTCAAACAGCTGATTGGCAGGGGTGCCAGGTGTCGGACCCCTGCCGATCTGATATTGATGACCTATCCTGAGGATAAGTATAACTTGTATATATAACTTTAAAACTATGAGTGGAGATTGAACATGTAATAGCACCATCCTTGGCTTCTGAGGTTGTAGATCTCACCACTTCTCATATGTCTGATGAGGTCCTAGTGCAAGTTTGCAGCTAAGATCAAATTTCCCACTATTTAGGGACCACTTACTGTCATAACAGATCATCCTGATCTACCTCAAGGCCTCAAAAATACATTGACTTTTCAGCCCTCCTCAGGTAACTTAACTAGAGTCCAGATCTCGAAACCTTTTCTGGTCTTTGTACCTTTAGAGACCTCTCAAATATAATCCCTTGCTCTCCTGGTAGCTGGTTTCGCTATTTCCAACTCCGCAACTTCCTTACCTCCCTGGCACCTGGACCATAGCGTTGTACGCCTCTTTCTAGCCTTGAAAAACTATGTATTGCTGACTCAGCGTACAAACACGCTATCTCTTTGATCGACAACCTCTTGCTCACTGAGGAGATATGGGACGGGGAACTAAATACCTTACCTTCAGGACCTAGGTTCATGTCTGCATGGGATGGGGAACTGGGCTCCAACCACACTAGAGCAAAGCTGGTCTTTATTTTTGATTCACAAACTGTCAGATACTGAGGCGGTGGTATAGAACTCCAGTGAAGCTCCGCCATTCTATCCCTCAGTCCCAACACGTGTTGTTGCTGCATATTGGAGTTGGAACAATGCTGGACAATGCTGGTGGGAGTGTCCGCGTGTGGCCCCACTTTGGCAAGAGGTTTTTGTTCTCCATAACTCCCCTTTTCCAGTCTTCTATACCAACCTCAACCAAGACTGCATTATCATCTATCTTTCCTGGACAGATCAAACAGATCAAAAAGGGAACCTTGAGACTCTTTGTTAGCTATGCAACAAATAATTCCACATAAGTGGAGACCTACCAAACGGTTGCAAAGATTAACCTAGATGTTTGCGCTAGATGCCCTCATCCGTAAAGAGGGACTCAGGGCAGAAGATAATAATACTGCATATGCCTTTGCAACGGTTTGGTCATCCAGGCTACAGTTTCATAGATCTCCAGTATCCTTTTTGACTGTAATGCTTTTAGTATTATCTTCCACCGTCAACAATTTTTGGAATTACCTAAACTTTTTAATAAAAAGAGTTTAAACCATAATAAATACTAGACAAAAGACCGACAGACAAAACAAACGCGCCTGTCTAATGAAACGCCTAAAAACAGGCGGAGCTTGATAAATGTGCCCCATTATCTTTTCAGACAAGTGAGACAGATGCAGACTAACGGTAAATATCTTTTGAACAGTTGGTGCTGTTTCAGACAAGCATGTCCAGTGCGGAAATAACGCTTTGTGTGTGAGCGTGATTCTCTGTTTTGAACACTGCTCTTTTCGCAGGAGTGCACAGCGAGCAGCTGACACACAATGCTCCTCCTAAATGTCAATGGATGCCAGAGACAGTAGACAGTCCTCCTCTCCAACCTTTAGCTCTGGAAGCAGTATAATGGGAGCTCTTAGTTCCACCAGATTGACCCTTATCCACAAAAGAATGGATACCTAGCACTCGATAAAAACATGGCGGGAATTTATCATGAGGGTAATATTTGAATTCTTGAATCTGCTTAGGAGAACTTTGCATCAAATTTACCAAACGCTGTTTTTTTAAATCTGGTGCATCTTTAAACCTAACACTTCTGTCTACAAATGTTACTCCAGTTTTCCTACTCCACCCTCCTACTTTTTTGTGATTTTTTAAAAAGTCTCATTAATAAATCTAGAGTGAAACTCAAACATAGCTGACCACACCCATTTTTCAAAACTGGAGTGAATGGTGTAAAAAGGAAAACATTTTTACATAAGTGATCTTAAAAAAAAAAAAAACACACAACAATTTGGCTACTTACCTGCAATAGGATTGGAGCAGATGGAGGCAGCAGATGGACCCTTCTGCATTTCTTCATAAAGTCTGGATGATTTTTCTATAAAGAAATTTGGTGGAATTCAGGCAAAACTGGCATACTTGCTTTGCACCAAAATTACTAAGTTGTTTTGCATCATCCGCCATGGAACATGGCTTCCCAGAAAGGCAGCATGTTTTAAGTTGGCACAGTGCACACCATAAATTTGGTGCAAAATTCTGGCACAAAGTAACCAACCACTAGAACCCTCTTAAAGAGGACCTTTTACCACTCCTGACATGCCTGTTTTAATAGCTCCATGCATTCCCCATGTATAACAATTCTGGAGCATCTACTCTTATGGCTCTATGTAGTAGCATTACTGTGTTATTTCTACTCGAAGTTATGAATGAATTGCTAGCAGTCTGCAGTAAGGGTACAGAGGGGTGGTAACCAGTTGGGGGGGGTGTACCTGCACAGACTCACTCTATCCAATCAGTGCTGCCATTTTCAGACTGTGCAGGTATACACCCCCAACTGGTTACCTCCCCTCTGTACCCTTATTGAAGGCTAATAGCAATTCATTCATAACTTCTAGCAGAAATAATAAAGGAATGGAACAACATAGAGCCATAAGAATAGATGTTCCAGAATCTTTATTACACAGGGAATGCATGAAGGTATTAAAACAAACATGTCAGGAGCGATGAAAGGTCCTCTTTAAACTTGCCATACACAAAACTAACGTTGGCCAAAATGGACTATTTCAGCAGACTAGCTTTTGAAAAAGTAGGGATGAAATCTTGTCTCCTGACAAAGTACCATAATTGGCCATACTGGAAAATAATTACAACCTTTATTAAATATCACAAATACTTACATGTAATACAGGCACACAGTGCACACAGGTATGTTAGAGTAAAATACATTATAAGCAAATGCAAGAATTTTAAGTATACTTACCGGAGTTGGCAGCCGATACCCTGGCAGACATAACCAATACCATATGCCCTGAGATCCCAGCGGGCTGTGGATCGCCGTGCGCATGCATATAGTACGTCATGGCTAGGGGCGGACATAAGATGTACCAAGTACTATGGGCCCATGTAGAAAGCTTAAGTGTGCAGGCGCCCGCTGCGTCACATGGATATATTGCGCTCTAAACAGTCCTGCGCCTGCATCCACAATCAGTTGCCAGGAGTTAAAATGAGGCCCGTATGCACGCGTGAGCCGTGTGACTCACAGCACCTGCGCCAACTACCATCAAAAAGTCGCGGTGATCTGCACATGAGAGCCCGTGTTACACTTCACAAAGACCATAAGACTGTTGTGCATGCACAGAACCCATCCATGAAGTGCAGGCGTCCGCTACCTTATGTATAAGATCCGGCGCTGAGTTAGACACACATGTGACTATACACTGAGCGATTTATGGTCGTTGTTTCACATAGGCATAATGCAGCCCCTTCAACTGGCCACTGCTGATGTCAAATCTCTACTGAGATTACTGCCAGGCTCTATTCATGTGGTTGGCTTGGCACTTCACTTGATTTACGTACTTTATTTTTACCTGTCTGCTCCCTGATGTATAGCGTATATTTTTTTTTACTTTTCATGTGGTCTCTCTCTCTCCTTAATTGGTTTATGTAATTATCATGTATAAAAGGGCCACACTGCTCAGTAGTCACACACACCTGATGAAGCCAGGTTGATGGCGATACGCGTAGGGTGTTTTCTATCTCCCCTGGTTCAGGTTGCACTGTTCGGCTTGTTGTATTTCAGGTTAATGCTTTTTATGCATTTGCTTATAATATATTTTACTCTATCATGTTTGCCTCGTGTATATTCGTATGCTGACCTGATATCTGTACTGGCTGGTACTGGGGATAGGGAGTGAGTGGCTGTGTATCATCATTTTAAATGTTTTTATGGTGTTTGTTATACATAGTATGTATTTGTGATATTTAATAAAGGGTGGAATTATTAGTATTGATTTCTGGTGTGTTCACCATTATTGCCTACCGTCTGAAGTGTATGGCAGGCTTTACTACAACCACACTTTTGGGAAAATCTTACCATTCGGGAGCAGTTGAGCTGACGAGAAACCTCAAGGATTTGCTCTTCAGCTGCTTTACAGATTACACAGTCATCGCCCTCAAGAGCTACGCTATTTACCAGGACAAAACTGGAACAAAGAAAAGATGGTAACTGGTTACACAGTGATAAAATGAGTTTCCACAACCTGCACAAAAGTCCACTGGCAAATTTGAAGAAAATCAGCTTACTGCTCCCAAATGATACAGAACTAAGTAATTCCAAATTAATATTAAAAGAAATGTAACAAGACATGACAAGTCCTGTTCAATATTACACATCATATTCCCATAGTGGAAGCAGTGGAAATGCTACTTTGTTAAATACAATATCTTACAAGGTATCTAATGGCACATGCAGCATATTGAGAGAATGCAATCTTTCCTCATAGTCCTCGACAGCATCTAGGGTTGATTCATTCTACCTCTGCATGAGGACAGAACATACACAAGCAGCATGGAAATAGTTAACAACAACAATTAACTACAGTATAAAAGCCGGCCTCTGGCACTAAGCTCCAGTGACAATTTATTCTGTCCTGCCTGGGACAAGTAGCTGCGGCTACGGCCTCTTTCACACTAGCGGCAGCACGGATCCGGCAGGTGAAGGGTGCCACCGGACCCGTGCTGCCGCAGGGACATGTGTGGGGCCGGAACCGCGCTCCGGCCCCACACGTCACACAATACATACACACAGACATATACACATACATAATACTTACATGCTCCCAGCAGGTCTCCACAGCGCAGGAGGAGCAGGACGGCGCGCACATAGGACGATTCCCCACAGTGCCCTCTGTTGGCCGCCATGTGGAATCGTCCTATGTTTGCGCCGTCCTGCTCCTCCTGCCCTGTGGAGACCTGCCGGGAGCATGTAAGTATGTATGTGTATTTGTATGTGTATGTCTGTGTATGTTTATGTGTATGTCTATATGTGTGTATGTGTGCAGGTGACGGATCCGTCATGAACTCCATTGAAAGTCAATGGAGGATGGATCCGTTCACCATTGTGGTCACACCAAACGGATCCGTCCCCATTGTATCACACCAAACGGATCCGTCCCCATTGACTTTCATTGGGGGTCATGACGGATCCGTCTTGGTTTGCTCTCCGGTCTGAAGACGGAACAGAATGCTTTTAGGAACATTCTGTTGTCTTCAGTTCAGTTTTGTCCCCATTGACAATGAATGGGGACAAAACTGAAGCGTTTTATTCCGGTATTGAGCCCCTATGACGGAACTTAATACCGGAATTATAAACCTGCTAGTGTGAAAGTAGCCTACTTACAGCATGATATCTCTTTATTCACGTTATCGTAATTGTTTATTTTTGTTATGTAAACTTTGTTTTCCTTATCTCTAGCTTCCCCCATTAAGATTACCTGGGGATGATAATCACTGCTGGTATTGCTTTCTGGAAGCCCGCATAGTTCAATGGGGCTATAGTACGCTCACACTATGCATCGCTCCAGTTCACACCCACTGTCTGCCCTGTCAGTCTCCTGCATTCCAGCCGGACATTTGGACACTACAGATCTATTAAAAAGATTGGAGGGATAACTATTGAACCCCATACCTATTTAGCGTCAATAGACATAGAAGCCCTCAATACTTCAATCCCCCATTCAAAAGGCCTGGCAACTGTAAAATACTATCTGGACTCTAGAAGCATTGAATATAAAAATCATAACATCTTTGTGTTGCGTCTTTTAGACTACGTTCTAACTCACAACTACTTCATTTTTGACTCTAAGTTCTACCACCAGCTCAGGGGCACCGCTATGGGGAGCCCTTGCCCGCCCACTTATGCGAACCTGCTCCTGGGCTGGTGGGAGGACACTGTGGTCTTCCCTGAGGAGATGTCGTCTTGGACCCAATACATCCCGGTTATGGGTCCGCTACATAGACGACATTCTTCTCTTTTGGATAGGGTCTATACAGGACTTCAGATGCTTATGGAAGTACTCAATGTGAACCACATTGGTTTACATTTCACCTCAGAAATCAGTGATTCCTCCATCACCTTTTTAGACATTAGAATTAGTAAAGGGGAACACCAGAATATTGTGACCACACTATATCGCAAGGAAACAGCAACAAACAGCCTTTTGAGGTGGGAGAGTTTCCACCCCAGGCCTCTTCACAGAGGCATCCCCAAGGGTCAGTTCCTTAGAACCTGCCGAAATTGCTCTAATCCTGAGGAATTTGAACAAGAAGCAGAATTACTTTTTAATAGGTTCAGAGAAAGAGGGTATCCGGCACGTTGTACCAGAAGCTCGGGAATTTGCGAGGTCGAGAGATCGGACTACACTTCTCCAACCACGAACTACAAAAAAAGTGGACAATAGTCTATAGTTAATAGGTACCTATGATTTCGAGCATAATCAAGTGAGGGATATACTTAATCGGTATTGGTCCCTTCTTAAGACCGATCCTGACCTAAAGGACCATTTGTCGGAGGCCCCCTCGATTACGTTCAAAAGAGGGCGGAACATTGGGGATACTCTCATTCGGAGCCATTATGAACCACCAAGAAAGGAAACCTGGCTCTATAGACACAGGAATGGGACTTTTAAGTGTGGCCACTGCAAGGCTTGCAGTTTTATTAAAGTAGGAGACACATTTAGAAATACTTCCAATACACATATATATCAGGCTCGATGTTTTGCAAATTGTAATACGAGAGTTGTAGTTTACCAAATGGAATGTAGCTGTGGGGGTTCCTATGTAGGAAAAACCAGCAGAGAATTTAAAGTACGGATCCTTTAACATGTAGGGGATATTAGAAACAAGAGAGATAAGCCTATAGCTAGACACGTCGAATCACAACACGAAGGTAATTCATCAGGAATCTCTTTTTCAATGATTGAAATTATTTCCACATCTATTAGAAGTGGGAATTTAGACCAGATTCTAAGACAAAAAGAATCACGGTGGATATACCGTTTAGAAACAGTTTCACCGCGAGGCCTCAATGACAATATTGATTTCACTTGTTTCATTTAAGAATCTGGCCATTCTTTGATATCCTTTGCTGAGGTGGCCCCAAAAGTTGGGGTTTGAGTGATCAAAATATATAACCCCATTGAATGGGACAGGGTGGGGTGGCTCAGTCCACCTTGTCCTTTGTCACATTACAATTACTTATATCTTTAATATATGGGCTGCCTCTGTAAAAAAATTGGGGACATCAAAACACTGTCCCATTACTTATGGACATAATTTACCAACATAGGGGTTGAAGGTATAATATACTAGTAGGATCCACAATTGCTGTAAACACGGACACTATACCTACCATTTTCATCACTTAGGTATCGCAATGTAATGCTGCCACTGTGTGGGGGTCTCAAAGTTTGTTGACAATGCTGGAGCGCATCGAGGACACCTGTGCACTAGCGGTGGGCGGAGCGGGCGTCCCTGGCACTTGATTGCCTGTTCCATATGTGTATATACTTTTTGGAGATTGCCTGTTTCATATGGGTATGTTTCCAACCCACTTGGTCCCCTGATGAACTGTACTTTATACAGGGAAACACGTCGGGACTAAGGCTGACCCTTTATTAATATTTTGGGCCCTCATCTTTAGGCAATTGTACCTCTGTAGAAATGACCACTATACATCTTTGTGACTTATTAGTGGAACAGAGGTGACTTTATCATCCTTTTGATTTCTGCTTTGTTATAGGAGCAGTTTATTAGTGGAACAATGGTGATTCTACCATTTTGGAAAGAAAATAGGTGGTTTACACACTACATGATATAGTAAATATCGTACCCTTAGGCCTAAAGTACCTTTGTATCTTATTTGATATAATATTGTGTTACATTTATTGATGATTTATTTAACATTGTAATTGGACCTGTGACATATCTCTGACGGACTATTTTATCTGTCCCTTTGGGTGGTGATGGGCATCTATCCTGTGTTAGGGACACAGTAGGGCGATCATGAGGTTCCGGACACGGGATCGCCCCTATCGGGGCGGCTATTTCGTTTATTAGGCAGGGACATCAGTGGTTGAGGGTGAGGAGTAGAGGCAGTATATTCTTCCGCTTCCTCCCTCTCATGAGTATTAGGGCCTTTCTCCTGCCTTCAACACACTATTGTTATTTGGTCTCTTAGGCCTGAAATAGAAGGGAGACGATACTGTATCATGTCCATCATTTCCCCTTTTTTTCGTCCTTATTTTCTCTCCCCCCTTTTTTGACATAAGTGTCGTTATTAGTTTTAATTCTATTTTTAGGGTTGACGAATAAAAGTTATATTTTAGTGGTCCTTTCTGTGATACGTTTACTATTTTTTCCACTAATTCAATATCAAACCCATCTGATGGTTGACTTGTCAGATCTGAGTGTTGATCTTTCTGCATTCCAGCTGAGCAGTGTAGTATCGCGACAGTTATCTCATTGGTAGCATTAGAACCACGAAGTAAGGTCAGTGTATGATTTAAGCACAGAATCCGCTTCTACTTACTGCCATTGGTTGCTGTGGGTGCCTGGAAGTAGACCAGTGTGTTAGCCAGTAAAATCCTTGCTATATTAAAAGGTATCAGGAATGGTTTCGCCTTTCTATTTTGTGGTTGGTGGAGTATTAAAAGGGCTCTTTTTATGTAGAAGACCAGACTAACCACAGAAATTCCAAGCAAGAGAAAAAGAAAGTCCAGACATAGATTATTCATCTCTTTCTGCCAGCCTATGCCTGATCAAATCTGCACCAACAGTCACCCTCCAGAGGAAGCTTCTGTTACATCTAATCCTCAAGATTCTTATCTTGGTTCTGTGAGCAACTGGCAGAAACCTTTGAAGAGATAAAATCATCTCTGTACATAAAATATCTAGAACAGAAGAGCTTTCTCAGTCATTGGCATCTGATGATCTTATGAAATCCATCTCTATTAATAATTCCGATTCCTCTAACTCAGATGCTGAAGTCACAGTGGAAGAACAGATATAGTGGGGGGAAAAAAAGTATTTAGTCAGCCACCAATTGTGCAAGTTCTCCCACTTTTAAAGATGAGAGAGGCCGGTGAATGACATCATAGGTAGACCTCAATTATTAGAGACAAAATGAGAAAACAGATCCAGAAAACCACATTGTCTGATTTTTAAAGATTTTATTTGCAAATTATGGTGGAAAATAAGTATTTGGTCACCTACAAACAAGCAAGATTTCTGGCTCTCACAGACCTGTAACTTCTACTTTAAGAGTCTCCTCTGTCCTCCACTCATTACTTGTAGTAATGGCACCTGTTTGAACTTGTTATCAGTATAAAAGGCACCTGTCCACAACCTTAAACAGTCACACTCCAAACTCCACTATGGTGAAGACCAAAGAGCTGTCGGACACCAGAAAGAAAACCTCCACCAGGCTGGGAAGACTGAATCTGCAATAGGCAAGCAGCTGGGTGTGAAGAAATCAACTGTGGGAGCAATAATTAGAAAATGGAAGACATACAAGACCACTGATAATCTCCCTCGATCAGGGGCTCCACGCAAGATCTCATTCCGTGGGGTCAAAATAATCACAAGAACTGTGAGCAAAAATCCCAGAACCACACGGGAGGACCTAGTGAATGAACTGCAGAAAGCTGGGACCAACATAACAAAGGCTATCATCAGTAACACACTATGCCACCAGGGACTCAGATCCTGCAGTGCCAGATATGTCCCCCTGCTTAAGCCAGTACATATCCAGGCCCATCTGAAGTTTGCTAGAGAGCATTTGGATGTTCCAGAAGAGTATTGGGAGAATGTCATATGGTCAGATGAAACCAAGGTAGAACTGTTTGGTAGAAACACAACTCGTCGTGTTTGGAGGCGAGTGAATGCTGAGTTGCATCCAAAGAACACCATACCTACTGTAAAGCATGGGGGTGGCAACATCATGCTTTGGGGCTGTTTCTCTGCAAAGAGACCAGGACGACTGATCCTTGTACATGAAAGAATGAATGGGGCCATGTATCATTAGATTTTGAGTTCAAACCTCCTTCCATCAGCAAGGGCATTGAAGGTGAAACGTGGCTGGGTCTTTCAGCATGACAATGATCACAAGCACACCGCCAGGGCAACGAAGGAGTGGCTTTGTAAGAAGCATTTCAAGGTCCTGGAGTGGCCTAGCCAGTCTCCAGATCTCAACCCCATAGAAAACCTTTTGAGGGAGTTGAAAGTCCGTGTTGCCCAGCGACAGCCCCAAAACATCACTGCTCTAGAGGAGATCTGCATGGAGGAATGGGCCAACATACCAGCAACAGTGTGTGCCAACCTTGTGAAGACTTACAGAAAACGTTTGACCTATGACGTATTGAGATGAACTTTTGTTATTGACCAAATACTTATTTTCCACCATAATTTGCAAATAAATTCTTTAAAAATCAGACAATGTGATTTTCTGGATTTCTCATTTTGTCTCTCATAGATGAGGTCTACCTATGATGTTAATTACAGGCCTCTCTCATCTTTTTCAGTGGGAGAACTTGCACAATTGGTGGCTGACTAAATACTTTTTTCCCGCGTGTATATAATTTTCATAAGGAAAAGAACAACTTAATCTCCCTGCCCTTTGAGTCAGGATTTCTCTTTGGTGACCGTCTAACAAAGATCATGAAGGGCTTGAATGAAGAGAAAGGTTATCTGTTTCCTACTACCTCCTTAAATTGAAATAAACCTTCCAGCTCTACAGGATATAGAAGATTTTCCCCCAAAAGGTTTCAGAAGCCTTTTCATCCCATGGAAAGAAATGATCAGAGAATTAAAAAGAAGATCAGATGGAGATGCGGGCCAGAAGAAACCTTCCTCCAGTACTAAACCAGAGTTTTGATACCAGTTCTCTGGTGGGTGCTAGACTCCAAAAGCTTCTACCCAAACTGTCTGGAACCCACTACAGACCGGTGAGTCTGATCAACCATCAGGTGGGGATATTCCCTGAAGTTTGCATCCACTACTCCTTCAAGATTTTTAATAAACTAAGACAAAAACCCTCAGGTTGATTAGATATGATGGATGCCTATCTTAATGTGCCTGTTCACAGACAACACAGAAGGTTTCTGAGAATTGCTCATATCAAAGATGGAGTAGCATAACCAATTCAAAGCCCTTCCTTTTGGCCTATCACCCGCTTCATGGATATTTACCAAAATCGCAGTTGTCTTAGCAGCCTGTCTCAGACTGGAAGGTGTATTTGATTCCATATTTAGACGACTGGCTACTCAGGGCAACCTCCAAACATCTCCTGAGCAGGCATATTCAGACCACCATACTGTCCCTTCAGAGTCACGGATTTCTTATCAGCCATGAAAAATCTGAACTCATACCAGAGAATCATTTTAAGTTTCTAAGACTAATTCTCAACTCCAGAACCATGTCATTATATCTACCTCAGGAGAGGAGATTTCAGATTGTGACAGCCTGCAGTCAACTGATTCTGAATCCAAGGACAAACATCAGGATGAAGGTCTTGGGTTATTTAACTGTCTCTATAGGAGCTGTTCCATGGCCAAAAGCTCATTTGAGGCCTTTACAATCCTTTCTTCTCAAAATATGGAACAAAGAAGTGACCCAATTCAACAAGTGGGTTCTCCCTCACATGTGATGCAGTCTCTGACCTGGTGGCTCCAAAAGAATCTGTCTAGGGGAAAATCGTTTGCACTCCATCAGCAAGTGGTCCTGATTTCAGACGCCTCAGCCTTCCGTTGGGGGATGACCTTCCAGGATCAGTGGGTCCAGGGACAATGGAAGAGAGGACATTATCCTCGAATATGAGGGAATTGAGAGCCATCCGTTTGGGACTGTCACTTTCAAGAACACCTCCACAATGTCCATGTTCAGATCCAGTTGGACAATCTGGTGTCTGTTTTCTATATGAACAAAAAAGGTGGATGCAAGATGCTGGAGCAGGAATGTACAACAATCATGCATTGGTCAAAGAAGTATACAGCCGGATTTCTACTGTAGACATAAGAGGAATAAACAACTCAGTGGTGTTTCTTTTGAGCCAACAATCAATACTTTCGGGGGAATGGGAACTGAACGTGGAAGTATTCAATCTAATTGTTCAGAATTGGGTTCAGCCACTAATCAACCTAAAAGCAACCCGGCAGAATGCCAAAGTGAAGTACTTCTACTCCCTGAGGAAAACAGATTGACCACGGGGCCTGGATGCCTTCTCCCAATCTTGGAAAACAGGTCTCCTATATATATTTCCGCCGTTACCAATAATTCCCAGAGTGCTACACAAAATCAGAATGGACCAAGCGAAAATGATTGTCATAATTCCTTAGTGGCCCAGGAGGACGTGGTTTGCAGACTTATTAGATCTTTTGAAGGGAGAATTTTGGCATCCACCACTCAGGAAAGACCTTAAGTACCAGGCTCATTTTTTTTTTTATTTCTCCACACATTCCAATAGCCAGAACTTTTTGAATTTTCCATTCATATAGCTTATTTTTTCCTAGCTAAGGCTACTTTTACATCTGCATTTTTTATTCAGGTTTTGAGATCCAGCAGAGGATCTCAAAATCTGAATAAAACTGATCAGTTTCATTTAATAAAACATTATGCATCCATTCCGTTCGTATGCGGTTGTATTAAATAGAAACGGAACAAACCAGATTTGGCATTAAAATCACTGTAAGTCAATGGGTGATCTGGCACCTGATTTTCATGCAGGATCCGGTTAGTTGTTTCACAGAACGACACAAAACGCAAAAAAACGGAAGTGATGCATCCTGATCAGTTTTGTCCCTATTGACAATGAATGGGAATAAAACTGAACCATTTTGGCCCGGTTTTGAGATCCCCTGACGGATCTCAAAACACCGATGTGAAAGTAGCCCAATTTGTATTTTTTTAATAGCACCATTTAATTTACCGTGTATTGTATTGGAAAATGGGGGAAAAAATTCTTCGCGGGACAAGGTTTTTTGGGTTTTTATATTGCGGCATTCACTGTGTGCTAAAAATGACATGGCATACTTAATTTGTACATTTATTTTTGTTTTACTACTGTAAAAAAAATATTTTGGAAAAAAAAATCTAAATTTTCTTTGCATCACCATTTTCTAACAGCCATAAATTTCCTTCTGTGCTGTCTGTATGAGGGCTTGTTTTATGAGGGACGAACTGTAGTTTTTATTGGTACCATTTTTAGGGTACGTATGACTTTTTGATCACTGTTATTCAATTTTTGGGGGGTAAATAAGGTGACTAAAAAAATTGCAAATCGCGTGTTTGTTTTTTTATAGTTCAGACCTTTTCAGATACAGCAATACCTGTTATGTTTATTTTTTTAATTGTTTATTTTTATATCTAAAAATTGGTAAAGTGGGTGATTTGAACTTTTAAGATTTTTATCGAAAACGTGAGAAGAGAGTAAAGAAATGAGAAGGCGGCACTGCCCATATAAAACACCCAATCTGCTCAAGCCTCTGTTCGCCAGGTTTCTTCGCATCAGGGGTATATCGGTGAATCGGTGGTGCTCTGCACTCCAAAAGTAAACCAAATCACAGTGTATAAAGGCAGAAAAAATGCGGCACTCACCAGTCTTCTCAATATCATGGACTTTATTGCGAAAAAACACACTTGCGTACGTTGGGGGACCGGGCGGACGGCAACAGTGCACTCAGAGCTACGCAGCGGCGACGGCCGCTTCGCGCTTCCTCTGGCCGCTCACTGATGACGTTGAAGCGTCACCACCTCTTATACCATGTTGCTCCGCAACAACAGGGCGGGACTGCAACAGGTATGTTCCAGCACAAAGTTACAAGATCAATAACATCTTGAAAAATATTAAAAACAAATATTGTATTAAAATCTAAATGGAATATCACTGACCGATAAAGACACTAAGATCATTCTTATCATTCATGCCAAGTGGCCCTAGAGCAACTGATCTCATAATCCACCTTGCTTCTTTTTGCAGCAGCATCTTATGTCTATCTCCACCCTGTGGTGCATCAACTCTATACCTGCAAAGCCTAACACGTTGGTATTACCTTGATGTTCTTTCAAAATATGATCAATTAATCTGGGGCAGCCTTTCCCCGAGACCACAGAATTCAGGTGTTCTCCAAATCTTTCATGGAGATTTCTAATGGTTTTACCAATATAAAACCGACCACATTGGCATAAAATCAAATATACCACGTATTTGCTTTTGTAGGTAATAAAGTCATGCACCCTGTGGTTCAATCCACCAAAACTCAAATATCTCTGCCGCGAATTGAATCTGTAATAGGAACAGTTCCCACATCTGTAGTTACCAGGGGTAACCAAGTCACGGATCCAATTACTCGATTTTTTCTCCAAAAAAACGACTTCTGACTATTCTATCCCTTATTGTGTGGCTGCGTCTAAAGGTGATGCGGGGTTGCTTATTAGTTAAAGCTGACAGACCTGCGTCTTTCGCTAATATCTCCCAGTTATTAAGTATTACTTGAAATGCATATTCATTTCATTATGCTGATTAAGATGTTAAGATGTTAAGTGTGAACTCCTGGGCCTCCATCTCTGTGCCCGACCAAACAATAAAAATATCATCCACATAGCGTAAAAAAAATGAATGTGTCTGAGGAAGGGGTTCGCAACCGAATAAATGTACCTATCTTCAAACATTGTCAAGAAAATGTTGGCAAAGTTACATGCCACCGGCGTCCCCATGGCTGTGCCATACTTTTGTTTAAACCACTGGGTACCAAACTTGAAGGTATTGTTTGACAGAACAAAATATAGTGCTTCTTCAACAAACTCTTTGAAAACCCCTCCCTTCCCGGTACTTTCCAACATCTCAATCACAGCCTTAACCCCTGCTATCTGAGGAATGCGGGTATAAAGACTCTCCACATCCAGGGACAACAACTGAAAGCCCTCGTGCCACTGAAAAGACGTCAGTGCACAAAGGAAATCATTTGTGTCACCCAGGAGGGATGGAACCCCGTCCTATAGTGGCCTCAGGAGCCAGTCTAGGTACTTGGATAATGGTTCAGTAACTGAGCCAAACCCCGAGACGATAGGTCGTCCCGGTGGTTTGCTCAGCGACTTATGAACCTTAGGTAGAAAATCAGGAAGGTTTCAAGGGAAATGGCGGAAATAATTTATCTGCTTTCTTCTTGGAGATGAAATTCGTCCCCACATATTTGTTCAGCAAACTCCGCAAACTCGTTTGAATACGCCCCGTGGGGTCATATGTTAGTTTTTCATAAATACTCTCCTCTCCTAACTGTCGATAGGCCTCCGATATATAATAATCTCTTGTCATGAGGACAACGTTTCCTCCCTTGTCTGCTGGTTTCACTATGACATCCTCCTGTGACTTAAGCCATTTCAAGGCTCTATGCTCACCAGTAGAAATATTATCTCTAACTGTGGGATATACCAGGGACTTAGTTTCCTTGATGACTTGATGTAAGAAGATGTCAATTTTAAGATTTTTATGTTTTTTTACTTTTAATTTTTAAATAACAACTTTTAGTCCCCTTAGAACCTGGGATCTTTTAATCCCTTGTCCCATTCATAATGATAGAGAATTATTACGGTGAATGGGATTCTGCCACTCTGCCTGCTGAGCCGTCTCTTGTGTTTTTCAGGCAGATTACCATTACAGGCCTAGGAACAGTTGGGGCTCCGATGGGAAGGCAGAGGGAGACGCATTCCTCTGCCTAAACTCACAGATGCTGCAATCGTTACTGAATGCGGCATCTGAGGGGTTAAATGACAGGTTTCGGCGTCATCACCGATCCTGGTCATTGCGGGCAGGTGCCTGCTGTATCATACAGCCAGCACCCGCCGAGTATGGAGCAGGTTCAGTGCAGCAGCCCACTCTATATATTTCACAGCCACTATGACATACAGGTACTTCACGGCTGAAGGGGTTAATGGGTGTTACAAAATGTTGGGAAAAAATCAATAAAAATTTTAATAGAAAAAAATAAATAAAAATTCAAAGTTAAAGTCAGACATGCTACTTACTTAATTCCTTTACGAGAAACTACTTTGCCAGAAGTGAGATTAAAAGCTTTCTCAAATCGATTAAGTTTGTTTACAGTCATTCTGTGTAGAAAAAAATCAAAAACATATTATGGTATATGATTTCATGGATAATACAGGTTGAAGACAAACATGCATGTCCCTAAAAGTATGTACCAATGCTCCTCAAACCTTGACTCTTCAACTTCTGCCATCTGTAGATACTACTGACCACGAATGACACCAAGGAAGTCATTATCAACACTTAAATGGGTATTCCCATCTCACAAATGTAGTTTGTATAGTTAGATATAGCCATACCAATAATATTACTAATAGAATGTATTCATATAAAATGTACCGTTTAGAAGATTTTCCTATTTGTATTTCCATTGTCCCACACACATCAGTCAGGCCGTTGCCCCTAGTTACGACCACCGTGGTCATGTAGTAGTGGTGGCCGGCTTGCTCTTGTTCAAACCCGCTCTGAGGTAACTGCTGTATTGTGAACGTACATTGCATGAGCATGCACAGACACATCTTAGGGTTGTAGCATTTTTGTCTACGCTTCCAAAACGCAGAGAAATGGATCCTGTTCCAAATTCAATTAATCTCTATGGAGCAGGATCCGTTTATAAAGTCTGCGTTTTGGACGGATCCTGACCATTGGTTTTGGACTGGTAGCATCCAAAAAGCAGATGTGAAAGTACCTAAGATGTGTCTGTGCATGCTCATGTAATGTGCGTTCACAATACAGCAGTTACCTCAGAGCGGGTTTAAAAAGGATCAAGCTGGCCACCACTACTACATGGCCACGGTGGCCGTAACTAGGGGCAACGGCCTGACTGATGTGTGTGGGACAATGGATATACAAATAGGCAAATCTTCTAAACGGTACATTTTATATAAATACATTCTATAAGTAATATTATTGGTATGGCTATATCTAACTATACAAACTACATTTGTGAGATGGGAATACCCCTTTAAACCTCTGCCACCAGGATCAGAAACATAGCAGTAGATAAAAGGCTCTAAACCATATAAATATCTTTACCACCAAAGAACTGGCAGTCATACACAGTTTTGTTTCCACTTAGCAATTGGTTGTTACAGTGTTAAAAATGTAAAATATGATTTCCATAATTCACTTAATGAAGCAATCCCACAAAAATGTTAAATTTTTGACCTGTTAGAAAACATGATGTAAACTGTAGTGAAGGTAATCTTCTTACCAGTGAGTGTATTTGTGAGTTTTAACCTCCATTCTGATCCTTAACTGTGTCATGTGAGCAGCACTCTGACTCTCCAAATGACACAAGACAGGAAGTAAGTTACTTCTCTATTCATTCCTACGAGACTGACAGTGAGGCTCCATAGGAATGCATGGAGAAACTGTCTTGCTGTCCGCACAAGATGATTTGTCATTTGAAGAGTCAGTGTGTTGGTAACATGGTACAGCTGAGGATCAGAAGGGAGGTTATTACTCACAGTCTCTGGTAAGAAAAATTGCATCAACAAAGAGGACAAAACTGGTGGCCTTCCCACCATTGAAAGAAAGACCTCCATGTACGACAGTATCATTTTGGAGAAAGTCAGCTTCCTAGCTCTCAGGATCAGGCGGATCACCAGATCCGAAAAACCGTGATCCCTTAAGATGGTGGTTTGCAACACCATGCTGTCAAACGAAGTGTGTCTGAATGCGGGTGGAAGATCTAACTTTGAAAGAGGGGTATCTTCCCTGGAGGTAGTGGCCATAGAGCACCTGCTGGCAGAGCTACCAGATCGACAAACCACGACCATCTGGACCAATCCAGAATGAAAACTATTGCTGGGACGCCTTCTGCGTAAAGCTTCTTGAGAACCCTGGGAAGCAGCGGCAGGGGGGAAATACGTACAAGAGCTTGAACCTTTGCCAGGGAATCACCAGGGCGTCTGTTGCTACCATTCGGGGGTCCAGGATCGGGCCACAAAGCAAGACACCTTGTTGTTCAGCCTGGATGCCATCAAGACGACGTACAGTGTCTCCCATCTGTTGCTGACTTCGTCAAAGGCGTCCAGATGGAGGGACCATTGTATGGGGTCCACGTGTTCGCTGCTCAGGCAGTCCGCTATCTAGTTGTCCACTCCTGGAATGTGGACTGCTAATAGAGGTGGAACCGTCTTCTCTAGCCACTTGAAGATCTCTGTTTTCTCTTCCATAGCAGTTTGGCTGCGAGTTCCTCCTTGGTGATTTAGGTAGGCCTCTGCGGACTAGACTATGTGGTTGAGGAAGACCCCTCCCTAATGCCTTTTACTCGCATTTGTTGTTAGGACCAGCCAACGAGATGGAGGAAGGAACTGCCTGTAGACCGGTTGGAGGGATGGGGCCACGAGTGGAGTGAGTGGCAAGACGCCGCTGAGATAAGTGACCGGGGAGGGCATAGATTTGTCCCAAGACCTGAGGATTGACCCCAGTAGAGGACGGGTGTGGAACTGTAACCAAGGCACGGCCTCCCTTGATGCCACAATGACACCTAGAATGACAGCACCACAGCTGCGTCTGGTGAGGGGGAGTAATATAGGCAACTCATAGCAGGTGAACTGAATAAGTAGATCCGCTACATTTAAGCATTAGGGCAATTACACAATTTCCCAAAAGGGGGCAATGACAATGCTGTCACAACCTAAAATGTTAGCACCAATGTCTATTGAAAAACCCAGAACGTGCACACCAGAAGGGAGTAGACTCCTCAGCTACAGCATCCCATGCCACTGCAAATATCTGGTCCAGGGGCGTAGCTATAGGGGGTGCAGAGGTAGCAGTCGCTACCGGGCCCAGGAGCCTGAGGGGGCCCAAAGACCCTTGTGCCGCATAAGAAGACACACAGAGCACTAAGGGAAGGGGGGCCCATGAGTCTTTAGCTACGCCCCTGATCTGGTCTATTCATGGAAGCAATCAGCTATGGCCCAAGTGCCAGCATAAAGACTACACCAGTCAGAGCTACAATATCCATTGATAGCGTAAAATGTGGAGGAGATCCACCTGAGAAGGAAAAGTAGACAAACTCAGCACAGCTAATCCCAGTGTGAAGGTTCCATCTATAGAAGAGAGAATGCGGTATCAGCCGCAGCATCCACTCCGTATGGAGTACAGATTAATGTTAGAAACTACACATCCAGCGCCAAGTGCAAATGCTTCATGTAAGGAAGGAAGTAACACGATTGCCTTTCACTGTGGTCGGAAGTAATGAGGTAAAGGACATAGTATCCAATGGTATTGGAATTACTCCACCTGTGGAAGGGGGTAATGCGACAGCATGTATAGCATCCAGTTGTAGTGCAATTACTCCGTCTGAAGAAGGGAGGAATGGGACAGCATGTACAGCATCCAGCGGTAGAGCAATTACTCCGTCTGAAGAAGGGAGGAATGGGACAGCATGTACAGCATCCAGCGGTAGAGCAATTACTTCATCTGAAGAAGGGAGGAATGGGACAGCATGTACAGCATCCAATGGTAGTGCAATTACTTCGTCTGAAGAAGGGAGGAATGGGACAGCATGTACAGCATCCAGCGGTAGAGCAATTACTTCATCTGAAGAAGGGAGGAATGGGACAGCATGTACAGCATCCAATGGTAGTGCAATTACTTCGTCTGAAGAAGGGAGGAATGGGACAGCATGTACAGCATCCAATGGTAGTGCAATTACTCCGTCTGTGGAAGGGAGTAATGTGATGGCATGTCCAGCATCCAGTTGCAGTGCAATTACTTCACCTGTAGAAGGAGTGTAATGTGAGAGTGTGTACCATGTCCAGTGGTAACACAAACACTCTGCCTGAGGAAGGGGGGTAATGCGACGAGCTGTACAGTATCCGGTGGAAGTGCAGTTACTCAGTCTGTGGAAGGGAGTAATGCGACAGCACATACAGTATCCGTTGGATGTGCAATTACTCCATCTGTGGAAGGGGTGCACCGGATCTAGTTTTCGTGCAATTACTCCACCTGGGAAGGGTTAATGCGACAGGGTAATGAATATCCAGAGGTGGTGTAGACACTCCACCTGTGGAAGGGATGAAAAACGCCAGGGCTTAATTGGTTGTGTTTTTTTTCAATGAAAGTGGGTGGAACCCCAAAGGTCCCTGGAGGAGGAGAGCATATGGACATGAAAATTGTGGGCTGGACGGTGCAGCCTAGTAGGGCGCCAAAGCCAGGACCTCGAGTAGGAGTTGGGAAGACCAGGAGGAATGGGGCTCCGAGCAGGGACCGATGGAGGCCCCAGACGGTACACCGATGCCTGAAAGAGAAAAGCAGCGGCCACCCCAGGAGGAATATGACAGCTGAGAATGCTGTGACGAGGAAGATGGTGGGGCTTAGGGCGGCTTGTGATTGCCATTATCGCTGACAGGAGAAGCCCAGGTAAAACTCCTACAGTGGCTGGTGCAGCACTTCTACCCCGGTCTCGGGGTTGCCAGGGGCCAGTGGTGCACCATAGCTGCAGGAAGGACCAGGCTTCCTGAGGACAGTGGTGCCGCAGTATAGTTGCAGGAGGGACCAGGCTTGCTGGGGTCAGTTATGCCGCAGCATAGCTGCAGGAGGGACCAGGCTTGCTGGGGTCAGTAGTGCCAGCAACAAAACTGATAGGTGTGCACGCCGTTGGGGGTGTTGGGGGTGCTCCCATACTAACCTGATTCCCGTTCCCTGAAGGATGAGACCCTGTCCGGCCTTGGCTCCAGCAGGGTCCTTCAGCCTCCCAATTTGCTCCCTTTGGTGGGGGAGAACCCGTGCCAGAAGTAGAGAAGATCCAAGGTTGGCGGGTGGTAGAGTATTTAGTGGTCCACAACTCCACCTTTTCTTCTGTCCTGGCTATTGGGGGTAGTAGGGGGCATCCCGCTGTGCTGCCAGGTCGATAATCGGCAGATAATTCCACCCTGCACCCAAGGGTGTGTAAAAGCAAGACTTGCAGAGCAGATGTCTGCCTTCTACGGACACTAAGCTAAAACTGATTAGCTCAGTGCCTGGAGGAGGGGTATAGCTGGTGGGAGGAGTTAACAATTTTTGTTTAGTGCCCCCCTCCTAGTGGCAGCAGCTGTACCCAAGGTCTTTGCCTTTACTGCAATTTTCCTGATGTACCTTTCCAAAAAGTCAAAGAATAAAAATGTGTGCTCTTTAAATACACATATTCTGATCTCAGAAATCCATGGCCAAGATCAGAATACCCATTTTACGTGGTCAGGGTTAAACCAAGTGGGCTGTATTAAGTCATTCCATAACTCCTCTTCCATTCACTTCTATGGGAGCTACGCAAGCAGTATAGCACAGCCCTCTTGGCAGTTTCCATAACCCTGCCCACCTCTAGTCGCCACTCACGACAGGTACCCCTTTAACGCCCTGGTAAATTTAAATGCAGCTTCGAAGTGTAAAAAAAAAAAACAACTGCTTATGAGTTTTAGATCAATCCTGAGCCTTACTCACAGCAAACTCCAAAACTTGCAGACAACAGTATATAATGCTCCAACGCGGGGCAAACCAAAGAAACAGCACATATAAAAAAAAAAAAAACATAGAAGAGAACAATGTAAGAAACTGCAATAAACTGCAGCATGAAGATGTGAATGGGGTCATATTACAACTGTAGCCAGATATCCAAACCTGCTGGATTTCTGGAGACTGATATGTCGCAGCAACTTCCCAATAATCTTAAAGAGCATCTGTCAGCAGTTTTGTACCTATGAAACTGGCTGACCTGTTACATGTGCACTTGGCAGCTGAAGGCATCTGTGTTGGTCCCAAGTTCAAATGTGCCCACATTGCTGAGAAACATAATATATGCAAATTAGCCTCTAGGAGCAATGGGGGCGTGACCATTACACCTAGAGGCTCTGCTCTCTCTGCACCTTGATTGACAGGGTCAGGCAGTGAAAATGTCATCACACCTGGCTATGTCAAAGTGGAGAGGGTGCGGCAGTTGCAGAGAGAGCAGAGCCTCTAGGTTTTTTTCCCCAACTACACCCATTTTTTCTAGTTTCCCACTACATTATAAGCAATATTAAATTGTGTCATTAGAAAAAAAGAAGCCTTCATAAGGCGTATGAAAGGAAAAATAAAAAAGTGATGGCTCTGAGAAAACAGGTAGTAAAAAATAAAACCACAAAAAAGGTTTTCTACTTTGCAAACACTACACCCACGTCAACACTTACTCGTAATGAAATCCAATGTCATGATTTCCAACAACAACTAGCAGCTCTGTATGAGGAGGGTGTCTGAACATAGACTGAAATCGGGTGAGATCTTCCTCCCATGCCTGAGGGAAGAAAGAACATAGAGGAGTTAACTAATAGTATTCAATTTCAAGGCACTCTGGGGACGCACAGCTTACAATCTAGGGTCAATTATCATACCAAGTAGTCCGAGGTGCATTTGTGATCAGTTTTAAGGCTCTTTTAGGCCTCTTTCACACAAGTGAATTTTCTGTCAGGGTGCGACGCATGAAACAAACGCGTAGCATCCAGTGACAGGTCCTCTTTAAATTAGTACTGACCGACTTATATTGTTGATCAGCAATCGCTGTGACCAAGCAAATAACGAATAGTCAACAAATCACTTTCTAGGATACAGGATGAAGCAAGAATGGCCTCCTGCCATTATGTCTTCCACATAAAGCCTCATTCACACATCCGTGTCCGTGCTCAAATCTGTGAGCAGGTGGTCAGTGATGCATCCGTGAAGCTGTCCGTGAAGGATCCGTGTTGGGTCCATGTGTCCGTTTTTTGCTGTCCGTGTTGCATCCGTGTTTCACTGACACTGAACAGCTGAAAAATAATTTTAAAAGCATCTCTTCTTAATGATCCGGGAAACACGGATGCAACACGGATGACATCCGTGAGAGATCCGTGGTTTTCACTGACTTATTGACTACAATGGGCGTGAGGGATCCGGGAAGCACAGATCAAGCTAAGACATGCATCCGTGCTAAAAAAACGGAAACACGGACCGTGATGAAATACTGATGTCTGAACACACACATTGAAATGAATGTGTGCTGTCCATGGAGAACACGTCCAGTACACGTCCGTGAAACACTGACGTGTGAATGAGGCTTAAACCAGAAGTAGTGATATTATGGGGAGGGTCAAGTGTCCAGGTTTAGAAGAGGAACCACAACTTTCTAGATGTGTGTAACTGTCTCTGACAGACATGTTTACCAGATGATGGGACACTGAAAGAAAAAGCTGTAGCCTCATAACATTTACCGTTCAAAATGAGAGTACGTAAGGAAAGTGAACTCTGCTCTATTGAGATCTTGATATTTTTTATTACTTGAACATGACTATGGCAGATAGGACATTGTTAAAGACACATAACAGTGCATACCATCACTACGTCTCATGTATTTCATTTCAATTTAACGCAACAGATTTTAGAAGAGTAAACAAAAATCACAGAAAAAAAGGATAAAAAACATCCTGCATGATGTAATAAATGACTGTGGATGTCAGTGGCTACATATATAGAAATAAAGCACAGAAAAAAAAATTTTTTAAAGCACTAACAAAATGGATGCAAACAATATATACTGTATAAACTAGGCCCTCATTCTGATATATGATAAAATCTGAGACTCTTAGCCAATATATTTTGATCAAAAACATCTGTGCCCACCTACCCAGCGCTAAGGTGGTCTCAGGTCAGGCAGGTCCTACGCTAAACCTACCTATGCCGTTAGGTATCTCTGTTTAGGAGCGCAGACCCTGCACATATAGTGTGCTGCTCCTAGTCTCCTCTACGTGCATTCAGCAACCAATGAGAGGAGGAGCCTGCACAGCTATATCTACCACCTAATCAAGACGCTCTGTTTGATAGAGAGGGCAAGGGGGTAGGTTTAGCGTAGGACCTGCCTGACCTGAGGCCACCTTGGCGCTGGGTAGGTGGGCACAGATCTGTTTTGATCAAAATATATTGGCTAAGAGTCTCAAATTGTATCATATCAGAATGAGGTCTTAGTTTATACAGAATATATTTACTTTACACCACCTGCAGGTTGGCTTACTTTGATTCAAAAATATGTGCATTCTGTCACATTTTGTCATGCTCCCTAATGTCCGTATAGACAGTGAATCAGGGTGTGGCAGCTGCAATGAACAGTCAAAAAAGTCTCAATAGATTGTTACAGTCTCCAGGAGTGGCAAGGGAATAGGGTTGCAAGATGCCCTCCTTTTCTATCAGCGGCCACATACCGCTCCTGTTTGCCATCCTCATCAAAGTGGGAAGGGAGGAATGCTTTCTTTATTCTCCACTGCCACCACTGATCGGGTTGACTGGGCTGAGGGCAGTCTCAGGAAGGGAGAGTGGAAAGCGGTGTGACGTGCAAGTGATGACACAAAGAGTTCTGCTTCATTCTGATGATGTGCGCTGCTTTGTGCCTCCATACGTGTGTCCCTCGAGTCATTCAGTCAGGGTTTAGCACAGTGCTGCTAAATCAGATAATACATGTGTGCTTATAGTGTTGCCACCCTGCCTTAGGGTACATTCACATGACCATGCCGTATTTTGCGGTCCGCAAATTGCAGATCTGCAAAACACGGATATCGTCATTTTACGGAACACACAGGGCCGGCGCTATATAGAAAATGCCTATTCTTGTCCGCGATTGCAGACATGAATAGGATATGCTCTGTATTTTTTACGGATGCAGATATCACACATCGAAATAAAGGGGTCCGCACCCGTTCTGCAAAATTGCGGAACGGATGCAGACCCATTCATACGGTCGTGTGAATGAGGCCTTATCTAGGCTTCCAGCAGGACAACAGATCCCCCATTTAGAAAGACATGAAGTGGCCATCTTATTGCGTGTGGCCATTGTGAGAAGGTAAGAATGAAGGAAAAGGAAAGACAAGAAGAAAAAGAGAGGAAGACAGAAAGGGAGGGAAGGAAAGAAGATAATATGCAAAAAGACTTAAAGCGGTAGAAAATATTTTTCACACAAGCTCATATTTATTCCATCACAGTCAGTAACAGTGTTACATATTTGTATATATCTCACCTTAGAGTTACTCCATTTTCCCTCATCAAACAGATCCCCGAGGATGAAAACAATGTCCGGCTGCAGTAACCATATGGCACTCTGGTAGGCCCGCTCCATCTGCCATTCCCTAACCAAAGAATACATTATATTTTATGGGAACGTTATTGTCTGTGGTTTAGGCTTCATGCATATGGCCATATCCGTATTTCAGTCTGCAAACAGATGCGCAAAATACAGATGCCTTTGTGTGCATTCCGCGCTTTTTACACTCCCTACAATAGAAAGAAATTATTCTCGTCCGCGATACAGACCAGAATAAGTCGTTGTATAATCCGCGGAACAGCCACATGGATCCACTAAAAATGCAGATGTGTGGATGAGCCCATAGAGATGAATGGGTCAGTGTGACTAGCACACGGATAAAAAGGATGGTCGTGCGAATGAAGCCTTAGTTTTACTGCTTACTTTGCAGAAATATTGCTCATAACTTTTACTATTCCCTTTCTCCTCAGCGCTTACCTTCTTAATTTATCAAACCAGTGACCAGTGATTTCCCCAAGCAGATGAGTGTCTGATAAGAACATAGCCTTCAGTGGAGATGTTGGGTGTGGACTGGGAGTAGTCTCCAGATGTGGCCAGTGGCACTGGATTATAACAAGGTAGTACAGCAAGAACTCACAGAAAAAAATGATGACAAAAATGAAGCCAAGGCACTTCAAGAAAAACACATTCCTCCTATTAAGGCGGGAACTCTTTTCCGTTCCGAGTCCAGTCCTCACTGCAGCCATTTTTCTGTAGATCACAGGGGCTCCTTAAACATGTGACGTCCATGTGCTTTTCTCTGCATCCCAGGTGCCCTCTGCCTGTCTACAGAGAGAACATTGTCACCATCAGTCTATCCAATATACAGGATTTGAAAATCAAACTGTACACGTCTTTATATTGTTTGCCTCTTTTCATGTGAATGTTTTCAAGCAGGGTGTTCTGTCTGAACAAAACCACATAATGTGGGGCTCAAATACCATATTTACAACACACGGCCAGGGATATGTTACACCTTCATATATGTATTCTGCTTTTTTACTGTAAATACAGAGAAAAAGGCTTTCATGGGGGTGTCCCATCAGGATGTACTGTGTCTCACTTCAGCACAGGGCATTTATCATGTAGAGGGCCTTTGAGAAACCTTTGCCAGTGGCTTAATAAAAGGGTCAAGCAGCTGAAATGTAACTGCCCAATCCATATCTCCCTGACATCTGCCACTACAGGAGAGACTAGACGCCAGCAGTGTGAATTCCAGCAGAGAACAGCCTGTCGGAATTCACCAGACCCGGCACCCCGATTAAGGCTCCATTCACACGTCCGTGTGTCTGGTGTCCGTGTTTTGCGGATCCGCAAAACACGGACACCGGCCATGTGCGTTCCGCAATTTGCGGACCGCACATAATAGAAATGCCTTTTCTTGTCTGTGTATTCGGACAAGAATAGGACATGTTTTATTTTTTTCGGGAGCTGCGGAACGGAAGTGTGCCGTCCGCATCTTTTGCGGCCCCACTGAAAGTGAATGGGTCCGCACCTGTTCCGCAAAATTGCGGAACGGATGCAGACACCATTTGCGGACGTGTGAATGGGGCCTAAGTATAATGGGGTCCAGAGGACATTTGGTCCACATCCAGCTGGCAAGTGGAGAACCCACTGGACACACACCGCTTGCTTGCTAGAACAGCGTTCTGGATTGTAGCTACTGCTGGTGTGAAGGTAGGTTAAGAGGATTAGCTGGTCCCACCAAAATCAGCGGCTTCAGCTGCCATTTGTCTAAGGCTGGATTCACATCACGTTTTTTCCCATCCATTTAACGTATACCTAAAACGTACGGATGCCTCAGAATGATGCTATACAGTGGCATCACCATAGAGTTCCATTGTAAAAAAAAGTATATGTGCAGGATACGTGGTGCTGAGTTTTTGTATCCTTTTTTTTCCTCTAATATATGTCAAACAAACAAATAAAACGTGGTGTGGACCCACCCTAATGTGTATGACCAGCTTTAAAAATAGTGAACTACTGTGATTTTTCTATTTGTGCTTTCATTATATAGAAGACTACTGGAATGACTTTGCTGAAATACCAGCTCTACTAGTTTTATGAATGTTAGAAGCTAAAGAAAGAACCTCACCCACTAATCTGTTTATATAACCACAATGATTCATTTGTATGTTGCATATTATCTGAGCTTTCACAAATTACAGGATCATGCAGAGTCAAAGAGGTATTCCCATCTTAGGAAATAGCAGACTGGTTCCTAAGGAACTACTAATGTAGGGCAAAGTTTCTCAAAATGCATCAAATCCTAGTGGACAAAGGATCATAATAGCGTTAGTACAAGCCATAAACCGACCAAGATACAACACTGGAAACCCCAAACAAATACGTAATAAACACCTAAGCACTCAGTATAATCCCTCTAAGAAGCAGATTACTTCTCCTACCAACCAAAATACACATGGCCTTCATTGTCTCTGTCATCTACTGGGGACCGCTGGCTTCCTCCATGGATACTCGTACTTCTGAGAATGTGGCCACATGACCACCTATACTAATACCATAGAAACACTGGACACATATGAAAACAAGATTGAGGCAGCGGTCATGTCAGAGAAACTACAATGATCAATAGACTGATCGCCATAGTAACATTGGCGAATGCTGCAACATAAAAATTTTTTTTTTTGTAAGATATATGCCATTAGTGCGAGTTAGTAGTAAAAAAAACAAAACAAACAAATAAAACTATTCATATTTGGTATTGCCATAAGTGTACTGACCCATACAAAAAACTAACATGCCAATTATGCCACATGGTGAAGGTCGTAATTTGAAGAACAATAAACAAAGCTATCAGTTATATGTACCTCAAAATTGTGCCACTGAAAAAGTCCTCATACAGCTACAGCAACAAAAAAACTTAAATGCTAATGCATTGGGGTCTATGAGAGAATCAATCTGATGATTGCTTGTTCAAGTCCTCTAGGAAAAATATAAAAAGTATAAAAATAAAATAAAAATAAATGTAAAACTTAAAAAAAAATGATGGGTATCACCTCACTAATTATATAGGCATCACCACATGCAAAAATGCCCGTACTATTAAAATCTAAAAATATTTTGCAAATAGCAAGATAGAAAAAAAGTCAAAATGGCCTATTCACTGTGTTTTGGTAGCTTCACCTCCAACAAAAAAATGAATAAAAAGGGATCAAAATGTCATACACACCCCAAAACGGTACAGACTGCCCTGAAAAAAATGAGCCCTCACACAGCTCTGTACTCATAACTACAAAAAAGTTATAGTGGTCAGAATATTGAGATGAAAAGAAAAAAAAAACTATTTTCTCAAGGTTTTTCTTTTTTTTTCAGCATTAAAACACAAGAAAAACTACACAAATGTGGTATCACTGTAATCGCACTGAATCGAAGAATGAAACTAACAGGTCAGTTTTACAGCATACTGAACGCCGTAAATACAAAACCCAGAAAAATGTGGGGGAATTGCATTCTCTTCCAATTCCACCTCATTTGGAATTTTTTTTCCAGCTCCCCACTACATCGTATGCAATATTAAACTTGACCTGCAAGAAACAAGCCCTGATACGGGAAAATAAAAAAAGTTATGACCTTGGAAAGGCAGGGAGTAAAAAATGAAAACGCAAAAATGGTTATACAAATAAAACTGAGATAACCCCTTTAAGTTTAGACCATATCACTCAGCCATACCGAAAAGCTAACAATTGCATTGTGGTAGGGACACATTTCTGCAACACTTGTCACAGTCACATACACTGCCTACGTAAACATTTCTATACAGATAACCTAATGTTCTGACAATGCAAATATATAACGCGCCCTTCAGCTACCTCCAGTGAGCACCTTAAGCCAAGTTCACACTTCAGTTATTTGGTCAGTAATTTCCATCAGTAATTGTGAGCCAATACCAGTAGTGAAGCCTCAGAGATAAGGTATGAGGCCCCTTTCACACGGGCGAGATTTCCTGAATCCTGACCCATTCATTTCAATGGGGCTTTTCACATGGGTGAATTTTTTCACGCATCAGTTCGCCGTTGCGTGAAAATCACAGCATGTTCTATATTCTGCATTTTTCACGCAGCCCTGGCTCCATTGAAGTGAATGGGGCTGCGTGAATAACGCATTGCATCAGCACGCAAGTGCGTGATTCACTGATGGTTGCTTAGAGATGTTGTTTGTAAACATTCAGTTTTTTATCATGCGCGTGAAAAACGCATTAAAGCGCTTCGCACCCGTGCGGAAAAAACTGAACGAACGTACGCAATAGCAGTCAAAACTGACCGCGATTGCGTGCGGATTGGTGCGGATTTTCCGGAACGCATCCGGACTGAATCCGTGACGCCCGTGTAAAAGAGGCCTAAGGGAAACATCTGCACCCGTTTTGTGTTTTTAACCTGCACCTGGTTTTACCTCACAATCTCTGATGGAAATAACTGATCAAATACCTGAAGTGTGAACTTGGCCTTATCTGAAGGCTCCTCACTCCATTCTTCAGTGGGGCTGGGTCTGACCAGCTTAGACTAGGCAATAGTATGCAGCAAGTACCAGACTGTGAAAGGTCATTTCTAAAAAAGGAGAAGTAGAAACAAGCAGCAGCTTTGTATACAGAAGGCTATGGCCACGCTGCCATGTCACGGAGTATGCTGTGGATTTGCATGGGTTTCGTTTAAAGGGAATATGACCCCACAACATCAGCCCCCAACCACAAGTCCCTTAGGGTTCGTTCACACGACCATATGTATTTTGCGGTGCGCAAAAAACGGATCCGCAAAAAATACAGATGACATCTGTGTGCATTCCGTATTTTGCAGAACAGAACAGCTTGCCCCTAATAGAACAGTATTATTCTTGTCCGTGATGCGGACAATAATAGGACAAGACTCATAATCTTGCGGAACAGAAATATGGACATATGGAAACGGAATGCACACCTTAAAGGGAACCTGTCATCTCCGAAACACCCCCTGAACTAGAGTAAGAGATGTATAGTGTAAGTGATGCTGAATCCGAATATGTAAGGCTTATCTTCATACTCACTTCCATTCAGACGCTGTGCTCCCACAAACCGACAGTAAAATGCATTGAGAGGACTCTTCTTTGAGTCCTCTCCATTATGTGAGTGAGCACTGGAGTCCAGTGAGTGCATTTTACTGCAGGTTTGTGGGAGCCCAGCATCAGAATGGAAGCGAGTACGAAGATAAAAATTACATAACCAGACTCGATGTCACTTACACTATACACCGCTTACTCTAGTTCAGGGGGTGTTTTGGAGATGACAGGTTCCCTTTAAGGGCTCATTCAGACGGCCGTATGATGTCCTCAAAAATACGGATCCGTTTTTTTTGAGGACAGTGCAGCATGTCTGCAAAAAAACGGATTACATTCCGTATTTTTGCGGATCCATAGACTTCAATGAGGCCATGTCCTGATTTTCACTGACAAGTATAGGACATGTTTCATTTGTTTTGCAGAGCCATGGAATGAAAGAAAAGGGCCCATAGAAGTGACTGGGTCAGTATGTAATCCACAAAAAAACGGATCCGCATTTTTGTGGACAACATACGGCCGTCTGAATGAGCCCTAAGGCCCCATTCACACGACGCATTTTTGCGGATAAGATGCGGAACCATACGGACCCATTTATTTTTCCATAGGAGAAAAAAAATGCGGAATGCACACCGTGTGCATTCCGCATCTGTATATTACGGAAGTTCTCCCGCAAAAAAAAAAGGAAACATGTCCTATACTTGGCCGCAAAACACGTCCGTAGCCCCATTAAAGTCAATGGGTCCGCAAAATTACGGAACACTACGGAAGACTTTCCGTATGTCTTCCGTTCCATTTTTATACGGACACGGAATACATACGGTCGTGTGAATGGGGCCTAAGACCTTACTTTTTTTGCGGACCCATTGAAATGAATGGTTTCCGCATACGGTCCGCAAAAAAACAGAACAGACACGGAAATAAAAATACGGTCGAGTGAACAAGCCCTTATAGTGTTCCTGATCAGGTCTCCATTCATGTCAGTTGTAAATGTCTCAGTTTTTTCATTTTATACAAAAATATTTTTAATTTCAAAAGTATTTATTGAGTTGATGGCAAAAATGGAGAAATCATAGATAGTACAGAAGTACATAAAATAAATAAACAGAGTTCTCCTATGATTGTAAGCAAGTATAGGATACAAAGTAATCCACCGAATCCGACGTAGTCCTCAGCATTCAAGATCCTGAAAAATAGAAAACAAACAAACACAAACCACTTACCTCCTCAGGCTTCTTCTTTGTAGTGATTCCTCCCGTCCAGCAGCTCGCTCAACACTAATAATAAACACAGTGATGTCACCGTACAGGGATAATAAATACAGTGATGTCACCGTACAGGGATAATAAATACAGTGATGTCACCGTACAGGGATAATAAATACAGTGATGTCACCATACAGGGATAATAAATACAGTGATGTCACCGTACAGGGATAATAAATACAGTGATGTCACTGTACAGGGATATAAATACAGTGATGTCACCATTACAGGGATAATAAATACAGTGATGTCACCATACAGGGATAATAAATACAGTGATGTCACCGTACAGGGATAATAAATACAGTGATGTCATGTACAGGGATAATACCAGTGATGTCCCAGGATAATAAATACAGTGATGTCACCATAACAGGGATAATAAATACAGTGATGTCACCGTACAGGGATAATAAATACAGTGATGTCACTGTACAGGGATAATAAACACAGTGATGTCACCATACAGGGATAATAAACACAGTGATGTCACCGTACAGGGATAATAAATACAGTGATGTCACCGTACAGGGATAATAAATACAGTGATGTCAGATCAAACTCAGTCATGCACTACCACCCTAACTCTGCTACCTGTCAGTGGAGAAAATCCCTGTGGTGGAGGAATAATCAGCATCACAATTGGAAATAACATTGCTGACTGTGCCTCCTATGCTATCACAGTGCAGACCACAACAAGATGGCCGCTGGACACTGTATTGTGGAAGACAATCTCTTGTTATCAGATAAGCAAGTAAGAGCAGCGTGATGTCACAGGAGGTGTGAATAGCCAGATAACAGTTTATAGCACTGGGCTACAGACGGCTACAGACCTGCTGGTCAACATAGGAAGTTCTACACAATTACTATGAATTTTTTTAATATTTCCTTTAATGGTAAAAAAAAATTATAAGCACAAAAAATTCTAAAACTTACATTGCATGTTTTAACATTTTAGATATATTTCTAATTTTTGAAGACAGTTGTCCTTTAAGTATCAAATGTTAAAACAGAACAGTTACATAATATTAAAGAGTTATTTATAAACATGAGTTGTCTAATTCAATCAGAATTAAATGAGAAGAATATGGTCCTGGGGACTCCCCCGGTCAGGGAAGGGAAGAAGACAGGGATATGTATTATAGTCTTACATGGCCCACGTCATCCGGTTAAAGATATAGGTAATATTGCAGGTTAGGAGATTTAGAGCAATTGAGCCAAGGGCTCCATATTTGTAAGTAACGTTCTCTGGAATCATTTAGCGTAGCGTTCAATTTTTCATATAGGGCAATACGATTAACCCTATGGATGACTGCTGATACAGAAAGAGGGGGTGTACGCCATTGGACGCTATGTGAATCCTGGCCGACATCAAAATAAATTGGAGGAGTTTATATTCTGTATAATTGAATGTTGGTGGTTTAAGGCCTAGGAGATAAATAGGTGCTGACAGGGGAAGAACCATTCCGAATACTTCAAACAGTCCCCTTTTAATATTAGACCAGGATCTTCGCACCACGGGGGAGATCCACCATATACGAAGAGTGTTTCCTATGTACTGGCAACCTCTAAAACAGAGGGGGGAGACTGTTGGGTAAATAAGATGTAGTCTGGAGGGAACTTAACCCTTTCACTCCCGGAGGTTTTTTCGGTTATGCATTTTCGTTTTGCGCTCCCTGCCTTCAAACAGCCATAACTGTTTTATTTTTCTGTTCACATAGCTGTATGAGGGCTTGTTTTTTGCGGGACAAGTTGTACTTTCCAACACCACCATTTAATATTTGATATGGTGTGGTGGGAAGCGGGAAAAAAATTCCAAATCAGGTGAAATTGCAAAAAAAACGCTATTCCGCTACAGTTCTACGGGTTTCTTATTTACAGCGCTCGATGTGCATTAAAACTGACCAGTTACTTTCATTCTACTGGTCAGTACGAATCCCGCAATACCTAATATGTATAGTTTTTCCTGCGTTTTGATAGTGATAAAATAATTAGAAAGTTGCCCTTTTTTTTTTTTTTTCCTTGTCATATCTTGACCCCTATTACATTTTGGTATTTATGTGTATGGAGCTGTATGGGGGCTCATTTTTTGCAGGGCGATCTGAAGTTTTTATTGATACCATTCTGGGGTGTGTATGACTTTTTGATCACTTTTTATTTAATTTTTTTTTAGAAAAAAAAAGCGACAAAAAACAGCGAATCGTTATTTGGACGCTTTTTTCCGCCACAAAATTCGCCGTATTGGAATTTTTTATATATATTTTAAAAGTACGGTCGTTTTCGGTCACGGTGATACCCATGATGTCTATATTTATTGTTATTTAGGTATTTATTTTTTAATTATACGGAAAAGGGGGGTGATTTGAACTTTTATATATTTTTTATTTTTTATATATTTTTGTAACTTTCTTTAAAAAAATTTTTTTGACTATTTTAAAGCTCAAATATGAGCTACTATATTGTGTTTTTTTTTTTCTTTTTCTTTATGAGCAATCGGATTTACTAGACTGAGATAAATCCAAGAATTGCTCATTTCTTATCCTGGCCTGCCATCTAGTGGCCAGAATAAGAATTGCACTTTGAAAACTGTAATCCTCACCAGCGAGGATTACAGTTTTCATATGGTGTACAGACATCCCGATTGGCCACTCAGGGCGTCTGTACACCACCCGGAAGCGTACGCTTCCGGGTTCAGACGCAACTAGATGCCGTGATCACGGCATCTAAAGGCCCAGCAAGACGCCGCCGATCAGGTAAGTAGCGGCAAGTCTCTGCTGTTAGAAACAGCGGAGACTTGCCGGCCATGACGCCCGCCGCACTTGCGAGCGGGCGCCATGTGCCCGCATCGCCCCAGCGGAGTGTAAGGGTTAATAGACTCTATGAAGAATCTTCAAAGAGGTTTCCATTAAGGTGACCTGCCAGCTCCCTTTACTGGTCATAGTACAACACTCAAACTACTGTTCTAAAGTGAGAGTCTGCCCCAAATCCACCTCCCATTCATGCATAAATGCCAGTTTGGTGTCTGGGAGCGGTGAATTTAGGATAGAGTAAATAGACGAGAGAGAGCCCTTCTCTAATGCTCTATATTTACAGAGTCTTTCAAATGGTGTGTAGGTAAGCATACTATTTACTGGAATCTGAGATGTTAGGAAGTGGAAGACCTGAGTGACTCTAAAGAGTTCAGAGGGTGGAGGAGAATACAAAAATATTTTTAAATACTTCAACCACTGTATGCAAATTGTGCCTCTGAAGTCAAGGGGGCATCAGAATTCACGCTACAAGTCCAGATTGCCGCGCCCCCAGACAGCCTCTATCTTGCTGATTGTCATCTGTAAACCACCAGACACTTTTCTTCTCGCTACCCGTGCAATTTGGCTTCAGAGGCTCACTGTGCTGGTGCCTTATCTCAGGACCACGTGTGCCCTGCAACATGGCGCCAAAAAGGTGCAGAGAAGAATAAGTAATGGCTCTTGTGAAGAGATCTGCTGACGTACAGATGTCAATCACCAGTGAAGAGGCTGTCTTGGGGTAAAGCTTGACTTGTAGTGTAAGCTCCACCGCCCTCTTGACTTCACAATTTGCAAACGGTGCTTGGGGTATATAAAAACGTTTTTCTACAAAATTATAAAAAAAAACCTGAGATTTACAATTAACATGAATAGAGAGTTGATGAAGAAAACTATACGGTGCTTGTGGCAGTCTGGGTGGGGGGGCCCTTATGGTGGTGTCAGGTGCCCTTTAAAATCCGCAAATCTGTTTTGTTCTTCATTTATTTGTTTAGTGATATACTAACCTCATCCCCAGGACGTATTTCATCTCCTCTATTCCCCAGGATCCAATGTTATGCATTTGTTTTGCTACCTGTAACTTAGGATGCCGCAACCATGACTCTCATCATCTTGTTGTTTGCTAACAAGGCTATTGATACACAGGAAATCTTTCCATGTGACAACAGTGTAGTGGCAGTTACATGTGACTACAACACAACTCACATGTGGCAGATAGGCTGCAGATTTCCGTGTGCAGGATCCTCAGCGTTATAAGAGTACTGGCAAATGAGGATGAGATTTTAGTAAAACTCATCCACATGCTATATAAAAAAAATCTGCAGTTTAACTTGACCTGCAGTGCGGATTTGAAATTGAGAACTTCTGTGGGATTTCGGTCCATACAACATGTTCTATTTTTTTGCGGTGTGGACTGAATCTTGCAGATCGTCGACCCAAGTGAATGATCCACATCTGCAAACAGCGGGCACACAGCTTGTGCCCATGCATTGCGGACTGCTATTTAATGTTCACAGCACGGGCATGGGCTGCACACATTCACGACCATGAGCCCTTAGGATGTCTTCACACGAGGCAGATTTTCTTGCAACTGAAAATCAGTTCCTTCCACCTAAATGGGGCTTGCAGGAATCCATGTGCTTGCTGCCGAAACAACCCCATTCAGATGAACATACACAGATATCACAGGCCAAAACTTATTTTAAAAAAAAGTTGCACTCAACCTCATCCAGTTTTTTTATCTTGGGAAAAGTGGATTAGGTGTTTCATAATAGGACGCTCAATCTCACCATATTCCCCAATCTAAAACTGGCTGCCTGCAACCACCACTAGGGGGAGCTCAATGCATAAGATTGTATACAGTTGCCAGCTATAACAATAGACGCTATAAATAATTTCTTTGCGCTGAGCTCCCCCTGGTGGTGAATGCTGGACAATTCAGTAAATCAATGTCAAGAACAGAAGCAGTTCAGAGCAGTCTCCCCCAGTCCACAGCAGTCTCATGGTCTGCCTCTATGGTACACCCTCTTAGTGGCTGTCAGGTTTCTATCAGGGTCCTGTATTTTACCTTTTTTTTCATCTATTTATAGTAGAACAGAGGCTCCCAGAGAATTCAAGGCAGGTGTGAACAGCAGCCTTAAAAGCTATGTACACCTTTGGAGGCAATTTTTGCTTATGATTGCATTTTACTCATTTTTGGCTAAAAAAATAATATTTTCAATTGGCCTTTATTACAATATTGAGCCATTCTGTCATAAAGGGTTAACTGTTTTTCTAACTCTGTGACTGGTACTTTCACTTTGTGCCAGTTATGTAATAACCCTCATCTCTAAACTAAAAGATCATAAACACTTATTTAAGCCACATTCTTATAAATAAAATAAGAACTGAGCTATAATGAATGTTTATAAGGTCAGAGATAAGGAGCCTGTTAGCTCCCCAAATGACGGAAAAGAGACAAAATCCACAGGCAGCCACTACAGCATCTCAGCTAAGTACACAAAAAAGGATTCCATATGTTTAATAAAAAACAATTGAAAAAATTATTTTTAGCTCAAAATAAGTGCAATGCAATAAAAATAAAATTGCCCCCAAATGTGTGCATAGCCTTGTGGTTATCCAAGACCTATAATACCCACCATATTCCCAGGCCTCTCAGACAGATTGTATTTACCTCGTAGCTCAGCACCCGCTGCATCTCCCTGTCACGTGGATGAAAACATCGGGCGACAGGGGGTGGGGCGTGGGTTGACCAGCCAACAGCAGGCCACTACGGGGAAGAGCCTCCCTTCCATCACGGATGACGCTAGAGAGGCTCGTTCCCGTCGTAGCCTGCTATTGGCTGGCACCCCCCAGCCCCCCCCAATGCCAGATGTTTTGATCCGCGCAATGGGGAGATGCCGACATCAGAAGCGATGCGGGTGCAGTGGAGTGGGGTAAGGATAACCTACATTTGGGGCCCGGGCAATTGGGGGGGGCATTATAGGTCTGGAATAACCCCTTTAAATATGCACCGTGACCACTGATCTGTGCATGCTCCTTTATGAAGCAGTGGGACATGTCTTCTGTGGTAATTTATGTAGTGAAAGCAAAAACTGGACTTCCCCTTTTGCAGATTTTGAGTAAGAGTAAAACCACATGTAAAAATTAAACGCACTTGAAGTTGAGACTAATAGGAAGCCGCCAGAAATGAGGCTGAGATGTGAGAGATGCGGTGTAAAGCAGCAGTGTCCCCGGTCACTACCACAACAAAGCCAAGTAACAAGACCGCGTATAACACCACGTAACCGCGCCCCCTAGCGTCCCATCTACACTGGCGCCCGTTATAGACATACAATTAGAGACACGCTCTTGCATTATTGAAAATCATACCCGACAACCTACCGCTGTATAAGGTCACTTCACAAGCGCTACTTGC